>JAVDPK010000798.1:67933-126344 GCA_034780415.1 Cichlasoma orientale | reverse complement strand
ACTTTTGTTTATCCAGTAGGATCAGTGTGATTATTCTTTAGAGGTTTTTTGGTATTTGGGAAGGAATCAGGAGTTTTGTTTTTTAATTTTTTTGAATATGTTCTGAATGTTGTTTTTGGTACCGACACAAAACAACAGATTTTAGGGATGCACCAATACATCGGCCTATCAGCAAATACGTCTTATTTTGGAAAATATTTGCCTGTCTCATGAAGAGATGACGCTTTGAAAGGGCCCCAATGATTTTTCTTTCTTTCCCCAACATTCAAAAGAGGAACAAGAGCAAAATATGCCTGTATTAACCCTGTTTGTTGTCACCCAGTTATTGAGTGGACACCGTTTTTTAGCAACAGTCACCTTTATCTTGACCCCATATACAACCCCAACCTTGCTTTAGTCATAAGCTATCTACCCATGAAGTTTGGTAAGTGGAGGCCACACGGTTCTCGAGTTGAGCGGCCACTTCAATTGATGCCGCCATGACGCTCGCCCACCATTGGTGATCACAGAATACGTCCCGTCTTTTGATAGTCACATAAAAAATAAACAACCTGATCGGTATTGGGTCAAAATTTAACAATTGGCGCATCCCTAATAAAGCCTACATTTAATTTACTGTTTTAATATCTGTGTAATAGTTGTAGTTTTAAATGTTCAGTTAGATTGTATGATAATGATGTGCAAACTGTACTAAATAATGTGGAGAAAACCAGCCTTTTCTATGTAATTACACTAATGAGATGAGTTTCACGATTGTGTTGTTGTAATAGTAACTTTTGTGTGAATTTTCTTTTTGTCCATTTTTATTTACACTTCATCTTTATGAATGTCAGCAGAAGATGTTATTAGAAAGTTCTGGAACTGTATATAAAAATCAAAAAAACCAGGCCTGATGTAAATTTGGCCAATCACCTATTATAGAAAGTCTTGTGTGCCTGCAGTGCTGCAGGCTCTTCTCTTCTATGTTATTGGATGTTATTAGCATCTTCCTCCAGTTGCTGTATTCAGATAATACTTTGTACTTAGAAGTAATGACACATACACAAAACATGTACCATTTGTTGCTGTTAATGATGAAATGTCAGGAGAAATCATGTACAGAGGGAAGGTGGTGGTTACAATCTGTATAAGGACTGATTTTCTTTAAACAATGATGTAATCACTGTCAAATATAAATATAGAAAAAAAAAAACAAGCTGGACAACAATAAGTCTGAAAGTCTCTTCTTCTCAGCTCTAAGATCCTCTGTCCTTTAAACGAACTGATCTTAGAGTTTAAACATGTTTCAGCTCAGTTTATTTCTTCTTCTTCTCCTGTGTGGTGGTGAACCACTGGTCAAGCAGCTTCTTGCTGTAGTAGATCTGCCAGCCGTGCACCTGCACAGCAATGACGGTCACCAGGTACATGACTGACACGGCACTGAAGCCGAAGATGAAGCGGTACGATTTACCGTGGCGATAGAGCTGCTGAGCCACAGGGAACATCTCCATACCGCCGTAGATTAGCGGGGCAATGCAGAAGAGGCCGGAGCTGATCATGGAGATGACCAGGTAGCTGATGTTGTTACGGGGCAGCGCCAAGAAGCTGAAGACTGTGGGAATTATGCTCAGTAAGTAGGGGTACTCCCACTGATACGGAGAGGCCACCACCTTGTGGGACACCAGGTTCAGCTGGCTTACGGTCACCTGAAGAAGAAATGACGTCAACAGCCTGTGTGGCTTAACTTTTACGGCTATCAGAACATAAAACATGTTTCTCCACAATAAACCTTACCTGAGCAGCCATCAGCACCCAGATCAGCAGATGGACAATGTTGAGCTTACGGATTTCAGACTTCAAGGCAACACTGAAGAAAAGAGAAACAAAGGAAGCACCAATCAGACCTGAGATTTTAACAGCCTCAAAATTCTGTGGATCAAATTTTACTATACATGGAAACCTTTTGCAAATCAGCAGCGATCACTCACTTCTTAGTTACAGCTCTTTAAGAGTGAGATCATGTATGCTCTTATTGGAACAGGCAGATGCTTCTGATGTCTCAGAAACAGGACTTCTCAAAAGGTGCAAATCACCTAATAGGCCGTGATCCAAATTGTGCTAAAGATCACATTTGTGGTTTTGCAGGTAATAACCTGTAAAATGAGATGAGACGGTGACCACATCCTGTCCCGGGATAGATGGGTTGTGTAGCTGACCTTTCTCTGACTGATGTAGGTTAAAAGCAGGTGTGTACTAGGAAAGCACCCTGAGTGCTATATAAGTACCATTTCCTGTAACTGCTCTCTCACTAGCAGCGGATGAATCATGTTAAATGCACTTGAAAAATCATAGAAGGTGATCCTCACCGTGCACCTTATTATCTTGATGAGTGAGTTTGCTTACAGATCACACTGCAGCGGTAAGCCAAGACTAGTCTCTCCAGTTGATACGTTGGTGTTTTTAGCTTTTTCAATTAATCGTTTAATACGTCATAGCAGTGACGCTTGTTTTATTGATCGACTGTTGCACAGCATGGTGGTTAGCACTGTTGGCTCACAGCTAGAAAGTCCTAAGTTCCAATCCACCACTCCAATCTCATTGTACATTCTGTATAATGACAAATAAAGGCATTCTATTCTATATGGAGTTTGCATGTTCGTCCCCATGTCTGTGTGGGTTTCCTCCCATAGTTCAAAGACATGCACTTGTGGAGTTAGGTTAAGAGGAGATTCTAAATTGCCCAGAGGTGTGAATGGTTTTCTTTTTCTGTGTCAGCCCTGAAGTACAACTGCCAACCCACACTCAGCAGTTATAAAGCTGAAGTGATTTAACTACTGAATTAAACATGAACTACAGATAAACACCACTAATGATTAGCTACTTGACTATTTTTGTTTTTTTTAAGATTTCAGGTTTAAACACTTAAAAAAAATTAGTCCTTAAGATGGAATCGGTGCCCAATTAATGATAAGTAAAGCAACCTCATCTGGTAGTGAGAGGCGACCCGCTCCCGGTGCTGGAAGTCACTGCCATCTGTGCCCGCTGCTCTCGGACCAGCTCGAGAAGCCATGACGGATATCTGAAAGCAAAACACATCAGGTTTAACATCATCGTCATCTCTTATTTACACATCAGCAAAGACACTGATTTAGCATTTCCAGCAATAAGGTGACTGCTTAATCAGTCGTGCAGCACTTGCTTAACCTGAATGAAAGTCAGGATACACAGCAGGCTGCAGCGCTGTCATTCTGACCTGCAGCCTCATTCGCATTTTAATCTTTTAAAGGTGAGCTTCCTGTTTGCATTCATAAAAAGGAAGAGGAAGGTTGAAATGAGGATCCAAGTGGACTCTGCTGTTGCTGAAACACGGCTTACAGCTGTTTCATTCAATATTTACCTGCTAATGCTGCTGATTCAGCATGGGGAGGCTTCATTTGACTTTAGCTGCTGTGACTTATGTCGACACGTTCAATTAAATGGTTTGGGAATGGCTAGGCTAACAAGCTAATGCCCATTAATAGTTACTGTAGGTCAAACAGGGGCAGTGTTAGCGAGAGATGAATACGAGGCAGACGGCCGAAATGCCATCGCATCGTCGGTGAAGGCATCCGATATTTATCACGACGCTTACCTTTTATTTTCTGCTGTACGAAAAAAGCATTTAGAAAAAAGCTGGTTAACAGCCGCTACAGCGCAGCTACCTGACTAGCTTCATACAAGGAAGGAAAGATGATGGACAGACGCCAATTCATGACGTTTCACATTCTGATTGGTCTCTATCATTTCTTGCTCCCTCCTTTTCCTGTGCAGCGGTGCTTCACAGCTGTGGCAGCTGTGATGCACAATAGCAGTGTTCAGTCTTTTGTAAGTGTGATCTGACACCACTGCTGTCACAGGCCACCCCCCACCCCACTTTATTAGGTACAGCTGTTCAACTGCTTCTTAACCCAAATATTCAATCAGGCAATCATATGGCAGTAACTCAGTGCATTTAGGCTTGTAGACATGAACTGCTGAAGTTCAAAGTGAGCATCAGAATAGTGGAGAAAGGTGACTTTGAATTTGGTATGCTTGTTGGTGTTAGACAGGCTGGTCTGAGTATTTCAGAAACTGCAGATCTGCTGGGATTTTCCTACACAACCACAAATATAAACCATATTTATATACCTATATTTTGTAAATATTTTATGTCTTTTATAAAATATTTATAAAAGACATAAATATATATATTTATATTTTATTAAAAAAAATTTAATATATATTTATATACGTATATATTTTATAAAAATATAAATACATATACTTATATATATTTAATATATATATATATAATTTAGATTTATATATTTTTGTTAATTATTTTTATTTTTTTATAAAATATTTTAATTTTCATTTATAAGTTTTTTAAAATAAAATATAAATATATATTCTTATATTTATAGTTATATATATTTTATGTCTTTATATTTACATTTTATATTTTATAAATATTTTTACATTTTATTTAAAAAATATACTTCTGTTTATATTTATATCTTTATCTTTATGTTTACATTTATATTTTAATATACATTTAAAATTTAAATGTATATTTATATATATGTTTATATATATACATACAATACATACATACCATACAATACCATACGCATGTACGTTATTGCAATGCACTTGAATTATTTTGCTCATCAATAAATGATGCAGTAGAAAGCCTTTATTGTGAATTCCTTTATTTATTTTTATGATTTAGTTCAGGTGGTACCATATTTAGAGTTAAGTCTCAAGAAATAATATAAGTAAGGTTTTCGGCCGAGTGGCATCTCAAAATTTTCAAATCTGGCCCAGAAGAAAAAGTAATATAATAGGCCTGGTGTAGGTTCTCAGTCATCCAGGTCATAGTAGTCTCTGGAGCTTGAAAAAAGGTGACGGGACTTTAAGTTTCTTGAAGACGTTTCACCTCTCCAAAAGGCTTTTTCAGTTCTAAAACCAAAAGGTGGACTGGGAAGACAATGGTTTGAAAGAGAAGTAAAAGAAGCTATCTATGTCCACTGTGATCGACCATCACTGAGCAGTGGTGGATTACATCACCAGCTGTCCCCAATCCACAATGCAGCCCTGAACTCCCTCCCCAGGCACTTCAACCGCCATTCACACCTTTCTTCAGGTGACTTCACCCAAAACCTTCTTTAACACCTCGGCACACGTGATTATGTACATGAGCAGTAGTGGGTCACAACCACTTCCAGGGGACAACCCCCACTGGGGTTTAAATACCTGGGTTTCTCCATTTTTTGGTTTTTAGAACTGAAGAAGCCTTTCAGATGAGAGGTGAAATGTCTTCAAGAAACGTAAAAAAGTTCGGTGGCCTGTTTTCAAGTTCCAGAGACAATTAAGGCAGTTCTGAAGGTAAAGGGGGGGTCCAACCCAGTACTAGTAAGGTGTAACTAATAAAATGGCCAGCACAAACCAAAGTTATTGAATATAAGTTTGGTTTGGTAAGTATCAGTTTTATGCAATTACTGTAGATGTGATTATTCAATGCAGTACTCTGCTCAACTTTGCTGTGTTGATTAAGGCCTTGGTTACATATTTTTTATTATTACTTTTGTTGACTGTTATTGTTGCAGTAGAAGTCTACAGAACACAAACTTTTACTTTCCATAGCTGAAAGCATCATTTTAAAAATTGGGTCAGGACCAAATTTTTAAATATTTTTTATTAAACCATGATCTAGCCAGGAAAAACAAAAACGATAAAAATTCACATATTTATGGCACAGTTTTTGTCCAAAAATAAAGGAATATTAGGAAAAGACTTTTAAAGAATGTCATATCAAAATGGCTTATCCTCAGTTTTGAAAAAAAAAAATACAAAAAAACAAAACAAAGTAAAACAAGCAAACAAAAAAACTGATACATTAATATGAATGGGCATGAATATTTGATATGTCCTGGATTTTGGAATGAATTCAACATTTGTTCAACAAAAAAGACAAATCCAAGTAATCAGTAGTAAAACAAATAAATTACAGAGAATACTGACAAAGTCACACATACCTTTCAGTTCATATTTATTACAACAAAAAAACAAAACAAAAAAAACAAACAAATCAAAAAAACAAAATTATGACATCAAAGGGAAATAATCAAATAACTGTGGACAAAACAAACAAGTGTTTTTGCTGTTCCTTTTTTGCGACTGATATATGGTGTGATAAAAATGCTCAACCCATGGTTATTTTCCAGTTAGATGAATATGTGTGGTAAATGGATATGGAGATCTTTTCATATTAAAAAGCTCAATGTTCCAAAATAACACAAAAAGTTTAAAAATAACTTAACAATTACACGATGAACCCTAATACATAACCCAACTGTATGTTATAACTGAGTAAAATAAAGTGATAGGTTCATATGTGCCTAGTATGTGGTTTATAATTGTAGAGCAGAAACTGCTGTCCTGTCAAGTGAATAAAAGTAGACTGCAAGTCTTCAGCATAAAGCTTCAATGTATGAGGAGTTATTAGAAGCCATGATATATTGTCTGTAGATGGATATAAGAATATATGCGTAATTAGGACAACGGAAATATGTGTACTTTTGACCTCTGCTTCCAACAAGCAGAAACCCTTCTAGGAACTTTTGCTTTCTGCTTATCATAGCCAAAAACGAAGTGATTTATCGTTACATTTATATACATATTTTGACCATTATTTTATAACTTCTCTTTCTGATATTCATTTGTAAGTAAATACAGTTGTAGTGCATAGTGTTGGTATAATAATAATAATAAAAGAATATCTTCCCACCTCTAGATGTTACCCATTTAACTTGACCTACATTATACTTTGAGTTTGAAATAGTTTTACTAACAATATGGTCAAATCTGTGCCATTATTCTCACCTTTTTTCATATTTTATTACATTACGTACAGTAAGTATCCAGAAAATGTGGAGTGGACATACTGACCAGCATAAAGTCCTGCTGCCTGCTCCGATGGTAGCTGTATATGCACAGTGTCTCCTTTTCTTAATGGGAGTACTGCACTCCCTGAAGCCTGATCCAGCAAGCCCTTTTTGTACTCATCGTAAGTGTACATTACAGGCTCATTGTTTTTCATCAGTGCCACCCACACATTACCTCCTTTGCAGTGTACATTGTAAGAAAAGTAGTAGATCCCTGGTATGCTACAGGTAAAAATACCATTTTGGGGACTGTAGTCCTGATTGCCGTTGTACAGGAGTTTATCAAAGATGACAGGAGAGCCGACAGGAGGGAATGGATTGGTGAGCTTAGCTGTGAACGCAGGCATCTCAGAGCCATTTCCACCAATCTCGCCTCCATTTGGGTTCTTGTAGCCTTGTTTTTGGCCACTGTATGGGCCAGTCATAGGGAGGATCTGTCCAAGGTCAGGAAATGCAGCAGGTAGACCAGGAGGGCCAGGGGGTCCAGGTTGTCCTGGTTGCCCTGGAAGTCCTGGAGGACCACTGGGACCAGCGTTACCTTGAGGGCCAACATGACCGGGGGGTCCTTGAGCTCCCTCACCAGGGTAGCCAGGTTTACCTGGTAAGCCTATATCACCTTTTTGCCCAGGAAGCCCAGGAGGTCCAATTGGGCCCCCTGGTCCTGCAAGTCCTGGAATACCTTGTGGTCCCTGAGGGCCTTTTTCTCCAGGCTGTCCCACTTCTCCTCTTGATCCTGTTAATGCTGCAGCACCAGGAGCACCAGGTAAACCCCTAATGCCAGCTTCTCCTTTTGGGCCAATGGGCCCTTGTAAACCTCTTGGTCCTGGTTGTCCACCCTCCCCCGATCTACCAGACTGTCCTGGAAGGCCTGGAGGCCCTATTTGACCTTTCACTCCTGGATTTCCTCTTGGTCCTATAATACCATCATCTCCCTTTAGTCCTGGGAAGCCAAGGCTACCAGGAAGGCCTATTGGACCTGGTGGGCCAGGTATTCCACTTGGTCCAGTGGGACCAACGACACCTGGGAGACCATCATGACCTTTATCACCTTTTGGACCTGGTGCCCCGGAAAGACCAGCATGTCCCTTATGACCCTTAGGTCCTGGAAATCCAGGTTTACCATAACCTGGCAAGCCTGGGTTCCCCGGGAAACCAGGGAGGCCTGGTTCCCCCTTCCCTCCAGAAAGCCCTGGTTGCCCTCTGAAACCATCTTTTCCTGGTTTTCCAATTCCTGGTATGCCTGGTGGTCCTGGTTGACCTCTTTCACCAGGTGCCCCTGCCAGTCCTGGTTCTCCAGAAGGACCAGGCTTTCCTGGTATTCCTGGTTGTCCAGGAAGACCATTCATGCCAGGTTTACCAATGCCAGGGATGCCCACCTGTCCAGCTGGACCTGGTGGTCCACCAGGCCCTTTTATGCCTGGAAAACCAGGTAGACCAAGTCCTTTGTCTCCTTTGGGGCCTGGAGGACCAGGAAGCCCAGGCAGACCTTTTGGGCCAGGCTCCCCTAGAACACCTGGCTGTCCTGGTAATCCTTGACCTCCTGCTTTTGGAATCCCGGGGAGTCCTGTGGGACCTGGGAGTCCTGGAGGCCCAGGAGGTCCATTTACTCCTACATCACCACTAGGACCAAGGTCACCTTTTGGTCCTGGTAATCCAGGTCCTCCAGGTTTTCCTGGCAATCCTGGCACGCCAGGTTTTCCAATTCCTGGGTAGCCAGGAGGACCAGGAGGCCCTGACTTTCCTGGTAAACCTGGCAATCCCTGGCCTGGTAGCCCAGGAGGGCCTTGTGGTCCTGGTGGTCCAGTTGGTCCTGGGGGACCCTGAATTCCTTCCAGTCCCTTTGGGAGACCTTTTACCCCTGGAACAGGAGGGCGTGGACCTTTAGCACCTCTGGGAAAGGTTTGTCCTGTCAAGGATAATATTGAAAGAGGTAAGTGTTGACCCACTTAATAAAATTTGAATATGATATGATCAGATATCTGATTGCAAACTTTCTGAAAACAAGAACAGTGATTAGTTTGAAAATAGATGACCTTTTAAGGTGATTAATGGTGGTGATTTCTGTAAGTACTCAAGTTAATATCTTGTCACTTTTAAATCAAGTTCTCTGTAGCTATAACGGGATTTAAAGGCACCTTTTTAGAAAATAGGACTTAGTCATCGAAAACAGCAAAGAATTTGGTTCAGTTCATGTGTTATTAGAATATATACACATAAATTGTGTAAAAATCACCTTTTGATTAAATGCTTAAAAACCTCAGTGCAGATGTTTTTATTTGATTTACAGCAAGCAGGTTGTTAGTTTATTAACAACAGTAATCAGAGAACATACAGTAGCTAAAAGGAATTTGTCACAAACTTGAATTCACCTTTGCCATCTGTCAGTGGTCTCTCTTTACTCATGTGCAAAGGCAGATGAGGAATCTCTTTCCCATATTGAGGAAGTATTGGCATCTCATTCTCAAGAAACTGTTGCTGTGGATATCCATCATGTTGTGGCAACGGCTGGGGCTGCTGAGGCGGCTGTTTATGTCCATAATACACCCCGCCATGAGCAAGGTATAGTAAACATAGCTGGAACACTGTGATGAGAAGATAGTAAGAATGAAGGGGTACGGCCACCATTTTCTGTAATGGAGAAGAAAAAAAAAAGGAAGAACTATAACACATATAAAAATTTCAGTGAAATAAAATGAAAGCATCTCTATACATGAAAAATCTCTGTATTCAATCATTGTCTATGGCTATACACATTTACTGCAGTTAGCATTTTAAATGTTTTTTTTAATTATTATTATACAACATTCAATTTGCACCTCCATAGTAGAGGTATATTTTAACAACAGATAGAGATATCCTGACTCTTTAGGTCTCTAGTTTGAATTAGTTTCCTGAACCACTACATCTTCCCCTAAAATGCAGAAAGATAGCCTTCTACCTGTCAGGGAAAGCTAATAAACTTCAAAGCTTCAGTTTGTAACACAAGTAAACTGCTTTACTGGTTGAAGTTGATCAAATTTATCATTTACATTGTAGCCAAGCAAAAATAAGAGTTTGGTAGGCTGTCTTCTAGGGTGTTCTGTGCTGCTCATCAGTGGGTCATGTGTTGAACAAACAGCATTTAAGTATTTAAAGAAGCAGAGAATCATTATTTAAGCCTTTTTATAATTAGTAGCTATGCTCTTCTACTATACAGGTACAAAGATAAATTCAAATGCCAGCTTCCGGGATCTCCCGAAACCCACTGTGTTCAAAAGTCACTAAAATCCTCCACTACATGTATTTGACCTTGTTTAGACATCTATTCAGAAACATTGCGTAAAAGAATCCCACATCCTTGCAGTGAATCGCATGTACATATTATAATTAAGAGGCACCACAGGGGATGTGGTTGGTTTTGAACATTAAACATGTCTGTGCTAAAGAGATCGGCGAAGTGCTGCCAAAAGCACTGTGTGAAAATAAACACTGATGGTTGAATGCATGTTTTCCTCAGCTGCAGTGTTTGTGTGTCCTGAAACCAAATCAAAGAGATCAAACATTTGGGAAAGCTGCAATAACTGAAGTAAGGCTTGCTTACATTTTTGGGAGCAATTATTCTACAAAGCAAGCAAGGTTGTGTTGACTAAATGTTTCCAGTGCAATATTTTTAGAGTGAAAGTACTTATATGTGTAGTTTATCCGAAAAATCAGGATGTTACAGATGTTAGTGTTGATTTGGATATGTTCCAGTAGCTACTGGACACATTCCCAGTCTATTGCGGGGTTAACACAGAGATGTGGACAGCCATTCCCACATGCACACCAACGGCCAGCTTAGAATCTCCAGTTAACCTAACATGAATGTCCTCGGACTGTGGCAGGAAACCCAGAGGGAACTCACACAGGAACAGTCTTTCATTAATAGTCTTTCACATCTTGTCATTCATCTTGTCTTTATTGTCTTTAAAATTGATTTAGTCTAGGGTAAGGATTGATACAATATATCACTAACTTATCAAAGGCAGGAAAGCTTTCAGAATGTTCTAGCCAACACTTTCCTGCAGCCTCATAACGTTTAAGAGCACCATCTCCCTATGCCAAACCTCAGGGTTTGATCCTGAGACAAGATGAGATGAAGTTTTCAAGTCAAAAGACAACATAAAAGAAGTCTTCAATAAAAGTCTTCAGAGTTAGGTTCAAGCCTGTGTGAGAGTGGCAATCTTTGGTATTCCAATGAGCTACAAAGAAAGAAAGGCAGTATGTTCTTTAGAGCCCAAGCTTAACTGTCAGTTTGGAGAGTTCGGGCTCTTAGAGGACAACCTGGGAACATGGAAGTTCTGACCTCGGTCCTTCTATTAGCTTTGAAGGACAACAAGAATGAAATGCTCTATGAATCAACACTCAAATGTCCAGCTGGACAGCTAAAGGCCCCAGTATGCCCACCACGTTGGTCGCTTCACACACTGCTGGTAACTCCATCACCTAGCCACTTCTATTTATGGTTGCCGTTAAGGTGCAGGTAGCTACTGCAGTATTCTCCTGAACAGTAGGTGTCACCACTCAGACAATACATACAGACAGTACATCAGTGCTGATATAGGAGGAGAAGAAGTCAAAACTGGAAGCCAAGACATTGCCGAGTGTTTTTTCAAAGTTTTTTCCATAAAGTCTCGTCTTTTCAAGCTGTTGCAGCATCTCCCTCTGTAGAACCTGTGAATGTCTGAGCTCCTGTACCGATATATCTGGTGGTAGAAACCGACACGACCGTACACTCAACCAAAACCTCAACCCAGCTGCTGTGGCAGTGGCCCCAAAGCACCAGGTTACAAAAATTGAGAGGTGCATGACTGGCAGAAAGGGCAGCTAGCAACAGCAAATGTGACATCAATTTGACATCAACTTTGTCTGTGTCAAATTAGAGAACTTTCTCAATATTCCAAGGTGCTGGGCTTATTTTGAGGCTTGGGCAATTATGAAACAACTAAAGCTCCTCAAAAGGAAACATTTCTGATTTGGTGTCTGGAAGGTGATAGGACAATTATTTTGAGTGCCAGTGGTACAGCATCTAGATCAAATTGCTCCTCCTATTGGTACCTGGACCATCAAAAACATTGTGTGGTGGAGGCAGGAGCACGCTGTGTCCTCCTGATGCTCCAGAGAGACAGAAACAGGGTATTGTGAAACAGAAAACAACACACAGCTAAACTTTTACTGTAATGTGAAGCTGCAGCAGATTTGAAAAAATATTGGAAATGATGTTTGGAATGGAATATAGAGAGGGATTTATACTAGTGGTGGTAAACCAGGTTCATTTTATGGACTTGGGTTAATCTGAGTCACTCAGCAGCCTTCGCCACCCTCTGCAGTGCTTTCTTCTCTGCCCCAGAGCGGCTCCCGTGCCACACAGTGATACAGGAGCACAGGATGCTCTCCACCACACATCTGTAGAATGAGGTGAGGACTGAGCTTCTGAGTCCAACACACCTCATCTCCTTTGTTTTTGTCACACTGGTGCAGGGATTGTTCTCTCTGCACCAACCCTCCAGGTGTTCCACCTCCTGCCTGTAGCCGGACTCATCGTTTGTTAGTGATGCATCTGACTACTGCTGTGTCATCCACAAACTTCGCAATATGACAGCCTGGATGTTTTATTGAGCAGTCATATGTGAGCAGGGTGAACAGAAGAGAGCTCAGCACACAGCCCTGGAGGGAGCCAGTGCTGAGGGTGATGGGGGAGGAGGAGACGTGTTGAGACGATGGTGTACTTAATGTGGGCCATAACCAGTCTCTCAAAGCACTCCATGACTATTGTGGTGAGAGTGACTGGCCGATAGTCATTCAGGCCTGTCACTGTGGAGCTCTTATGGACCGAGATGATGGTGGCAGTTTTTAAGCAGGTGGGGGCAGCTGCCTGTATGAAAGAGGAGTTGAAAATGTCAGTCAACATCCCAGAGAGTTGGTCTGCACAGTCCCTTAGCACCCACCCAGGGATGTTGTCTGGGCCAGCAACTTTGCGGGGATTAATCCTTTGTAGGATCCTCCTCACCTCTGCTGGGTCACACTGAGGGGCTCTTCTTCAGGTGGTGGGGTGAGTCTGATGGTGGAGGGGGTGGTGGGGTCCTCGAACCTCTTGAGAGTTTCAGGCAGAGAAGGGTCCCTAGGGCATTGCGCATCTCTGAAGTTATGGAGCGTCTCAGCTTGGAATGATAGGCCGGGACCAGCATGATGGAGATGTGGTCAGAGAGGCCAATATGGGGGCGGGGAATGGCTCTGTATGCGTCTCGTTTGTTGGCGTAAACACGGCCCAGTGTGTTATTTCCCCGTGTTGCTATGGTGACATGCTGGTGAAACTTTGGCAGAATGTCTGTCAGGTTTACGTGGTTAAAGTTACTTTTTGATCTGGAGGTATTTGAGTGAGAGGAGTGACATATTGAGTTGAGTCCTGTTATAATGTCATCAAGTTCAGGACAAGAGCAGAAACAAACTCTCCTTTTCAGGCTCCCCTGACCGCACTTTTGACTAGCAACACAAAAAACACAGAACTGTAGAGCAACTTCTTGGAACTCTCATTTTAAAAAAAATAACTTATGGTTCTTAATTTCTCTTTTTTTTTCCTGAGGGTTAGTGCTGAATGCAGTTTCATACAGATTTCTCTAGTTAAACAGACACGCCATTACAATAGTAACTAACTTTCTCTGTTCTCTCGCTCTGATTGGCCTTTCTCAGACAAATGGTTGATCTGCACACATTTATAACCTATATAAACCCATTTAGTCTTCTATCAGAGTCCTTGGCTGTCTTTTGTATGGAACTTCATTATAGGAAAAGCCAACACCTATCTAAGCTTAGTCACTTTATTTCATACACCTGCAGCCAGACACTATTGAGTACAGCTGTGGCTAGTCAGTTTGTTTGGCTGCCCACTTTATTAGGTACACGTGTGTATCCACATATCTATGTACACCTGTTTCGTTAATAATACTGTTTACAATGTCTTACCAAATTTTAAACCCCAGCCTACAGGAGCTAATGCAGTCTAGTTTTAGCAGAGATACTGCTCTACTGGAATGAATGAAGGTGTTTTTGTTACCTTCATATTTTCTTACCTTTTGTTTACCACACAGGAAAAAAAGAGCTCTAGATTTTTAATGTTGGGGCAAAAGCTTGATATAATATATATTCTTTATTTATCCAGGTAAAAAGTCTTACTGAGATTAAAACTCTCTTTTTGAAGAGAGAAGTAGCCGAGAGCAGAAATAAAAAAAACAAATCAAACATGACATATGTAAAGATGTAAGGACAACTGACATTCAGTGCAGGCAACTGAGCACAAACATCCAAATCATTAACTTAAAACTATAACTTAAGAATGGCCCCGACTACACCAGTGCTGTGGTGCTGTGATAAAGATGATGATTTTATTATGCTTATTAACTGATTGGATCATGCCGTCAGTGTAGCTGCCCT
This sequence comes from Cichlasoma orientale, assembly GCA_034780415.1. NCBI lineage: Eukaryota > Metazoa > Chordata > Actinopteri > Cichliformes > Cichlidae > Cichlasoma > Cichlasoma orientale. Next base: position 111,951 of record JAVDPK010000798.1, on the reverse strand, counting down.
TAATTATAAAGCTAGCCTCTATTTACAGATGGTCCATATCATCAGTCATTTTTTGGTTTCCAGACGGTTTAATGGGAAAGCAATTGGAGCGTCTAGACCACAGACTAAATTGCGATAAGTATTGAATTATAACGACATTGTTCAGCTTTGATACTTGAGTACCTTGCGTGGCAAACATTTTAACACAACAAATAAAGAGACCTCCTGAATCATTTTGTTCTGGATTATTTCTTTTTTTTTTCCATCACAGAGGCTGCGGTAAAGTTCTCACGTATTTTCTTTCCACTTCTGACTGTTCTTGAAGATTTAACAGGAGCAACTTTTCCCAGCGCAACAAAAAAGCTTCTAATTCTTGATCAAGAAGCACGAAGTTATGGATTATTTAAAATAAAAGCACAAGCTCTAATAATCTTTCATGACACAATCATTGTTTCTGATAAAATAACTGGACAAGCTGAAGAGTTTAGTCTGAGATGTCACCAAGAAGCTAGGCATTTACCGTTAAGTGTCACAATGAAATTCATCTGACAAAAGCTGCAGGTGAAAAGCAACTGCTCTCAGATTCCTTTTGTCAACACAACATGCTCGCACTGTGTCACAGCAATTGGCTCGACAATTGTCTGCAACAACAACCCAGTAGAATCCACTCAAAATCCCACTTATGTTTTAGACTTTCATCTTGTGCATGACCTCAGCTATGATGAAAGCTCTTCGGCCACCTCTACACCCCGCACTCGATGACAGTCTCATGCAACAAAGACTGCTCGGCCCAGTGTGGTTGCTGGTTCTTCTCAGCCTCTTTGCCAATACATACAACCGCAGCCGGCTTCACTTGGTGATGAGCCACAAGTCTTTTATCACCTCCAGCTCGGCTTTGAAAATAATCACATTTCCATTTCTGCTCTGTGTTCCTCCCCTGACTTATTCCAGATGGGGGGAATCTATCGCTTGATAAACAAACGGTGAGGAACGGAGGCATGTCATTGCTTACAGACATGGGTGCCAGTCTTAATTGGCTGTGGTCGGGCTTGGCTATTGTACTTTAAACAGATCGCAGAGGATCCTTCTTTCCCAATAAGAGTGGGAAACTAACAGTGCTGCAGGATATAAAGCATTTCACAATTTCAACACCAATGATACGTAATGACCATTGGCAGAGAGGCCTTTGTATGCGATGACAAGGCTGCAAATTAATGTTGAATGGCCGTGACCGTTGTTAGTGAACAAATTCTAATACTAATGCAAAACTCCAAAATTCTAAAACCATTTCTAAACAACGTCCAGAATCTTCTTAAAGCTCCAATAATGCTAAACAATAACTATTGAGTTTTTGCACAAGACCACTAATCACGTGAGGTTAACGTGTCCGCCATATTGGATGTGTTTCACTCATAGTGACAATGTAGGATCAAGTGAATAAGGCTGCCCTCACACAGGCTTTGAGACTGGTCTGCAACCATCTTGCAACCACCAGTTGTGAGGTCACCACTGAAACATATGTTTCACTTTGACTTAGCCAAAAGTGGTCCCAGCTGCATACATAGAAACAAAGATTGACAAAGAAAACTGATAACCACTGCTGGGAATTTAGGATTTGTTGAACAAGTTAGCACAAAATAAAGCCTGGCTATGTTGAACTTGCTTTGCATTGAGCTGCCATCCATTGAAACTATTTGGCTCATTATGGTGCAAAATGATTAATGGGTGCACAGACGGATGGAGTCCTTTCCACATTTTTTTTTTCAGCTGAATAAATGGTTTCACTAATTTTGCACACAGCATTCCAGCTGTTGTACTTGTTCAACGTGATCTACATTTTCACTTTGCAGTTCAGCATCATGCTTTATTACATTTCAACAACGTCACCAGGGGGATTTCACTACCTGTGCTACAGCAAACCCAAGAACAATACAGATGTTGTTCTCGTCAACTGGCCATCGTTTTTTTTTTAAATAAACTGAGTCAAAACCCATTAAAATATGAACATCACTTTTGGACGGTCCAAACAAACCCATTTGACCTCGTGAAACGTAGTACTCTCATTTAATAATCGCAAAATGTGAGTAACTATTTTGTCAGTGTAATGTGGAAAAGCTTTCGAGCTCCCACACACAAATACAAAGGAATGTAACAATCAGCTGACAGGAACATGAGCGCCAAGACGACATCTGGGGAATGTACCTGTGTGTACGTGCGACCCTTTCCATGAATGTGTGTGCGCTGATGCTAACCTTTAGAAGAAAAACACTCCACCTCTACAGTCTCTGAGGGGAAGGGGGGGGGGGTAGTCTGTACTCGCACTGTGCATATACAGTACTTGGAGTTTCTGCAGACAAGGGCAACAACAAACACCTAAAGCCAAAAAACTGACTGTATCCAGACCCAAGATGGGAAAATAAAGTCAAAACAGCTCCAGTGATTTCCTTTAGTGAGGCAGGTGGCTCAACAGAGGGCGCCAAACTACATTACTAATCAGATTTGCACTCACTCCATCAATACATGTAGTAAACCATTTTGTTTACTGGCCCTTTCCGCAGACTGGGTGGAGACTTGATGCACGTGTCCAGTGGAACAATAAAAAAAAGAAAAAAGAAATCCTAATCATCCTGACAAAGGCTGTGTTTGCTGGCTGTTTTAGAAAAAGACTGATCTGTGTCAATGCCATAATTAATACTGGATGCTGGTTTTGTGCAGCATACATGAAACCCGCAGGTTAACAACAGCCTCTCACTGTGTCATGCTCCAAAACCACAGATTATATTCCGAAGATATTCTAGACCCTGTGCTGGTTTTGTCTTTTGCATTCACTCCATTTCTGTCTCAGAGCAGGTGACTTATCCAAGCTCAATCATCAAGTAACATTTTTATTCTCTCCCCTTCTTCCTGCTTATCTTCATAGCGAACACCCCCACCCCCCAACCCTTACAAAATGATGCAAAATGCATAACAGTTTGATTTCCTCTCTATCCATCTTTCTTTTGTTTTTTTGACATTTCTTCACACTTACTCGATCTCCTTGCAAAGTGAGGGCTGGAGTTGCATCTACAGGCTAAAATTCGACGTTGAAGGGAAGCAGCACCTGGATGCATTTTTAATTGCTCACCGCTCCACCAACCTTTGACAGACTCCGAACATACGTCCACGCAATCTGCCCGACCTCTTCACCCATCTCACTGACAGACTTTCTCTCTCCTGCAGTTCTAGGAACCGCAAGTCACCGAGTGCCTGCCCACAATTTTCATTTCAGGCAAAAAGCGGAGTGGGAGGAGAATTATTTTCCTATTAGCTTTTGAGTTCTGTCAAAACAGAGTATCTGATGTCAGTGGACAGCAGTTAATAGCCATGCAGAACAAAGAGGCACTTTAGGTTGTTTCCGTGTTTAAAGAAAGAGAAATTTAATGAGAAGAAAGGGTGAGAGAGTTTATTTTTGGATTTTATCGTGTTTACTTTGAATGGGGAGATTTTATAGGTATATGTTCCACAGCAAAAAGGAAACGCTTGCATCAGACTCATCCAAGTTTTTCTTGAACTTCGTGTGGTTTTGCCACAATCTTTCTTGCTCTCCCTCGTATTTGCGCTGGCACTAAAAATGGACCAGTGAAAGAATATTTTTATAAGGAAATAACAATGTTTGGCCAATAATCAGATCTGATCACTGATACTGTGCTAAAACCACAGACTCCACTGGAGAATTCTGCAGCTGCATAAATATAGTTTTGATTCTGTGCAAATCAGAGAACAGCCCACACCGTGTCTTCTCCCTTTGTTCTGTTTCTGATCCTTTCCAATCAAAGTAGCCAATTATATTTACTCAAACACTAATATCTGTATTTTTCTGCATCTTATTTCAGTGGGAAATATGGTACCTCATAGACGAACAAAGTCCAGCTGTCACATTTCAGATGTCTACAGTAAAGTTTCCATCCAGATGTAGTGCATGTTCTAAACAAATTGGAGTTTTCCAACTCGCTTTGTTTTTAAAATGCAAATTTAAAACATGCAGGAAACAGGTGGTGTGGAAAGTTGGTGGTCATCTTCAGCAGCTGCACTAAATAGTGATTTCACCTCTACTCTTCACAGATGGTTTCATTTAAATACTTTGTGGAAGGCAAATGAGGTAAAATTGAACATTTCACAAAAAAGCTTCAAAATAAAAGTAAAAAAAAATAATAATATAGGCAGAACTGATATATTATTATAACTGCTTAAATTTTTTTGGGTTTGATTTTGTGAAGGATGGAGAGGCCTGACCCATATAAAAATGGATCAACCAGCTATAAAAGCAAAATGTTACTTGCACACTGTTGAAGTATAGAGTCATGTGAAATACTAAGTACACCCCCGTGATTCAGTAGCTTGTAGAACCACCTTTAGCAGCCATAAGTTGAAGTAATGGTTTTCTATATAACTTTATCAGTCTCTCACATCACTGTGGAACATTTGTGGTCCACTCTTCTTTAAGATGTTGCTTCATTTCATTGAGGTTTGTTTATGCACAGCTCTCTTAACCGCAGCATTTCAATCCGGTTGAGGTCTGGATGTCGACTGGATCATTGCACCTTGATTCTTTTCTTTTTCAGCCATTCTGTTGCAGATTTGCTGCTGCGCTTTGGATCATTGTGCTGTTACATGACTTAATTATGGCCAAGCCTTAGCTGCTGGACAGATCTCCTCACATTTGTCTCCATAAGCACTTTGGTATAAGAGGAATTCATGGTCGACTGAATGACTCCAAGGTGCCCAGGTCCTGTGGCTGTAAAACAAGCCCAAATCATCACCCCTCCACTACCGTGCTGACAGCTGGTATGAGGTTCTTGTGTTGATTTGCTGTGTTTGGATTGCCCCACACATGGTGCTGTGCATTTTGGCCAATCATCTCCACTTTGCTCTCGTCAGCCCAAAGGACATTGTTCTAGAAGTCTTGTAGTTTGTTCAGATGCAACTGTGCAACCCTAAGCCATGCTGCCACCTTCACACTTTTCCAAACACTTTCCAAACAAGTCATACTTGTTCAGTCTTTTTCTAAACGTACTGTCATGAACTTTAACATTCACCATGCTGACTGTGGCCTGTAGAGTCTGAATTGTAGCTCTTGGGTTTATTGTAGTTTGTTTGAGTATTGCATTGTCTGACATTGGGGCGAGTTTGCTGGGAAGATTGTGGCATTGTATTAAGAAACCTGAACGCTCCAGACCAGCAAACTGCCAAAATTTTGTAGATACTTACCTTCTTAATTTCTATGGAAGCAGTGTGGGTGTACTTAGTTTTCAGGACTGTGTAGAGTCCTGTGAAAAAGAAAGTTTTCACAAGCTGTAAATGCAGACTGTAAACGTTCAAAACATGCTTAAGGCAGAGGAGGTATTTCCTCAAGAGCAAGGACTTTTACTACTGACACTTTAAACTTCAAATGCTGGCAAGCTTTTGTAATGTAAATTCAGAACTTGTACTTTTTTTTTTAGCATGTTTTATTGGTGTTTCTACTTAAATATACCTCTGCCTGTGAGCTGGTAAAGACACCAACGTGCCAAGTTCTGTCCTCAGATTGACGTAAAGAAAAAAACCACATAAGATTTCCAACATCTTAAGATTAATGCTTTTGCAATTCAAGCACAGAAGACATTAAAAACACGAGCATGAGTGGGTATGTGAACCCTTCCAGAGGAGTAGTAATTGGTCTAGTTTGGAGGCTAGGACCAGTCTAATATTTAAAAATGACTGGGTGGTGATTATATGTTGCTTTGAGAGGGGTTCTCTTTGGCTTTCATCACCAAGCAATTTCATTTTGATGGTTTCCTCTGAGTCTTTTCGAGCTCTACGAAATCCACTTCTACAAGTGATCAGACATTGGGTGCACTCATATCAGTTTTACTGCAATCATAAAGTGGCCTGGGGATCATTTATGGCTTGATGCAACATGCATACATTGCCTGACTGGTGACATGACGACTGCCACGGGAAGCTTAATGTGTTACACAGTCACACCATAAAATATGCCACTCAGGGAAAAAATATGATCCTCCCTTTTCCTACTTCCAGATGTTTTTGCAGTACAGTATTTACGAGGGATTATAAGAAGTACGACTCCTTATACTAAGGAGTTTAGATAAGAGTCACTTTGCAATAACTCTGCGAAATTTAAAGCTGGAACTACAAAGCGGTGTCTTGAAACTAAGCTACCACCTGTGGCGTGCAAAGAGAGTAAAGTATATCAAAGCAGTAGATAATGTGGGAGACGAATGGCTTCTGCATTCGATTAATACTGTAAGAATGCCATAAAGTGATACTGATTTCATCTTTTGAGACATTTCTATGGCTGCAATAGTCTGCACAGTAGCACGAGAGCATTTGGACACATGGCCTCAAATCACAGAGGCTGCAGCTGTGGGATCAAGAGGCACATTCCCTCCGAGCTGCATAAACACTTCCTGTTCAGTAGGTGAGAACTGTGAAGGAGTCAGACTCAGAGAGAAGAGCTGTCAAGAGACATTAACAGAGTCACAAATATGAAAAGTCACAGCCTGCTCACTGACACTCATAGCAAACAAGATGACGTGTCCCTTAAACTGTGGAATAATTGCACCTATAGCACAATAACATTCACCCATTAACCTTATTGTCTCTTTACTCTATGTAATGGTTAGAGAAATATTTCTCTATTTTCTAGAAATATTGTGATATTTTGGTGGGCATTAGATGCAAACATTGATAATACAAACATTAGCTTAGAAGAACAAAAACAAGTCCATATTTTAGCACCTCTACAGCAATTTTAAAGCACTTTTGTCACATTGTGACACTTTGTTGCCTTCAGATATATATAAAAAAAGCTGTTTTACTATGTTTCTACTCTTTATTCCAAACTACGCTAATAGCTGCTTTGGATTTATGGTGCAGACAGAGAGGTGTCAGTCTTTTCATCTGAAAGCTACCAAATAGATTTTCTTTTGCTAGAAGGCAGCACTGAAATGGTGAAGCTTTTTTGGGGCCAAAAACTCAAGAGCTCCCTTGAGCAGAGCCAGCGACCCCCTGGCCCTTGGACGCAACCACTAAAACACTACTAACCCTAAAAAAAAAAAATACAGTAAAGTGACCACATTTGTGAGGACTCGCTTCCAACAGCCTCCTTCTCTGAATCCAAGTGTTTTAGGTAACTTAAAACTGATTGAGTTGAACTTCATAACAAATGTCCTCTTCGTACAATGTAACAAACGCAGTCCTAGAAAAACAACGAAGAACACATGCGAGCTTACTGGAAGTCTGGTAGGTCCAGACGTGTTACTGCTATGGAAAAATGGTTGATCATCTTATCCTGATGCGAGCTGTCCTGAATTTTTCTCATCTGCAGATCATTAAACGACCAAGACCCACATTAATAGTTGCAATTTGTTAATTTGAACATATAACCCCGAATATGGGTGCTGCTTTTAACCATCCACTCCTAATATAGAGTTTAAAAAAAAAAGTGCATGAATTTAGAGAAAATCTGAGCTTTCTCAGCTCCCGCTTAAGATTTTGATTAAAAAAACTCACGACCTCGGTCCATCGCACAGGCCTTAAAAGCTCATTACATGGGTACCTCTGCTGAAACCACAATATATCTGCTTTCATGCAATTGGTAGCAACTTTTGCAGCAAAAAACGAGTTTTAAGGAAGCCAAATAGCTTTCTCTTACAACATTATGTTTAATGTTATAAATGCATGCTGTGTTGCCAGGTTTTACTGACAGGTGCACATGCAGATATTGTGTGCGTAAAACTATGTTGAGAGTATAGAGAGGAAAAAAATCTGACCACTTTGCATCTTGTCATTTTGAACAATCACATTAAAAAAAGGTATTTTAAGCCCAACTTGCAAGCCAGAAGACTGAAAACCTTCACTTCTGCATGAGAGAACAAGAGGAAGAAGTCGCCGAAAATATTTTAATGAAGCCGAAAATTTCCATTTGCAGCTCTCAGAGCCACTCTTGGGCTAGAAAGCCTGTTTTCTCTTATTTATGTGGGGCAGATTGCTGCTAGAAAGCGCTTAACACTTAAATCTTCTTATCCTTAAATACCGGAGGAAAAGGTGCTTACACTTTTTCCTCCTCTGCTGAATAACATGCACCTAAAAAAAAAATTCTAAAATGTCAAGGCATTCCACTAACTGGTGCTAAATCCTGTCGAGACGCTGCACTGTGCATTTATTTTAACAAGCTTAAGCCCGGGTTATTCGTCCCAGGTGTCTCTTTTGGATTTTCTTTTCTTTCTCTCTCTCTGCATCGGGAAAGCTGTCAGATATGATCTGCAGAGACCTCTGTCAGCCGATGCTTCACAGCTGTTAAGTAGGACGTCTTATGAGACATTTACTTTGCTTCTCAGGTTCCATGTTCCTTTGAATGTGCAGTCCCAAAAGTTGCTTGTGTATTGTTCCAAAAGAAAAGATCCAGTCTCTCCCTTACGATCGGACCACCACGCCAGAGTAAAATAAAATAGAAATGAACACATGTAACTATAAGCTTGACGATGCATCACTTACCTTTGTGTGTGCTGCTGCTGCTGCAGTACCACTGAGCTTTAAAGGAGTTTGTGACAGACGCTGAACAGCAGCCCTGGTGAGGGTTTGGCTTTTATCTGCAGGTGGGTGGAGCTGCACGAGCTGAGAGCAGAGAGGAGCTGGATCTGTGCATGTGAGAGACGGAGGGAAGAAAACAGGATCTGTGTGAGAGAGAAACCACTACTGGAACTGCATGTTTGCAGCATTAGAGGTTATTATACACAGAAACAAAGTGAGGGGAAAGAGGAAACCCAATCAGCTGCACAAGGAGGAAGATTCTCGTTTGACTTGGACTCCTCAGTGCATTCTTTGCATGGGGAAAGATTTAAGGGCAGGGTCTTACTTTGGTTAGCCAGTGCTAGCTGAGGTTAGGCTCCAGCTGAGTGGGGAGGTTTTTGTGGCAACCAAAGTGCGCACACAGTAGTTGATTAAACAATTTCACCACAAGGACTATTTAGAAGCTGGTCAAACTGTTCACATTTCCACTTTTTTAAGGAAACGTAAGGCAACATAAAGGAGATGAAGCTACTTAGTACTAGACTTGTGCTTTCCCTTTGTTTTTCACCTCTTATTTATAATGAAAGCAACAATCAAACAGATCCCTTAGTGTAAAACTCAGTACAGGTATAGCACTGATTTGACCTAAATGCTAATACTAGCATGCTTTGCTCACAGTGAGAATGGTAACATGTCTTAAATTCCTGCGAGTGCCATGCTTATGTACTTCAAATGTGTATTTCAGTACATTTATACTGATAAGCACAGCTAAATAATGTATGGCACTGTGAGGGAGTTTCAAATGTGGCAAAATACAGCAGCTACAGTGTTGATCTGTCAGCTATTGCAAGTGTTTTTTCTTCTTAAAAGCACAACTTGGCATGTTTGATTTGTTGTCTAAAATCACTGACTGTATATAAGAGATGGATGTACCGTAGCTTGAATGTCTTCTTGTGGGCAGCTGGGGACAACTCTTCTGGTTGCAGATCACTGTTACTGGAGTTCATAGGAAAACCCTTTGACTTCCTGAAGACGTTAATGTCTTAATCACTAGTTTCATGTTTTAATAAGTATGACGTGATATTCATTTTACAAGTTATGACCCCTATTCGAGTAAAAAAGGAAGCAAAAAATAATATTAGTGGACCTAAAGCGCATCCTTGAGTCTAACAGATACTCAGGGATGCGCATCAATCAGTGATGTAAGTTTATACACACATATATATATATAAATACTATATACACTACAAAGATATTAAAGTCTGAGTTAGCATGAGAGTAAAATAGTCTTTCTTAAGTCCATAGGTGTAGGCTATTTTATGTAGATATTCATTTCCTTACAACATGATGTCATATACGCACACATCGCTCAAACGTTTTCTGCCATGCATGACACGATATGACCACTGGTTGCTAAGGAACAAGGCTGTAAGTCTGTTGCGAGGTGAAATCGGTCACAAAAAGGGTGTGTAAACACCGACTCTGCTTACAGGACCCCCGACACACATACTGGGACACTCAGCTTATGCACTTGTGGGTTTTTCTTTTATTTGTCATACACGTTCCACTGCTTATGCAGGGGGAGTGCCGGCCAGCTTGGCTCGCTCCTGCCTCTGCTGCCGACTCCAGCCTCCTCGTCTCTCCTCCCAGCACATATATAGAGAGGACATAATTAAAAAACGTCAGCCAGCTGTGCCGGCCAACTTTTGCTAACTGCTTGCTCAAAAGGCAGAAAAACTTGAAAAGTGCAAGACAAACCAGAAGTGTAGCTCATTCAGTTTCAAAGTTAAAGTTGTGCCTCAGCGCTGCAGCTAATATGCTTAAAAAGGTGTAACTTTCACTTTGAAGACAAACAGTCTTTTTTTCCAGTTTGTGTCGCACTTTTTCATGTTTTACTACCACAGAGAGTAGTTGGCCAGTGTTTGCAGACAAAGTTGGCGTCATCCATGCAAATTATGGGTGACCATGGAAGTATGCTAGCAAACAAAGCATTCGCAAGTAGACTTTTGCCGACCGTTCGGGGAATACACATTTTTCCCTCGTGACCGGTGGTTGTCAGATGATCGCAGAGGCCTGTGTGACCTGAGCTTTATTCTTTTGACCCTATATCGTCACATACCGAAAATGGTGGACAAGTTAACGTCATGTGACAAAAGCAAAACCTCAAAAGTTGATACATAAGCATGTTAAGTTGTAAAAAAGTCAACTTTTTTTTTTTTAAACAAAAAGTTACTATTTTCAGACACAGGGACAAATTTAAACTGTGACCTGATGACATTGCTACATAAAGACTACATTTGGTAACCATCCTGCTGGTTACCAAATATGGTAGTCCACATAGTGGTTCCACATAGAATAGATTACACTTAAAAAAAATTATCACAGGAGGAAAAGCCAGAAAATGACAAATGAAATTATGATTTATCCTCTGAGGATTGGCAGTGCCAAATTTCATGACAGCTATTCCGGAGTTATTGCAATCTATACTGAAGGTGGACTGGCCAAACCAAATGTGCCAAAATGTGCCAAACAATGGTAAGACAGAATCTCAAGGCAGTGATATGTTTCAGATATATGAAGTATAAAGCCATACTGATCTGAAATCCATCACTAAGATGGGTGTTTGTGCCACGGAAGGGGCACTTAATTGTTTGAATGCCAAAGAAAACCAAGCTGGGATATCAAATAAGAGGAGCTAAGCTAAGATGAGCTAAATTAAGGCTCTGCAGGCCTGCTTAGCTTTGCACACATGTGTGGGAGTTCCACCCTCCCATGCAGCTCCTCTCCACAGTGGAAAGTTGAGAGTGTTTAACTTTTGTCCAAATTCTAACAAACAGAGACAGCCGGGTTAACATGGACACTGAACAGCTGGTTCAAATGATTCTTTGTGCTTTTGTTTGTGTTGCTATTTTAGTTCTTTAACATGTTCTCGTGCAGGGGTTCCTTTTAAAGAAAACATTTCGGTTTCCCCCTCTGTCAGCTTTTTTGCGCTGAAGCTCACGGCACTAATTTGTGCTCATTACAGCAATTTGCAAATAGCCATGACTTCACTTACTGCTTACTACTAATTGACGTGGACAGAAAAAAATAAAGTCACTCATGTCTTTGCACAAGAGGCTGCATTCTCGCGAAATGAAATTCTGACAGATAAACCTAATCTTCATTTTTCACAGCTCATCTTGCATCCATCACTTTCAGTCGAAGCCCAAACAGCAGAAATCAGTTTTCCCAGCGTACACCAGAGAACAAGAAGCAGTCAGCTGCATGGAAATACTGACCTCATACCTGTCTGCATGCAGAATTCCTGTTCATTAGTCCGCCACTTAGATCTCGAGGCCAAGTTGCTGCAGCAACATGAAAAGCTCAGACAACCCCGGCAAAGTTTCTTATTACTCCCTGTTTTTCTGTTCCTCAGTCAGCTTCCTTTCATCTTGGTTAGTCAGCTCCGACTCTTGTGTAGTACTAACAAGCGGAGCTGTTTTGTTTCTACTTCATTTTTCTTGTTTTTTTAAGAACTTGGGAAATAGGATTTAATGCTTTCCAGTGGACATCACTCGCAAAACTCGACGGGTATCGTGTCAAATAGCTCCAATATTTCCCTGAAAAGATGCTGAAGCAGCTATGAAAGTGCTTCCATATGATTGACTGAATTGTGATTAATCCAGTCACCATCAATATAATTCCCTGGCTGACATGGGTAAGGCTCTGCAGGCCTGCTTTGCCTACCCTTTGGCAAAAACCTGATCTGTGATGTACTCCAAAACTAACAAAACTGAAATGAAGTAGAGGGTATATACTGTAGAAAAAAAGAAAAAGAAAAATCAACCAGTCACGAGAAGCATTTCTCTTTGGCCTCTCTCTCTGATGTGGTCACTAGAAGGTAAAATGAATGTAGTAAGAGCAATCCACAGAGTGGATTGTGTGGCCAAATAAATGCAACTTGCCTTTTGAAAAGATGTCAGCTTGGTGTTTGTGGGTGAGACTGACGGACACTAAAAAATGCTAGGGGCTAAGTTGGTGTGACTGACGAAATAACATGTACAGCACTCAGGGAATGATAGAAGAAACATAGAGAAAGAAGATTTTGGTTCTTTCATTCATTTGGAGTGGCTGTAGCTGAGGAGGTAGAGCAGGTCACCCACTGATCAGAAGGTCGGTGGTTCGATTCCTGGCTCCTCCGGGCCACATGCCAAAGTATCCTTGGGCAAGATACTGAACCCCAAGTTGCTCTCCAACGCTAGCGTCAGTGTGTGAATGTTAGATAATAAGCGCTTAGTTAGTTACTCATGGAAGTGCTTGTATGAATGGGTGAATGCAAATGTGTTGTATAAGTGCTTTGAGTGCTCCAAGAGAGTAGAAAAGCGCTATATAAGAACTAGTCCATTTACCATTTATTCATCGTAACTCACTTGAGTTCAGCCTACACATGAATGAATCTCACTAAATATTTCCAATTTTTTCTTTTCTGATTGTAAACTTTGTATTTCATTTTCTCTGCTATTAGTGAGATAATCGTTATGTTATTCTATTATTTTTCATTAATTAAAATTTTGTAAATAATGATAATGCCATTTTTTTTCTAGGGTCTATGCAGTTATGGTCAGAAGTTTACATTCACTCATCATGGGCATGAATGTCAAACTTTCAATAGGGTTGAGGTCAGGGCTTTGGGAAGGCCATTCCAGAAGCTTAATGTTAGCGTGTTTTGTCCATCCATTATTCACTGTCCTGTTGGAACACCCAGCTGTGTCCAGGTTTCAACTGTCTAGCTGCTGATATGAAGTGAAGTTGAAGAATTTGGAGGTAGTTCTCCTTTTTCATTATTCCATCCACTTTGTGCAACGTAGCAGTACCACTGGCAGCAAAACAACCCCAGAGCATGATTCTACCACCACCATGCTTGACAGCTGGTACAGTGTTATTAGGTTTGAAAGCCTCACCTTTACGCCTCCAAACATACCTCTTTTCATTTCTCAGTTGGTGTTCCAGTACTTGCCAGTTCATGGCAGGCTTGATGGTGCCTGGGTTGTTCCTGAACATCAGAACCAATTTCCTCTCATCTGAGGGTAAAACTTTTTGCCTTCTTTCATACCTTGACAAAGTGGTGAATCTACAGTTGTTTAGAAATGGCTCCATTAACCTTCTGGAATGGTCTCCCTCTATTGAAAATTTGTGGACTACACCTCTATTTACAGTTTCCTCCCTCATAGCATTTCTGAATGAGGTAATTTTATGTATGTATGTATTTATTTTTAATAACTCATCCATCTGGATAATTGAGTTAGAGCCACGGGCATGTTGATTGACAGGTGCCCCAATTAGTGTCAATTAGGCCTCATCCATTAGTTTGAGTCATTAAACTTCAGTGTGTGTGCGCGTGTGCGTTGTAGGAGCTATCTGAAACAGTTTTCATGGATTATGGTTTGCTGTGTGGAAAATACATCCCACTTACTCTTGAGTTTTCGTGAGTGAAATTCTAGTATTTTATTAATGTTACTTAGTACTGATCAACTGATTTATGCGTCTCTGCATTGCACCCATGCAGCTTGTTAACCAAGCTTTCTAGCATTGGATGATAACTTAGCACTCCACTCTCATTTATATACAGTAAGGTAACTTCTGGCTCCAAAAAACACAACATGATTGCAGCCAAAATGTGAAAAGGAAAGTTTAAAGATGGTAGTGAGACCTGCTATGATGTATGGTTTGGAGATGGTGGAACTGACAAAAAGACAGAAGACGAAGCTAGAGGTGGCAGAGCTGAGGATTCTAAGATTTTCATTGGGAGTGAGCAGAATGGACGGGACTAGAAATGAGTACATGAGAGGGACAGCTCAAGTTGAGCTGTTTGAAGACAAAGTAAGAGAGGCATATATAGAGGAGGGCGAGTGGAAAAGGCATAGTGAATACATAGACAAAGGATGTTGAAGGTGGAGCTGCCAAGCACGAGTTAAAGAGAAAGACCACACAGACTCATGGATGAAGTGAAAGAGGACATGCAAAGGGTTGGTGTGACAGAAGAGGGACAGGGTGACATGGAGGCAGATGATCTGCTGTGGCGATCCCTAAAGGGAGCAGCCAAAAGAAGGAGAAGAAAGACATATTGTGCAAAATTAGAAGACTTAGCATTCGCATTTAAACAAACTGGACATCAGTGCAAAACATATTGTGGAGTAGCAAGTGTGGAAGTGCTCCCCAAACACTGACTTCTCACTAATAGCTTACAGGGTTCTATCCAGAAAAAATTTTCAGCCTGGTGCGATGCTGCACCCACTTGCCACTTGAGTGATGGTGAACAGCTCAGCCTGCAGGGCCTAGGAACATTACTGGACATCACCTCTAAAGCGTGCGTAGAACCAAAACAGAACTCTAATCCAGGCCTTATTCTTTTTGCATATAAACCAGAATAATTACACCATATCATGCATTCAACATGTCCCAGAGCACCATTTCCTTCCACTAATGGGTTTGCAGAAATCACATAAAAAGCGTACACAACAAAAACATTATAATCCAGGCGTTTTATTGATCCAATCAGCTGCTAACAGCACTTCCTACGTTCGAATATCCGTCATTACATTGTCAGTATAACAAGGCCTCTCGCAGCTCCTGGAATTTTATGTTCAATAGGAAACTCAAAATTGTCCTTTTGAGCTCCCCTTTTCCACTCCTCCCCCCTCGTGTTCACACTGGTTGCCATTTTGCTTTCTGTAGCCCTCCAAAATCAAGTGTGAACAGGCCAGTTGTGAGATTGGGCGTGCACATGATGATTGAAACTGGCCATGCCCGATGGCAGATTGCAACCCGGCCCAAGACGGCCTCAGCATGGCGCAGCGCCGGACTATCAACTTCTGGCTAGAACCCTGAGCTTAGCAACAGTGATTGCAATTTCAGTGCAAGACTAGACAACAATTATCCAGCCTCCACTAAGGAACTTTAGCAACTGGTCACTCGCACTGACAGCATGCTAAAACTGCCAGTTGTCACTTTTCATGTTTGCTGCTCTTCAAAGCCAAAAATTATTCCTGACATCCACTTTTTGTTTGACTTACATTTGTCAAAAATGTCAAAGGCAGAAAAAGATCACACTATGAGGCAATCTGGGGTACATATTTTTCTGTACCACTACCTCTGAGTCTGAGTGTTTCTAGTGTGTACACAACTGTTACATGCCCGATCAGCTTTCTGTTCTTGTGCACTGCACTTTTAAGATTGTGGCTGATAAAAGACTAGAGTTACATGATGTCATTACATGAAACATTGCAAACTAAATACCACTTACAGCTGTGGGATAAGAAGGCTATTGGACGTAATTAAATGAAGCGAAACTGCGTATATGTTCCCAGTCGCAACATATGTATGGCGTACCAAGTATAGGTTATAGATCAGTCAACACTGTCTGCAGTACTTCCTCACAGTGAAACAAGCAAACCCACTGATTCCTGCTGGAACCAGTTACTTAATGTGGTGACGAGCTATTTGCTCTCTCATGACCACCTCTGAATTTTTCTGTCTGGCTGTTAATCCGGTCGTCTCAGAGCCTGCTTTGAGTTGGGGCTGCAACTCGAATGCTTCTCTCCATCTTTGGAGGACGGTTTGAGAGTTTGGCAAAGAGGCTATGAGCAGAGCAGGCAAAGGAATCTAAAAACGCCTGCAGAAGACATGCTTGACTTTATCCCTTCATTAAAACTAAGCAACTGCGTGAAAGGCAGCAGATCTGGCACAGATTTGTCAAGAAATCATTTAATCCTTTCTCTTTGAGCAGTGTGCTTTTTAGCTGAATTTAGCACCAGATATATAAGTTGTTCAATTACCTGGTTAAGTAAAAATTAGGCGATCCTTAAAGGCTTGATGTTCTCAGAACATTGAATGTCTGTGCAAGAAGGTAAAAAGTGTTTTTCCAGTCCAAAACTACAATTTAAGTACTTTTTAGTACTTTTTTTCCTGAAGTAAATCTGCACATTAAATATAACAGAAAAAAAGAGTCCCCGCAAATACCAGAACTGTGTTTTCAAAAATGTAAATTGCTCAGGAGGTAAAATATTGTCATTAGCATTGCACAGCGCTCCAGCAATTTACTGTAGCATGCTATGTGGGACAGCCCGTGAAAAAATAATACTGGTCGAGCCGCTTTTTGGGCTGGAGAAGAAGTTGAGTACAGTTAATTCATTTTGTCACTGCATGTTTTCTTTTAGTGAAGTCAGACCAATTACCAAGCAAACCGAAGCATGCCAGTTCCACGTGATAGCACAGGAAAAGGGTTGTTAGCTGCTAACCGCCTTTACCAACATTTGCTGTGGTCATTAAGTCTGTATGGTGAAGACAGAAATGGGGGTGGTGTATGGGTGTGGGGGTGTGGGGGGCACTCTGTGCTGTAAGCCCCCTTTCTTGCTTTGTCTGTTAGTGTACTGTTAATACATCAGCATGTAGACAACATTGTGACCTGAAGCCATCGTGCAGATCCCTTCCTGTTTGGAAGTGTGATGCAGTCGTCCAGGTTCAGCAGACCAATTCATTACTTTATACCAGACTTTAGTTCAGGGTGCATTTACATACCGGTATGCAGTTAGACACTGTTTGAGATGTAAAATGTTTCCAGATGTGTTGTTATTATGCACTAGTGCACCCATTCTCCCGATACCTACATAGGTACTGATTTCCTAGATTTCCCTGAATGACAGTCACATACGGAACTGTTTTCCTTTCAGTCAAGCCAGTATAAAACGATGAATAATTAGCCAGCTCTGTGGTGTTGACCTTAAGTCAAATACAACAAATTCTTATTCTTCTAGCTGCATTCAGCTGTGTCCTTAAATGACCCAGCAAGCACAGCCTCCTAATTATTGCTATTGCGAGTGAAGAAACCCACCATGTTGGTAAACTGGTTTGCCTCAGACTAGTGGTTTCCTGCTTCAGAGCATTGGTGTTGGGTAAAAGGATGATCAACAGTAAACTTGGGCTTGAAACAGACAATAAAAAGCTGGGAGGAATTACTTTAGTGGCGCACGAGGGCAATCTCACAATCTAGCGTATCTAATCTGTAGCCTAACTACTGCAGTTCAGCATTCCGCAATGGAGTGAACTCTTTCCAAGCCTATCACTTTCCCTGTTGAGACCTAAACAATAAGGTGGTCTGCAGTGCACTTATTAACACCAAAAGTATATATTAGTATAAAAATAGCCACCCATTTCAGGAATTATATGCAGGTCCCGTCCCTTCTGCAGACATGAATCCCTGCACATCCCTGCAGCCATATAGATCCTCAGGCTGGGCTTTTGTAACACTTCTAACACATGAGGGTCTAAACCCCAGGACACTGCTTAAATTAACAACTGCTTCCCCAGACTGGGGCTTCAAATCATGCAGTAAAGCCCCCTTTTAAGCTTTGGTACATATTGTATTACTTGTGGATATAAACAAGCCTAGACAGATTACATTAATGACTTTAGAGTTGGCCATTTATGTGTCAATCAGCAATATCTGCTACTATTAAGGATGCTGCATTGTTTTTACTCTAGTGTACATTGTATGTATTCCTTTAAAGGGGCAATGCTGCCTTTTTTGAATAGCACTTCCATAAAGTTTAAGGGTTCAGTAGTTCACATTCAGTATGATATTAAGGTCATATGAAAATATTAAGTTGCAGTATGTCTGTGTAGATTCTCAGTCATCCAGGTCATGCTAGTCTCAAGAGCTTGAATTGAATTATTTTTAACCCTTACAAGGCCAACTCCAGCCTTTTAAATGGAAATCTCTCCACCCTCCATCCCATAAGATGTGAATGTGGGATTTGACCCTCCTACGTGGTCAACATTTTCAGCTAAAAACGTGAAGTCTCTAAACTGAAGTTGAGATAACCTAGATGACATCATCATGGGTATTTTCTCAGACTTGAAAAACAATCCTCCTACAGAGCCACACAAGACATTTTCTACAGGCTGAAAAACGTCGATCAATAGAGCTACTGTGCACCGTTTTTCTGCTCAGGAGTGTAATATTACCTTTAACAGCATTAGAGTAATTACATCTATGAAAAATGGTGAATATAACTGTTTACTTTTTCTAATTCTGTGCAGTCCGTTAGCCAACTCCTACATGAGGCATGATTACAAATATAAACATTTTACATTGCATAATTTCATCCAATATCTATCAGTTAGCAGTGGCTAAAACAACAATCTGGTACATTCTTAAAAGGAAGAATGCACTGGCCAGCTCAGCAACACCAAAATGCCTGAAAGACCACAGAAGACTAAACTAAAGTGCATGATGACAGAATTATTTTCATGGTTAAAAAAAGACAACTTCACAACATCCAACCAAGTCAAGAAACCTCTCAAGAAGGTCTACAATTAAGAGAGGCCTTCATGAATGTAAACTGAGTTTAGAAAAAGGTGCGAACCAAAAATCTTTGGACAGATGAAACCAAGATGAACTTGTACCAGAATGATGATAAAAATATTGAGAAGGGGAGAAACAGGTCACGATCCAAAGCATACCACATGATCTGTCAAATAATAGTGGAGACAATGTTATGCATGGGCATGTATGACTGCCAGTAGGTCTGGGTCACTCATGTTTGTTGATGGTGTAAAAGTTGATAGAAATAGCAAGACGAATTGCAAAGTGTGCAGGTTCACCTAAATGCTCCAAATCTGAGTTTCACAGTGCAAATGGATAATAAGTCAAAGCATACTTCAAAAGCAACAGAAGAGTTTCTTAAGGCAAAGAAATGGAATATTCTTCAATCGCAGGGTCAGTCACCCCATCTCAACCCAACAGAGCAGGTTTTCAGTTACTAAATACGACAATGAATGCAGAGAGACCCACAAACAAGCAGCCACTGAAGGTGGCTGCAGTAAAGGCCTAGAACAGTATCTCAAGGAAGGAAACAGCATTTGGTGATATCCATGGATTCTATGCTTCAGGCAGTCATTGGCTGCAAACGATTTTAACCAAAAACTATCCATATTATTTAAAATTACGTTAGTTTGTCCAATTTCTTTTGAGCATCTGAAAATGGGAGATTATGCATAAAAACAGCTGTAATTCCTAAACAGAATCCAAGGTTCAACTAAGACATAAACTCTCCTTTCCAGCACTCTGGCATAGACCTTCCCGGGGAAGTTGAGGAGGGTGATCCCCCTATAGAGCACACCCTCCTTTCCCCCTTCTTGAAGATGGGAACCACCACCCGAATTTGCCAATCTAGACGCACCGACCCAGATGACATTGCAGAAGCGTTATCTGAGACAGCCCTACAACATCCAGAGACTTCAGAAACTCAGGGCGAATCTCATCCACCCCAGAGGCCCTGCCACCAAGGAGTTGTTTAACTACCTCAGTGACTCAGTGATGGGCGAGTCACTTCCCTTGTCCCCAAACTCTGCATCCTCTATAGAAGGCATGATTAAGGAGGTCCACAAAGAACTCCTTCCACTGCCTGATTATATCCTCAGCTGACGTCAGCAGCGCCCCACCCGCATTATACACTGTGTGAGCCATCAGCTGTCTCCAAAGTCCCACAGGCTAGCCAAGCCTGATAGGACTCCTTCTTCAGCTTGATGGCTCCCTTCACCTCCAGTGTCCACGATCTGGTTCGGAGATTACCACCATGACAGGAGGTGGGAGTTGAAGATCTCATGGATCTCTGCCAGGCATTCCAACCGCACCCTCACTATACATTTAGGTGCACCAGGTTTGCCCAGCATCCTTCCCTGCCACCTGATCCAACTCACCACCAGATGGTGATCAGTTAACAGCTCAGCTCCTCTTTTCCACCGAGTGTCCAGAACATACGGCCACAGATCTGATGATATAATTACAAAATCGATCATTGACCTGCAACCTAGGGTGTCCTGGTGCCACATGCACTTATGGACATCCTTATGTTCAAACATGGTGTTCGTTATGGACAAACTGTGGTTTGCACATGAGTCCAATAACAAAATGCCACTCAGGTTCAGATCAGGCAGGCCGTTCCTCTCAGTTACACCCCTCCAGGTCTTGCTGTCGTTGCCTATGTGAGCTTTGAAGTCTCTCAGTAGGACGATGGAGTCACCAGATGGAGCACTCTTGAGTACCCCACCCAGCAACTCCGACATGGCTGGAAACTGTCATTCGGTGTTTAAGCACAAACAACAGTCAGGACCTGTTCCCTAGCCTGAAGGTGTAGGGAAGCAACCATCTCGTCCACCGGTGAAAACTCCGAGGTACAGGCAGCAAGTTGAAGGGTTACAAGAATACCCACACCAGCCTGCCACCTCTTACCGAGGGCAACTCTAGACTGGAACAGAGTCCAGCCCCTATCCAAGAGAGTGGTTCCAGAGCCCAGAACGCGCATTGAGGTGAGCCCAATTATATCTAGCTATTCTCAAACACAAGCCCAGGCTCCATGGAGGTGATGTTCCATGTCCCAATAGCCAGCCTAAATAGCCGGGGATTGGTCCACCAGGTCCTCCACCCGTGGCTGCTGCCCAACATACATTGCACTGTACCAGTACGACCCCTCCTGTGGGTGGCGGGCCCATATCTCCTTTTTGGGCTGTGCCTGGCTGGGCTCCATGGGCTAAGGCTCAGCTAGCAGGTGCTCTCCTTCAAGCACCCTTCCCAGACTTCCATGTTCCAGGGTGGGGACCTGGTAAACCTGTCCCGGGTAGGATAAATTGTACCCTTGATCTTTTTCTCATAGGGGGTCATTGTTTTATTTAAAATCGACTGTAGTGGTGTAAAAAGGCTAAATTAAAAAAATTCTATCAATGTCCAAATATGTGCCTAACTGTATGTTTAACTGGGTTTTTTTTATCTTTGGGAAAAAAGGCACTTTTTAAAATATGTATTCTGATATTAAAGCTGCTATATTTTCCATGGCTTATAGACACACTTACAGTATTCTCCCCCACTTTTATCCACATTGTACCCACTATGTTATCGTCTCACTTTATAGGCCTTCAACATGAAGGTAATTGCTGCCTATCAAGACTACTACACATGTATGAGAGAAAACCAAGATTTTAAAAGAGACTCCATATCACATTTTTTTTATTTATTTCCCATAAGTTCAACCAGTGCTATGGTTTGCACTTCATTCCTCTGTTGCCCTTGGAACAGGGGCCAAGCATATTGGAAACCCCTGGAGTTTAATGGCGGGAAGTACATTAAAAAAGTTTTAGGTGTATCCAAAAGAAAAAAAAAAAGAGCTTTCTGCTCTCTCGCTGCTGAGTCACTGTCTGTTCATCTCATTCCATGTCTGGTCAAAGTCTGATCCCATCCTGTTTGTGCCATATTTTTGAGTTTGCCCTTCAAGCTTAATGTGTCACAGAACTGTTAAAGTGCAATAAATATCAGGATTGTTGCATGGTTGTTGGTGCCAGATATGCTGGTCTGATTTTCAGAAACTGCTGACCTACCAGGATTTTACCATACAGCCATCTCTAGGGCTTCCAGAGAATGGGTCAAAAGAGAGAAAATATTCAGTGAGCGGCAGTTCTCTGGGGGAAAATGCCTTGTTGGGGCAGAATTTGGTATAAAAAAATATAGCACGGATCCATCTTGTCTTGTATCTATAGTTCAGACTGGTGTTGGTGTAATGGTGTGGGGAACATTTTCTTGGCACACTCTGGGCCCTTTGGTGCCAACTGAGCATCACTTAAACATCACAGCCTACCTGAGCATTGTTGCTGACCATGTCCATCACTTTATGACCACAGTATACCCATCTTCTAATGGCTGTTTCCAGCAGGATAACACACCATGTCACAAAGCTCAGACCATCTCAAACTGCTTTCTTGAACATGACAATGAGTTCATTGTACTCAAATGACCTCCACAGTCACCAGATCTCAATCCAATAGCGCACCTTTGGGATGTGGTGGAATGGGAGATTCTCATCATGGATGTGCAGCTGACAAATCTGCAGCAACTGTGTGATGCTATCATGTCAATATGGACCAAAATCTCTGAGAAATATTTCCAAGATCTTGTTGAATCTATGTCATGAAGAATTAAGGCAGTTCTGAAGGCAAAAGGGGGTCCAAATGTAATATTTTTTCTAACACTTAAGTTGTGGTTTTTATATTGTTTATTTTGTTATAACTTGCTGTTTGGGAAAGCTTAAGAACCGAAACTATTCTGTTAGGTCTGGAAAAAGATCATAGTTTGGGTATAATGTTTATTCAATGTCATGTATCTAACCTACTAACAGCACTTTCTATTTCTTTTGCAACTATAAATGGATCCAGATGGCATGAAAAAGAACACAAATGAGTGATAAAATAAGCTGAATAGCAGTTCCTTTGGTAGGAGTAGCAGAGCAGCATGGATTCAAGAGTCTGTAACAAATATTCATGTCCAGAGGACCAAGTAAATATTGGCTTTGAATGCTGTACAAGTGTTGCATTCGCACACTCAAATGACCTTAATATGGCTAAAAATATACATATATTTTTTACTTCTGTTGCACATACAGTATATTTGGGACAAGGGTGTCTTTCCAAAGCTAAACTCAAAAAATTTTAGTCTTTACAATCATATCCTGTATATTTTGTTACCCTGTGTCTGATGTCTTATAGATCCATTTATCAGAAACTAATTATACTGTCACCAGGAAACAATTTTTTGATCCCTCAGAATTTCCATTCAGGGCATAGAAAGAAGTATAGTGGCTAACATGAACTTGAGAATCCCTCCACTTTACACTGCCAGCAGAATTAAAGTGCAACAGTACAGACAATTATATATAGTTTTTATCTGGGTCGATCAACAGTGCTGCAAGTGCTTACCAGTAGAAGTCTATAAAGAGAAAAAATTAATACTGAGCAGAACCGAGTTCAGGATATCGGTGTGGCCTTCCATAACAATCCCAGTTTCTCAATTACTGGCCCACCCCTGGTGTAAATTAACTAAGCAGCTCATTAAGGATAGACCACACTAGAGTAAAAATAGCATGGCAACTTCCTTACAACTGGAAAAAAAAAATCAGTAGCTGCCTGATCATTGCACTGAATTTTGTTGGTGCTGGAGACAGCAAAAAGTAGCTGTAAGCAGTTGTGGCAACCAGCTGGTCACACAGAGGTTGAACGTGCAACACCCTCAGCATCTAAGCAACCTGTTTTGATCACAAGGCAACTGCACAGGTTGCCTGGTAGGAGGCAACCTGTCTCCAAACAGTCACGGCGTGACTCGGACCAGCTGCAATCACTTCCAGATTTGCAAATATTTGCTGTTCGATTTACAAACATAGATTGTGAACATGTAGCAATCAGTCTGAGTCAGTCTGTGCCAATGAGCATGACTCATCTGCAAAGATGGCGACTGACTGTGAATGGTGATGGACCTGGCAGATTTTAAAGGCAATCTGTATTAATTTTGGTGATGCCGTAGCATTAATGCCCAATTTTTGCATTTTGGCTAAACAAACCTTCTTTCTCAATGAAATCTCAATCAAGGCCTTAGTTACTCTCCAGGTGGATGTTCCAAAGAGAGAGAGAGAAAAAATTTAACTTCATGTAAAAATTATGAATTAATAATCGAACTTATCTCTAGCAAAAAGTAAAAATGCCAGAAGAGTTTTGCTTTTGTATTCTTGATGCCACAAACAAGACTACCCCAAACCAACCCGGAGCCACTGCAAATAATATGGAGCATTTTAGTCATGAAGCAAACATTCATTGTTGTACCTAATGCTGAGAAAATGTGGATGTGTGCTTATTTGCTAATGTGAATAAGTTCATGTTATTCCAGAGT
This sequence comes from Cichlasoma orientale, assembly GCA_034780415.1. Classification (NCBI taxonomy): domain Eukaryota; kingdom Metazoa; phylum Chordata; class Actinopteri; order Cichliformes; family Cichlidae; genus Cichlasoma; species Cichlasoma orientale. Next base: position 87,677 of record JAVDPK010000798.1, on the reverse strand, counting down.
CAGGAATGGAAGCTGTCTGACATTCATTTGACTGGAAATTGAGCTATTGCCTAAAAAACTAGACAGTGAGTCAAAAACTTGTCTCAGTTCTGTGAAACAAGGTTGTCAAAGCTGTCCAGACGAATTAAAGGATGAATTTTTATATGAGCGTAACTGATGGATTCCTTTTCTTCCGCCTATTCACGCAAGTCAGGTAGCATTCGATCAGTGAGAATTTACAGCCACCCCCTCCCTGAGTAATTTGCAGCTTACATTACACACTTTGAACTATGAAAAGTGCCAAACCACAGGTATTTAGGCCCCCATGTTGTGAAACAGTCAAAGAACTCAGTCTTGTAATGTGTTTTCAGGAAAGTTTGTCAAGTGAAGGAGTGTGATGTTGAACAGAAGAACTTTTTTTCCTGCATGTGACCGTGGCAAAAAGTTGAATTCCTTCCTGCTTGTGCGTTCAATGAAGCCACAAAGCCCTGTTTTATTTCTGCACTTGGCTTATTATTTTGGATTAATATCTTCAAAACGGGCTCAGCTCGACACTTCGCCAACCAAACCAGGATGCTGCTTTTGCCAACATCAGAAATTGAATATTGATCCCAGATTCTGTCTTTTACTGGTTTAAGAGCACAGCCTCAGACATGATACAGGAACAAACACACACCAGCTCGACTCCTGTCCAAAGTTTCTCAGAAACTATTAAAACAAACAGGCTGCAGCCATAACACCAAAACCCACTGTACTCTTTACAAGGTACAACATAAAACACCGATGCACACATTTCTTGACAGGCAAGAAAAATGACTTTATGCATGTGTGTTTGTGTGCACATCCAAAAACAGCAAATCTGAGCCAGCCAGAAGAAAAGACTGCATAAAAGGCCAGAAGCAGCAGAAGCTGAAGCAGACAGTGCAAACAATTCCCAGCATTCCTCTGAGGAGCAGAGTAAACTGACCTTGGCCTTCTTCTGCCACACAGGCTGAGACACTGACGCCTCGGTGTGGTTGGTTCTTGTCTGTTATTATTACCAAGCATGGAGATGTGTCTGAATTTACTGACACTCTTTAATCTTCTGGATTAGCTTTGGATTCACTTTTGGGTGGTGTAGGCAGAGCTTCATCCCATCATGTGCTGGTGGTTTTTCTCCTCTTCATGCTGTGTGTTTCTACTCCTTAGAGTAACTTAACAGATAATTAACACAGAGGCATGATTGAAGGCACTGAAGTAAGAGGCTAATTGGATATTTTCAGATTATTTGGGAAGCCGAAGGTCCGGCACATTCTTATCCCCACAGCAACAGTTTCTGCTGTTTTTCAATGTTGCTGGTGTGACTCATTTATGCAAAATGCATTGACACGCCAGCTTATGGCATTAGTGAGAAGGATCGGTCACTCCTGCTTGTCAACAAGCAGGGGTACTGTCGTGAAGGAGTGTGTTTTAACTAGGGATCTCACCAGAACTGATACTAAGGATTCCTTTCAAGATCAAAATTCCAAAACTTGGGTGTGCCAGTATAGCCGATTGAGCAGGCTATTGCAGAGGTATAGGTTTGAATCAGGCTGTTGGCTGCATCTCTACCCCCTCTGCTCTCTCTTCCAAGCTTCCCTGTTCACTTTCCGCTGTCTTATCATAAGGAAAGTACTTAAAAAAATCTGAAAATACGCTGGTACTTGCGTTGTTTTAGTACAAAGGCTACCATTCTTCAGCAGCTGATGGAGGGAGCATATGCCTGCAAGTGTTCGTCTATCATTACGTGCTGAAAAAGAAGAAGGAAGCACAGGAAAAATTTAAAAATATGGACATAGCTTCTGAGTCAGAAGAATGAAGCCAATGTGGAAGTGCCTTAAACCTGCATTCTGTCTGAAGGCCACCAGATGGCGATAGATGTGGTTGCAAAAACACCTCCTATCCTATAGAAGTCTATGGGAAATGGCTTTCTGTCTTGACCTCTGTAAAGACTTTCCTGCTGAGTTTATGGGGTCAGTCACTTCTTTTGGGTCATAGCGAGTAAAAAAAATGTCCATTTTGAAAATTTTGGTTATATTATGTTTTAAAATAGATGATTATATGTTGTATGAAACTACATGCTCATTGACTACCAACTTGTCAATCATTAGTCAGTAGCCAACGATCATGTGGTTTCACAGTCAGACACACCCTCCTTGTTACATCCAGTTTTTTGCAACCAAGATGGCGTTGGCAGGAAGTGCCCAGCTGAGCTTGAGCTTCAGGACACAAACTGATGGGTGGACATTCTCCTTCAGTCTGGTAGAGAGCAGAATTCATGGTTCCATCAATTACAGCAAGTCGTCCTGAAGCAGCAAAGCAGCCCAGACCATCACACTACCACCACCATGTTTGACTGTTGGTCTGATCTTTTTTATGAAATGCTGTGTTAGTTTTACTCCAAATGTAACGGGACTCAAACCTTCCAAAAAGTTGAGCTTTTGTCTCGTCAGTCCACGGAATATCAGATATTTCGGGACTCATCAGGATGCTTTTTGGTAAATGTGAGACGAGCCTTTGTGCTCTTTTTGGTCAGCAGTGGTTTTCTCCTTGAACTGCCATTTTTGCCCAGTCCCTTTCTTACTGTTGAATCATGAACTCTGACCTTAACTGAGGCGAGTGAGGCCTGCAGTTCTTTAGATGTTGTTCTGGATTCTTCTGTGACCTCCTGGATGAGTCGTCTTGGAGTAATTTTGGTAGACCGGCCACTCCTGGGAAGGTTCACCACATTTGTAGATAACGGCTCTCACTGTGGTTCGCTGGAGTCCCAAAGCCTTAGAAATGGCTTTGTAACCCTTTCCACACTGATAGATGTCAGGGACTTTGTTTCTCAGCTGTTTCTTTAGATCGTGACATCATCTGTTGCTTTTTGAGATCTTTTAGCCTGCTTCGCTTTGTCAGCAGATCTGGCAGTAATCAGGCCTGGGTGTGGCTAGTGAAATTAAACTCAGCTTTCCAAAAAATGTGGTTAATCACAGTTAATTCACAATTTAACTGGAAGGGCAATTACTCTTTCACACAGGGTCAGGTAGGTTTGAATAGTTTTTTTCCCCTTAATGAAGGAAATCATCATTTAAAAACTGCATTTTGTATCTACTCAGGTTATCTTTGTCTAATATTAAAATTTGTTTGATGATATGAAACATGTGTGACAAATATGCAACCCCCCAGCCCCAAAAAACAAGCAAAAAAAAAAAAAAACCCAAGAAAGGTTACAAACATTTCAGTCTGTGTCCTGTCAACAAAATATAACATTAACATTTTCTGTTTTTTACTATTGTTGCTTGTATTTCCAGAAATGCCATTTTCATTTTCGCACTTCTAAAGGACTTTATGTTTAAGGGACAACTAAATCACCAAGTGACAGAAAGAAACGGCCTGAAAAGGACAAACTATGGAGCCTATTAGGAGGCCTAGAAGTTGCAAACATACCCTAAATGCTATTCTTTAAGTTCTAAAACTGAACTTAGAACTTGAACTGCGACATAGCATCACGTCAGCGTGCTACAGCAACGATGCTTTCTTGTAGGCGAACCTGGAAGGTAATCTTCACAAAGTCACGCCGCTTTCATGATTTTCAGTGTCACAACCATTAAACTACTGCGGCCGTAATGCTGAATGCCCGCGACAACTTCTGTAGCCTCCTTTAGCTTCTTACTGCTGAACACCTTCTTTGTGGGAGATGTAATAGCTTGAGAATTCACAATTAGGGTACTTAGTTACATATTTTATCTTGTTTAACAAAATAAAATGGGTAAATGTCCACAGGTGACCCATTAAAAAAACTCTATTGGCTTTGATGTGAGAAAGACAAAGTCCTAATTTAACTCTTTAGGTTTTTGTGGTAGTCTGTTGTAACTGTTGCTTGCTTCCTGGATTGGGGTCTTTGTAGCAAAACCTTGTTCCAGCTGCTCATACAAAGCCTAAACCGGCAAAAGCAGTATTATTTGTGTTGCAATTGACTTTCCAATCTTTCTATTTTGTCAGTAATAGGCTGCTATATGTCAGCGAGGCGTCACTGGATGAGGGCCTGTGCTCGACCACTGCGTAGTAATGATGTTGACATTTAAATATCACAACGGGCGACTAATGTCCCTTAAATACAATGAAATAATGTGTCTCACCAAAGGTTATGTTGACATTCAAGTTCCACTTATCCAGCGAAATGACTTCCAGAGATGGAAGCAGCTGAAGTCGACCGTCACTTGAAGACTTTATCAACAGCATTGGGGCCCACACCTCAGCACGTCAGTGTTTATATAATAGTCTCAAATGACCTTCACATTATACTAAAGTCAAGTTGTACTGGCAGCGTCCCAGAGCATCTGAAAGGCATTTCAAAGACCACGAGAAAAGATGCGACTGGAGAAAGTGTGAGAGTTTAAACAGAGACAGAATGATATTAAGAACATGGCCAGGCCAGAAAAGGAAAAGCGAAGGCAAAGAAGGCTACTGCTGGTGTTAGCAGAGGGTTTGTGCCTCCTCTGCAGCTCGGCTCTGTCTGGACCCTGTTTGTCCAGCTTTGATGGACTCTCTTTTCATTTGCCAGAAGAACAAGTTTTTATTGGCTCATGTGCAGAAAGCATGCACACACAAAGTACTGACTGAGAAGTTACTGAAGGCATGATAGAGGCTTGCTGAAGTCTACAGATACTTAATCCAAAGAGCAGCACACTTGTCTGCCTGCCTCAGCACACTGTAAATAGCAGTGGCTCAAAACCTTTTGTCTCGGCCTCTCAACAACAGCTTCTTGTTCCTCATTTTTCTAGAACATGCAAACCTATCCAGAGCTTATCTTAGGACCCCTTCCTGACCCCCTGTTATTCTTCTGTTTGTTTCTCAGGTTGTTTATGGTCCAGTTTCTTTGGATTTCTTTATGTATTATATTTTTATGTTCTTGTTATTTGGAACTTAGTTTTCCTCCTGTCCCCTCATGTCTTGTCTGAGCGTCTCTGTGTTTGGATTCCTTCTGTGTACCTGCCTCCCCGCGTTGTGTTAAGTTCACGTTCGTGTCATGTTTGGTCACTTCCTGTTTTATTTTGACAGTCCCTTGCCCCGTGTGCTTTCTGTTCAGTTTTGCTTCCATCTCATTTGGTTCTCCTCCTGTCTCCACACTCCCTAATTACCTTGTGTGTATTTAAACCCTCAGTTTGTCTCGGTTCTTTGTTGTGTTGTCGTCTGTGTTTCTTTGTTTTGCGATTTCCTCTTGTTTCCAAGGTTCAGTAGTTTTGGTATTTTGTGAGGGCCTCCAGCATTAAAGCTGTTTTGAGTTCAGCTCACTTTTTACGCGTCCTGCATTTGGGTCCAACCCCTTCCTGCCACACAGCCACACCTTGACAGTTCCAACAGGATTCAGCAGGCAGAGAGACTAACTGAGTGCAGGTGTGCGTGTGGAAGCGGTCTGGCTACTGGCATTTATAACATTTCTGACAAAGAGCATGCTGGAGCAGCTGAGGATATCTTAATATCTCTCCTGAGACAACCAAAGAGCTACATGTTTACCGCTATCCTTTAGCTGATGTGACATGTTGATAGCGTTGCCAGATATGTTCAGTTGATCAAAAACTACTGAATGTAGCATCACAACCAGCAGGGGTTGGCTCAGATTTCAGCAGCACAAAAGCTGGTTACCATCATAAGTCTTGTACATGTTTAGACTGCACCCTAGTCTATAGTACATTGCACAGTATCTGTAAACACTGCACGATTGTATCTGCATTATTTGGCATGCGCTCTATATTTTCAAGGGTTAAAAAGGCCTTTGATGGAGTTGCCATATGACCTTTTCCTTAAAATGTATTTAAGTGTAAGGATGTAAGATCCTTGATGCCCTGTTTTAAAGTCAGCATCCTTAGGATGCTTGTCTTTATAAGTCCCCTGCAGGAGCAGTATCAGTTTAAAAAGAAAAAAAAAGTGGGTTGTGAACACTGACTTTCAGCACAAACACTGCTTACATTTGCAGAGGAGTTTGAGCCTTGCTAGCATGTCTCCATGTCGAGCTTTAAACCAAGACTGGCAACTTTGTATTGAGAGTTAAACCAGGTCACAGTGTGCCTCGTTTGGCTCAGTCTCCAACGCCGTGATGTTCCTCTCTGCAGCTATTGAGGTCTTGCAATCACATGACCATTAACCACGTGATGTTTACTTGTATACTATTTTGAACGTGACAATTTAGGGTCAAGTGATGCGGTCTGTGACCATCTAGTAACCTCCTGTAGCGAGGGAGCAATGCGTAGTTCCTGACAGGCTGGCGAAATCACCTTGTGATTGCACGATTTCCCATAGTTAGCATGGAAGATAACTCACCAACTACTCTCTGAGTGGTAGTAAAACTTGGAAAAAGTGTGCCTTCAAAGTAAAAGCTGCGCCTCATCACTGCAGCTAACACATGTGTTTGGTTTGCATTTTTTTTCTCCACATTTTCACTACTGCTCGGAGAATAGTTGCTGAGTGTCTTCCATGCAAACTCCAGGTAACTGTGGTAATTTGCTAGTGACCAAAGGAATCACAACCTCCAGGAACCACTCACCAAGTAGTAGGGAACACAGGTTTCCTTCACGACCTGTTTTTAAATCACGTTCAATATAAATGTTAATGGACTGGTTCTTATATAGCGCTTTTCTACTCGAGCACTCAAAGCACTTTATACAGCATGTCTTCATTCACGCACACATTCGCACAAGAATTTTTTTCTACACGGTTAAGTGTCTTCTATCTAACTTTTGCACACACGTCCCTTTAATACCATGTGATAAAACAATAAATTTCTTGTCTTTTCACCCTTGTTCAAGAGATCAGTACACTGTACCTGCTGCTGGTAGAGATTTGTTATGGCTAGATGATTGTTGGAAAGCTCTCCTTAATGTCCACACAGCTGTCTGTGAATCTGAAAGCATTGTCCAAATGTTTAGTCTAATACGGTGTTATTTTTTCATTTTGGATTTTGAACACCTACGAGGCGACACCCTTCCTTCCCGTCTTTTCCTTTCCACGCAATGAGCAAAACAACTCAAGTTCTTTGTGCTTTCTTCACATCAGCTCCCACAGATTGCCCAGATTTACATGTAGTTATATGTTCTACTTTTACCAAAGTTCTTCTGAAGCGGTCCTATTATAGAGAAAAAATGCGGTTCAGACCCTTCGCACTAATGATTAAACCAAAGCTCTGTGGTAATCTTTGGCATTTCCAAACCCACATTAAAAAGGCACATCCTCTTGTGAAGTGCTCTTTGTCGGTTTGGGATTTCAGTGCAACTGGCGCAAGACCGAAGCCGCAGGATTCACACTTTGCTTCCCCACAGAGATTTGGATACAAATATGCCTTCCTGCCTCGCCAGACTTGGCAACATCACTCGAACATGTGTCACAGGCCTCACCTCCTCTGGTCTCAGGCATCGTTCTCACCAATATATTTTTACAGCATTTTTTTATTTTTTTGGCAGGGGAGAGAGGTCCGTCCTGCCTCGGTGTCCAAACTAAACAGAGAAGCATTACAGGATGGCAAAGAGGAATCTAAATAATTTTGCCACACCAAAGATAGTCTGTTCGACTAGTGTTTTAACATATGTTAGCCCTCTATTGACAGCATCTTCTAATAAACAATGAATTTAAAACAAAACTAACTCGTGTACGCGTGCATCAACTCAGCAACTATAATGGCAACAAAAGGCAAATATGATGTAGAAACAAGCAACACATACATGTAGTAAGGTCGTGCTTTTAAAAATAAATTATTAGCGTTCATTTCTGATTTCTCATCCACTGTAAAATAACATTAATACACAACAAACAACATGCATTAATTGGGTTCCATTTAGCTTTTAGCTAGTCCTGTTAAAAAAAGTACACCTGTCAAATCTGAGGTTGTACATGCTCAACAACACATGGTATATTACACTGTGTGATTATTGATTCAGCAAAACTGTGACAAAAATGACTTAATGACCACAAGGTGCCGAGGTCCTGTGGCTGTAAAACAAGCCCAAATCACCACCCCGCCACCGCCGTGCTTAGCAATCGCTATGAGGTGTTTGGTGTTCTCCAAACATGCTGCTGTGCATTATGGCCAACAAAGAAATAATGACAGTGTAATATGTCATATATTGTAGTATATCTAAAAACTGCCAAGGACCAGATTGTTTTTATGTCCCGATAGATTAAAACCTTAGAATTTAAAGAGGTGTACTTTCTTTTACCATATCTGTATGCTTTATAGCTGAAGTACAAGCTAACAGGCTAACGCTAGTTTTCTTGCTCTCTGATGTCAGTTTTTGTTTAGTTGTCCTCGTGGGGAGTTTGTGTTGGAGTGTTGTTCTGGGAGTTGTTGGTTTGTTGTTGGAAGTGGACTTCATTTGTAAACTACTGTTAACCGGTGTTGCTCACGGTTGACGATGGAAGCAGGAGAGAGTCGCTAAAATTTGTTCTAGGAGAGTCGAAAAGGGTCCCCTTTGTTAAGTTGGATTACAGTCCCTTCACACAAGAGTCACTCAGTATATATTTAAGTAAAAGTCTATCATTAGCATTACACTTAAAAAGTTTAAACATCAAAACACTTCTTTGCAATGTTAGTTTGACCATCCAATAGTCAACACCCTAATTATTAAGAATAAGAAGAAAGTCAGTGTAGATATTAATAAAAGTGCAGGCATGAGGGTCAAAAAGACTTCTGTTGCCACAGGACGCTGGCATGCACATAGCACTGCCCTCTGCTGGAGGCTAATGCTAAATGCACCCATGTAAAGCTTATTGATAGCCTGCTCCTTGTGTAAAATCATGAAGTAAATGGTAAATAATGGTGCTAAAGTTTTTTGTGTAAATTTTTAGTCATTATGATACATTTCAAAGAAAACTAACACACAGTGAGGTCATAGCCTCAGTGCTGCATATTTCGTAAATAGGTCATTTCATAAGTGCCTAAATACAGAGGGAAGTTTATCCAGCCACAAGGCAAAACACATGAGCAATTTGTATGCAATGCATGACCCGCAGTGCCTGGGGCCAGGATCCTGACTGTCTGCTTGGACTCCGTCCGTAAACAAGATCTGATTTCTAAAATTGACGTATTTGAGGTAACATTCCCATGCCTTGATTCTGAACAGCAGTTCAGGGCTTCCAGGCTTGGCAAATACAAGCAAGAAACACAGAGGAACACGAGTGGGAACATTAAAAAAAAATTAATAAAATAAAAGATAAAATCTCTCCATCAAAACTAAACCCATTTTTGGGGATAAAGCTCTTGCTCACAATACATTGGAGTAGGATGAATTTATTGATATTAGACTATTAAACTTAATAGCAGGATATGGAGCCATCCTGTCCGCCCTGTACTTGTATTACTTTGGTCTTGGCTGGGTCGTTGCTATTGACCTTTGGACAAAAATCTCACCAGTTGGGCTCGTGTAAGTTTTTGTGTGTGTGTGTGTGTGTGTGTGTGTGTGTGTGTGTGTGTGTGTATGCATAGCTGTTACGGAGAGAGAGAAAAAAGGGGAAATCCCTCATCACGTTCTGAGGATTACAGTCAGACTGAAAACGAGCCTCCCAGACAGCAGGGAAAGACAAGGATCAAGACCCAAGGTAGAAAAATAACAGAACTCTGGCTGGTCAGATAGATGTTACTGGCTGTTAAGACTGCGGCAGCTCGTGAAGCGGGTCAAATGAGTGAAAGCCAACTGTCAGATCAAACTTTATTTGTAACTTAAGAAGGTGCCGTGAAACACTCTTGCTGTCAGCACATTTTCCGTGTTAGTGCAGGGCGTTTTTCTTCCACCCTAACGCAAGATTAACGATGGTAGGCTGCATTCAAATTGAAGTTCGGCCTCCTAAGAATTATTAGAGAGGAAATTACAGTGATTCCCCAGTGCTTGTGGCTCATTTTCAACCGTGGCAGCGAAAGAGAGATGAGGTGTGATAAAACATCAGCTGGCTCCCACAGAAACGGTTTACAGAAACATCTCAATCAAAATATTCACTACGTTACCAGGTGCCGATCTATCCAGGTTTACAGGACGGTTCTGCTGTTGAGGATGAAAATTTGTAAAAAAACAAAAAACAAAATAGCATGAATCAATTAATTTAAGACAATTTAAACATCACATACAATACGGTTAGGGATTTAGGACCTGGCGCTGGCCAGATATTCATTTTTCTAAAGGTGTCTGAGGCAACATGAAAACCTCATGTCAGCTTTAATGCTCCGGCTCTGCGGCTGACCAGCCTTCAGCCTCCCTTAGACTGGATTCCATTTTTCCAACATTCATTTTTTGGCCAACAGTTTTCTCATGAGAATAATTCTTTTCCCCATATTGAATGTTGCACATTTAGCAGGAACAACTTCAAATCATCCCGCACCAGCTGATACTCTGATATGCATCAATCAAGCATAACATTATGACCACCTGCCTAATATGGTGTTGGTCCCCCTTTTGCTGCAAAAACAGCCCTGACCCACTGAGGCTGAAGGTGTGCTGTGGTATCTGAACCAAAATGTTAGCAATAAGTCCTTTAAGTCCTGTAAGTTGCGAGGTGGGGCCGCCATGGATCAGACTTGTTTTTCCTGCACATCTCACAGATGCTCGCTTGGAATGAGATCTGGGGAATTTGGAGGCCAAGTCAACACCTCAAACTCCTCGAACCATTCCTGAATCATTCTTGCTTTGTGGCAGGGTGCATTATCCTGCTGAAAGATGCCACAGGGAATACAGTTTCATGGAAACTATATGAAACATGGTCTGCAGCAGTGCTTAGGTAGATGGTGCATGTCAAAGTAATATCCACATCCAGATGGCAGAACTCAAGGATTCCCAGCAGAACATTGCCCAAAGCATCACACTGCCTCTGCCAGCTTCCCTTCTTCCCATAATGCATCCTGGTGGCAGGTGTTCCCCAGGTGAGCAACACATGCACCTGGCAGGTGACAGGGGTCAGCATGGGCACACTGACTGGTCTGCAACCATACGCAAATAAATTATGGTGCACTGTGTGTATTCTGACACCTATCAGAACCAACATTAACTTTTTTTGGCAATTTGAGCTACAGTAGCTCAAATTGCCTTCGCTCCCCACATGCATCAGTGACCCGCTCAGTGCCCCATCACTGGTTCACCAGTGCACACCGGGAACCCGAGAACTGCAGTTTTGGAGGTGTTCTGACCCAGTCATCTCACCATCATAATTTGGTTCTTGTCAAACTTGCTCAAATCCTGAAGCTTGCCTATTTTTCCTGCTTCTAACCATCAACATTGAGAACAAAATGTTCACTTGCTCCCATATATATATATATATATATATATCCCACTCACTAACAGGTGTCATGATGAAGAGATAACCAGTGTTATTTACTTCACCTGTCAGTTGTCATAATGTTATGTTTGATCTGTAGCTTGCGGGGTGTCTACAGCAAGTGTTCTTGGAAAGGCATCTGGATTGGTCAAGGGTTGGGATGATGACCCCCCCCCCCCCCCAAAAAAAAAATTTGCTACATGCAGAGGGTTGGTCTGCCAGAAAGAAATAAGGGATATATAAGGGTGAGATGGAGGCAGATCATCTACCGTGGCAACCCCTAAAGGTGGGGGAGGAGGTTGAGAAGAAATAAGTCTAGTTTTATGAAAGTTCCACTTTATTTTTTTTTTTTTTTAGGAAAAAAAGGAAAACCCATAATTAAAAAGACAAGCTTAAATATTATATTCTGAAACTTTAAAAATAAATCATCCCATCAGGGTAAAATAGACATCAACGTGCCAAAAATAAGTAGGTAAAATGCTCATGCTGTTTTACAGGTGACATGAATTTCAGTTTCTGAACAAGTTTTTAAATATATATATATAAAAAAAAAAAAAAGCATCATGAGTAATAAAAGTAATCCTGAAGAGCAGATGCATCTGGATTTCCTTTCATGTATGAGTAATTGTGCCGCTAAACGGCTTCAACCACAACAGTTTTTCTTCATGAACCCATCCAAGTAATTTTGCTGCCCAAATCTAACTGAACTGCGACTGGAAATAGAGTAAGGCTTTCTGTCTGAAGGCGAGCACCTCCCACTAGTCAAATTATCCCAAATGCAAAAGCACCAAGATAGAAATGGCTCTGAATCGGCACCTGCTGCACCTCACTTCATGCTGGCGATCCTCTTTGACCTCCTCGGACCTTCGCTTTGTGCCTCCTCTGCAGCATCATCCGCAGCAGCTCTCCGCCTGCCACGAGAGGGCGCCTCAGCTTCCACAGTTTTCACTTTACTTTGATTTTTCTGTTGGGAAACTGTGGTCTGAGCAGTTCCAGCAGGCTTTCGTCGTCTTCCTCTGACAGGCTGTGCTGACTCTTGGGCATCTAAATCCTGCACTTCAGCTTTCTCCTTTCTCCCTCTGGCTGCTTTAACCGTCTTTTTCTGCTGCTCTGCTGCAGCTCCAGACAGGTTTGGCCCCTCTTCTTCTAAGGTTTCCAGGGTGTTTGTGTTTCTACTCCTTGTTGATTTACTTTTGTTTGTTGTGTCTTGCAACTTTTCAGTAGATTTAACAGCTTTTTTTTGTCCCTTTCTTTGAGGCTTCGCTTGGCTTTTAGTGGCCAAGTCATCTTTGATTTCTGGTTCTTCTGTGATGTTCACCTGCATTTCCAGAGATTTGCAGGTTTCCTTTGAAACCGTATAAATGGAAACATAGCAAACCTTCAGTTACTGTGTGGATACAGGCACTAATGCTCAAGTCATTGTTCAACAAGATCAATGAAGGCGTTTAATAATGGGATTAAATTAGGTCCTCACCTCTCGCTGTGCAAGTTCAGCTTTCAAGTCCGATAACTGCCTCATCAACCCCTGTATCCTTAGCTGAAAAGGAGCACAAATAGTCAATAACTGTACAATCTCAGGTTTGAGCCTCTTATGAAGACCAAAGCTGTCAAATTAACAATAATAATTAAAAAAAAAAAAAAAACTCATCTATTTATGTACACTTTAAAGCCGTGGCATAAAAGTGTTTTAATTTTGAATTTGTTTATTATCCACATTCAACCGTCCCTACTTTTACATATTTAACAGTATTATTGTCCAGAGAGATTAGCTAAGAGCCTCAGTTCTGTCAGTTTCCTGACTGGAGGCAGTCATTTCCATGACTTGTGATCAATTCAAGGACAGTAAACCTCATGAAACACTTGGAATGACAGCCACCCCACTGACTACTGAAGCATTACAATAAATAAATAAATAAATAAAATAAATAAATAAATACAAGAGCAAATATTTGCTATCACAAGTTATAAATTTGTTGATCGCTTCCCACACTTGCTGGCCACTTCATTCAATATAGAGTCCAACAGCTCCGTAGCGCAAATATCTAATCAGCTAATCACGTGGCAGCAACTCAATGCATTTAGTCATGTAGACACGGCCAAGACGACCGGCTGGAGCTCAATCTGACAATCAATACGGGCAAGGAAGTGACTTTGAACCTTATGTTATGACCACAGTGTACCCATCTGAAGGCTGCTTCCAGCGGGATAACACACAATGTCACAAAGGTCAAATCATCTCAAACTGGTTCCTTGAACATAATGCGTTCACTGTGCTAAGATGACCTCCGCAGTCATCAGATCTCCAATAAAGCACTTTTTGGGATGTGGTGGAACAGGACGGTCACTTCATGGATGTGCAGAAACTGTGATAAAAGTCACGTCAACATGGACCAAAATCTCTGAGGAATGTTTCCAGCACCATGTTGAATCTGTGCTATGAAGAATTAAAGCTGCCAAAAGGGGTCCAAACTGGTACTAGCAAGGTGTGCCTAACGTTGTAGCCAGTGAGTGTACATTTTGGCCCATATTCTCTTACCTGTTCATTGGCGATGTGCTTTTCCATCTGCCCCCTTTCTTCAGCCTCCTCCTTCCTTCTGTGATGTCAAAGAGATGAACAATGATGGGCATTTTTTCCCCCCTACAGAAGTTAAGATGCTGACAACAACAGAGCCATGACCCTGCGTGACTTTATCCAAGACAGACATTACTTGTTCGCCACCATCCTCTCTATTTGATAGAGCTCAACCCTCGTCTTATCCACAGCATCCTGGATGTCCTTCATCGTCACCATGGATAGGAGAGATTTTACATCCACATCGGTTAAGTCAGCCAGTGGAGATGTCATTTTGAGGACCACCTTTGCCCACTTGGTGACCTCCTCACAGGATGGTAACTGACAGGGGGAAAAGGGGGGGGTGGGGGCAGGTTTTATCGTCAAAACACATTTCCAATGAAAGTTCAAAGGATTTAGAAAAATCTGCAGGTTGAGGTTAGCATTTGATGTTGTGGATTGAATGTGCCTCTTAACCTTTGTTAAGAGCTTCCATGATTTTGAGGAATTTCCAGTGAATTTGATCTAACAGGCTGCTGTAAATGCCAGAAGGAATCATTTCAAAGATCCATCATTTTAAACTTCAGGTCTGTGCCGTCTCTGACCTTGAACAAAAGACTTTTGGGGGTGGGGTGGGGAACAGTGCTATTTTAGGGGAAATATAAAATGCCAATAAAAATGCCTGTAACAGACTCCAGCTTAAACATTCACTGAGTTATTAGGACAATAAAAAAGACAGATGTGCCCTAATGGCGGCTATAGAGGCAAAGAAACGTCAGAGAGTTGCTTTTAGAGGATAGAATTTTCTAGGGAAGGTTCTCACAGGATAGAAGGTCATCTTGAATAACTTTTGGTGTCTATCGTGTGAAAATTTCCATGTTGATTGCATTTCAGAATAACTCACCTTCTTGAGCTCGGCCTCCGCTTTCTCCTTGGAAGCACATGCCAGCTCTAAGGCCATCGTTTCCTTTTTTAACAGCTTCTGCACTTCTTCTAGTTCACCCTGAGGACCGACACAATATCCCGCTGCATCAGCACGCTGTGGTTTTTAGCAGCACAGTTAAAATGTCACTATAAAGGCCTACCTGCAGTTTTTTAACAAGTTGCTCTTCTTTCATCTTTTTGATAAATTCCAAGTCGGCGGTAGTCAGCTGGTAGCCCTTCATCCCTTTCAACACGGAATGGGGGTCATCTGACTTTGAAGGGTCTTCTGAGCAAATAAAGATAAAAATCTGCAACTAAAACTGGAGCTTCACAAATGCAGTGTGGAGCTTTCTTTATGAGACTAAAATCCAGAGGATTTCAGTTTGCTGCTAAATTATGTTCGCTGCTTTCGGCACAGATACCTGTTAAAATCCAAGAGGAATTTTTAATATCTGAATGATTTTTGAAGCATTTAAAAACTGCTGATCACCTGTTTTTGTCTCAAGACCGCTTATCGCAGGCGGCCTGTTTTGGTCACCTTCGTCTCCATCTGTGATACCATCCTGCTCATGAAAGGGTAACAGTTTTGTGCGTGAAGTCAATGAAGTACAGTCTGATTAAAGGGGAAAAAAAAGCAGCAGTGAAATGATGCAAGTACCTGCACGTTGTGCTGTGGTTCCTCACA
Organism: Cichlasoma orientale; assembly: GCA_034780415.1. Classification (NCBI taxonomy): domain Eukaryota; kingdom Metazoa; phylum Chordata; class Actinopteri; order Cichliformes; family Cichlidae; genus Cichlasoma; species Cichlasoma orientale. Next base: position 72,243 of record JAVDPK010000798.1, on the reverse strand, counting down.
GGAACCGTTGAAATCCAGCTGTCTTGTTACGTTTGTTAAGGGAGGAGTCCTCGGGAGCTGCCGACCTGACGGGATGCAATTCCCCAAACTGAAGCTCCGTCGCAGAATTTCAAAGTACGTGTCAGACATGTCTGCGTTTCTCCTTCAACATAACCACAAAAAAGAGAAAAAAAAGCACTGAAAGTCTGGCAGCAAAGACCTACTGTAGCTGACAGGTGAAAGCAACAGACACTGCTGACACAAGCTGTGCTCCCAAAGCTCTAGAGCTAGTTGGAACTGCCCACCTCTTGTGACTGTATAGACCCATAACACTAATTAACTCACCAATCAGCAAATGAACTCAAAGTGCGTACAATAATCTCTCAAGCATCCAAAAATTAAATATGTCTGGTTGGTAAGATGAATGAATTAGGCCTCTGAGGCCTGAGGCTATGATGCCACAGAAACATGTAACTATGTCCCTATAGTATACACCAGCCTCAGTAGTATTACTTTATAAAACTGTGAAGAGCTCTGAAGGTGTTTTATCTTTTTCTTAGGGCATGAGCTTTGCCTCCCTCCAGACCTTTAGTCCACTCCATAAGCCCACTGATAAAAGTAAAGATGGAAATAGTGCACAGTGCTGCACCATGACAGGTCCAGCTCTGCTGTTTTCCCTCCCTGCTGTGCTTAAATCATCACTGCATCATTGTTTTCAGCTGTGGCTCAGAGATGGCTGGTCTTTCCTTCTTTGCCAGTAGGTGGTGACAGATTCTTTTAGATTTGAAGCACAGGAAGTAACATTTTATTTCATATCGGGCCAGAAAAGTGATTAAAATAAAATATTTTGCACTATTTTTTTACAAGAACTTTTATTACTACTGCTGGACTGCAACCCCTGTTGTTAATTATGAACAATGTGACAAATGCATTATTTGTTTGGGGAATCTTTAAAAAAGTTTTTAAATCCACACGGACAATGGTGAACACTACCTCAGTACATTTACAATGGGGGTAATTTTAGAGTACTTTATAACATTTAAATATTCTCGTTTGTGTTATTTTATATTACATTTTAGAGGCAAATATTTGACTTCATGTGCTAAAAAGACAGGAGGATGGACAGGATTAGAAATAAGGACATCAGAGGGGCGGCTCATGATGGATCCAACGGTGGTTTGGAGACAAATTTAAGGAGACAAGGCTGAGATGGTTTGGGCATGTGCAGAGGAGGGATGGTCAATATACTGGACTAAGGATGTTGAAGCTGCCAGGCAGGAGGAAAAGAGGAAGTGCACAGAGGAGATTCATGGATGTAGTGAAGGAGGACATGCAGAGGGTTGGTGTGACAGTGGAGGATGCTAGAGACAGGGTGAGATGGAGGCAGATGACCCCTAAAGGGAGCAGCCAGAAGAAGAAGATGCCTTGACTTTATATGCTGCTTCTAACTAGGGATGCCCTGATCCATTTTTTTCCGGTTCTGAGTTGATACTGACACCTTGGCTGTGGGTATCGATCCAATACCAGTGTAAGGAAGAGATTGGGAATCATTCTTTTAGGACAAAATCAGGCTCAACTTAAACAGCTTTCCCAACTTTGTAACATGATATATATCAAATTAATACATTCAACTATATAAATTTGCTGGATTTTTGGTATTTCTTAGTGAAATGATAAATAAAAACAGGCTCAGGATAAATGCAATTAAAAAAATAAGTAATGCACCAGCGTTAATCATCTAATTTATTTGCACTTGTCTTATTTTAGATCAAACTGAGAGGCACTGGGCTGCAAACTGCTGTCATCTACAGTCAGAGCAGTTTCTCTGTCCTCCTCACAGGTATGAAACTGACAACAGCTGACAGCAGTTGCTGATAACATCGCTGTGTTACCTCAGGTATAATAAGAGCTCATCAACATTTAGATAAGGTATCTGACCAAACATAATGAGAGGAACAGTATATAAAGTTTTTTGAGATGATTACTTTTAATTTCATTTTGTCTGCACTCCTTGTGAATTGATTAAGTCAGAAGGAATCAAGAAGAACACTCGGACACATTTCTGGATTCCATCAGGACACAAATAAAACATACATAAAAAAGCTTTGATTTTCTTGCTTAAGCGGACCTCACATATGTTGTTTTAGGAAATGTTCAGTCCTGCTTTAACAGACAGGCAGACAGGCAGGTGTACAGACAGACAGATGGACCGTGACACAAAATAGGCACAACCAAAACCCGGTCTATCTTTAAACTGAGCTGCCAGACCCACATGCTGAGAGGAGCTCCAGGAACTCAAGAGGAGAGGGCTGAGTCGTAAATACCTCTGTTTTTAAATGGCCCGCTCCCATAATGCCGAGCGAGAGAGGAAGGAGGATGGGGGGGGGGTCAGAGAATGTATGTGTGTGTGTGCGTGCACGTGTGTGTGTGTGTGTGTGTGTGTGTAGCTGTATGTGATAAACTGACTTGGCATAGCCAAGTGGAAAACATTTGCTTGGTTTTACATGACAGCTAACAAATCATATCTCAATAAAAATCAAATTAAAAACTACTTTTCTCGTTTTCCTCATACCGATAATTCCTCTCTGGTGTAAGTAACTGTGTCTGCAACTTCAGCTGGCAGAAGGTGTTAAGCAGGGGGTTCAGTGCAGCTTTGCTGGTGTTAAATTGTTTTAACTGCAGTTTCTTTATGGATGAATGTGATATTTGTGCGTGATTTTACCATGCTTGTTTAATTCTGTCTGAAATCAGGACCCGTTGTTTCAGAAATGGCCCTGCGGCAGTCCCACGGCCTGTCCGGGGCGTCCACCCCGCCTCTCATCCTGAATCGGATAAGCAGAAGAAAATGGATGTTTTTAAGAAATGACCAAAAATGTGTAGCCGGAGACCCACTGAAATATAAAGGCTTGCACGCAACAATTGGACAGTTTTCCACATATTTTCCAACATATGGGCACAAACAGAATCTAGTTGTATGCAAAGCCTCTGATACATCGTTTAGAGCTTCACTCTTTCTAAAAGTACACACAGCACACATTTGTAAACTAGCACTCGTGTTGTGTAAAAGCTCTTTAGTGCCATGGCAAATGTCCCAAAAAGGCCATTTACAACTGCTCTGACATATATTGTATTGACCAGGCTGAGCAGACAGCTCGTAAAGGGATTGATAACAGCACCCGTGGTGGCTGTGGATGTGTGGCAGAGTGTGGACCGGATAGATACGGGTGCTCCAACTTACCAAGAGACTAATGGAAAATGGTTTGGTGTCAGTACTCTGAGAAAGATGGAAGATTTTTTAGGTGTTCACCCCCCTGAGAGTTAGCCAGCTAGCGGTGACCTAGCTCTTCTGAGATGATAGTTTATAAAACAAACAAACAACAACAAAAAGCCTGAATGTTGGGAAACAGATTTGGAAAGTTGGGGAAAATCTTTGTGCATCTTGCAAAGTTGTTTGCATCAGAGACAAAACATGGCAGATGGATGCAAACGTCTGGTAGATGCTGAGAATATTTAGTAATGATTTATTTTTTCTATCATTTGTTTGAAATTGGGATCAGGTTCTAAATATTAGTTGCTATTCACCTAAATTAGACAGTTATTTAGTAGCAGGCACCCTGATCAAAGGTCAGGTAAAGCAATTATAGACTGGAAATCATTATCGAGATGTTATTGAAACATTTCCTCCCATCTCTTCTTTTTGTTAATATTACACATTCTGGCTTAGCTGCATGTTAACACAACAAAGTCAGGAGAACGAGTTGCCAAATCAGGAAATTGAACCATCTGATAAGCACATGAATACACAATTAGATTATTATGTAACTTGGGGTTTACAAAAAAAAGTACTGTTCAAGCAACACGAGTCGGGGTGCATGGCCAGTTTCTGGCCTCAAATCTATTTGGAAACCGATTTTATTTATTTAGTTTTTTTAAACAAAAATTTATATCAACTTTCCAGCAGATGGACGACAGCAGCGGAAGACCACGCTCGTCAGCCAAGAACAGGAAACTACAATTAACCCCAAAAATTGGACACCAACAGATTGGAAAAACACTGCAACATTCAGAGGGTAGGGTCAGAATTTGGTACAAACAACATGAAAACATGGATCCATCCTGCTTTGTTTCGTACCGACACTTCAGGCTGCTGTTAGTGGCGTAATGGTGTGAGGGATATTTTCTTGGCCCACTTTGGGCCCTTTGGTGCCATCGTCTGATGGCTGCTTCCAGCAGGATAACGCACTATGTCACAAAGCTTTCCGCCCGGTGTTGTAGGGTCCTGATCACCCCAAGTTTGTGTTCCAGAGGGTGGTGGGAGTCAAACAGGAGAT
>JAVDPK010000798.1:11879-51554 GCA_034780415.1 Cichlasoma orientale | reverse complement strand
ACGCAAAACCCCCCCCCCCCCCCCCCCCCCGCTTTAACAGAGGTAATCTTTAAGTCAGTGGCATTAGGTGTGAGGGCAAAGTGACACCATGTGGACCAGATGATCGATGCTTGGAACTTGTAATCCTCTATTTTCAATCTGCTGTCACCGCACAGATGAATGGACAGACTGGGAATGCATGCATGAATGAACACTTGCATGCCGATGCTTACGTTTTCTTTTTTTTTTTTTTTTTTGCAAGAAACAAACATAAGCAAATGTAATCATCACTCTGAGGCAGAGCCAAAGTAACAGCCTGCTTACCAGCTAATATAAACCCTTTGATTCCCTAATCTACCATTAGACCACAGTCTGGGATAAATGCACAAAACCTTGAACCCACAATACTTTAAAACGTTGGGGTCATGCTTCTGTGACCCAAGAGGCGCTAAGACAGTCCAACATGTCCATCTATTAGCTAATCTGTGACAGGGTCAGCGTGTTTACTCCCAGATCCTTGAAGGCATCTGACAATCCAAGCTGCTTCTAATGCAATGATCCGTTTACCACGCAGTGAATTAGACAGCAGCAGTGGCAGACCGGAAGTGCAAATCCTTTACTACATAAAAAAAGACACTAAATACTAAAATAAATAAGAAAAATATTGCTAAAACACCTAACACTGCCTCAGGATGAACAGTGAAGCTGGTGGCCCATCGAGCCGAATGAATATCTGACATTGTTGAGGAAGATCAACAGCATCATTCACAGTCCAAAAGCTCCACAAGGCCACTCCCAAAAAATAAAAAAGTGCCGCCCTCTGCTGGCTGGTGAGCGCAGAGGGCCCCAGTGAGAACTTCATATTTAAACAAGACTCCACTTTAACCGCAAATTAAGGAAGACTCCAACTGTTAAAACCTTTCAGAAACTTTTATAATGTCATAAAGCTGCCATTGAAAACAGTGAAACAACCAAAACAACTAAAATATTTAATATCTTTGAAATGTTTTCAGGTTTAACAGAACTGTTCTGTAGATCATTGCCTTTGGGTAAAGTAAAAAAAAAAAATTAATAAAAAAATAAATTAAAAAATAAAAATTATCATATACACCTGAGTATGAACATATAATACCTGTCCCAAATGCTGTACAAAATAGGCCAGTATATTATTATATATAATTAAAAAATAGACAAATTGTTGAAGTCACACAGAATAATTTAGTTTAAACTAAATTATGAAGCACTCCGCACAGATAACCAGTAAGACCATCTGTTATCCAAATCTCAAACCTAACCTGAACCCCGTCTGCACTGATCTGCTTACTAACCCGATAGAAAAGCATCTACATGTCTTAAAGTGCTCGACATGGGAAGCTTGGGAAAGCTTATAAATACTGCAGTACTTTCTGGTTATGTGTTTAAACTGTCAATCAATTTAAAGAGGCATTCTATGATGATTTATTGAAAAAGACTGTTGCTCTTTATATTACAGTTGCGGAGTTTTATGGGGGTTTACGTGTGCATATTTAGGGGGGATCGAGGTGTCGGGATGCTGGGGTTTCTAGGTGATCCGTCTTCTTCCAGGGTGGCCCTTGCGGTGACGGGCTGTTTCAGCTATTCACGCCTCCCTACCATCAGATCCGTCTGGAGCTGCTGCATCGTGCTGGGTGCACAGGAGGGAGAGCAGGAACAGAGGATCAAGTTAAAAACTGGAAAAGAGAGCTGGATGTTTGTTTTTTTTTTAAAAATGTCGCCTAATGTTGGAAAATTTGTAACAATACAGCTTATTTGAGTGCTATAGGGGAAGGTGGTATAAATATAAATGCAAAATGTTTGCTCCAGTTGAATCATTGAATTCATTTTTAAATCATTCTTTTGAAGGCAACGTTTCAATCCACAGGATCTTCCCCGGGCGTGTATCAAAGAGTGAAAGACGGGCTTTTCTTTTACAGGCAGTAATCAGCTCAAATTACTTTCCCCGGCAAGTGACAGTGGATCAAAACATTGCGTTCAAACGCAGGTTTCTAAAGAGAATTTAATTATTAAATTGTAGCCTGACAGTGTGCAGACCATTTCCTTTTTGGGACAAAATATAAATGAAGCTCCAGCTGAATGCCAAATGAGTGGCATGCGATAGAAATTCTACTTTACTGTGAACAAAATTAGCAGCTCTGGCAGCTTTAGCGCAGCGAGGATGTGAACGGGGTGCAAATTTCTTTGGGTACTGCAGAGAGTCTCTTAACCACTTTTGGAGGTCTGCTTTATTTTCAGTTCCTTTCTGCCAAGCCGCAGGTTTCGTTAAAATTAAAAATAACACACAAGTTTAAAGTGTTACAGCGAGCCCGACTGAGGGAGGCCACATTCGTGTGGCACTGAGATCAAGTTTTCAGAGCTACTTTTGATTAGTTTTCAGTTCAGATTTGCCCGTTGTCTTACATTTTGAGTTAGTTTTAAAAAACTGGGATGGAACAGCCAGGGCCTCCACCCTTAGCTGCCGCCCAGATCCACATTGCACCTGACTCCTGTGTTACCTTATGTGGGTGGTGGCACAACAGGAAGGCAGAACCATGCTGATTGTTCGGGATTCACCCGGCTGTAGCCCATGGGATAAGGTCCAGCCACCAGGCACTCTCCCTCGAGCCCCTCCCCAGGCTTGGCTCCAGGGTCGGGCCCCAGTAGCTACACCCCAGGCAGGGTAATTATGTCCAATCTTCACAATACCGTCTTCATGGGTTAATGTGAATCCCTCTTTGTCTGGCCCCTCACCCTGGACCAATTTGCCTTGGGAGACCCTATCAGGGGCAAAGGTTCCTGGCAACACAGCCCCTGGGATCACTCAAACCCCTTCACAATTCACACAGGCTCCTCCACATCGAAAGGAGCAGGTTGAGGTGGCTCAAGCATCTGACTAGGACCTCTCTTGGGCAACTGCTAGGTGAGGGTTTCTGGGAATTCTTTGAGGAGAACCAAGGGCAGACCCTGGTCAGACCCAGGACCCACTGGAGAGATTATATCTCTCAGGTGGAAGGACGTCTGGATCTTACCTATTAATGCCCATTGCTTTAAGCAACCAAGGCTGGTGTCCATGTAGTTGGATGAAAATTCCTCACAATCCCAGAAATTCTCCTTCTGAAATACAAAAGAGGTGCAACAAGACCGTAGGACTAAATCAAAACAACAATCACCTCAAGGAACTTTATGTTATAGGGTAAAGACCCTACAATATTAGAGAGAAAACCCCAAACATAAAACGACCCCCTATGAGCAAGCACTTGGTGACAGTGGGAAGGAAAAACTCCCTTTGAACAGGAAGAAACCTGCAGCAGAACCAGGCTCAGGGAGGGGCAGTCATCTGCCACGACCGGCTGGAGGTGAGGGGAGGGAGACAGGACAAAAGACACATGATGGAAGACAGCCAGAGATTAGTAAAGTAAATAAAATAATTTTTAATGTAGATGGGATTTGCATTACTTTGATCACAGATTGAAATATTGCACACTTAGGATTATCAGCAATCTGGAAACTCTTGCATTTCAAAAGTAACCTTCTCAACACTGAATATTAATTAGTGCAGCTGTACAGGCAACTATCAACCTTCACAAAGTCATGCAACAATCTGAAACACACTGGTCAGCCTTCCACCGAACCGGCTGACCCCTTCTGTTCGGTTTGTTCAGTGTGCCAACCTGACCAACTCCAACCCCATCACTCCTCTTTCTCATAATCACCTGCTCCAGAGCAGACAAGGTTACAGTCTGATGACACTGAGCGGGGAGCACCTGCCAAAGGATGAAAACCGATACAGGATATTAAATATATCGGGCATGTTTAGGACATGTATTGAGGCTGACATGGGAGTCAGCTTGGCTAAACATAGAGTCGGTCTGAGTGAGTTTAAAGAGCAACAGTCACAGCATGAGGTTCGCTTCATGTGCGTCATGTTCTGTCGCGCTGATGTTTGAATCAAAACAGCGTGACGGGCTCCATTAAAAAGTCATTTCGGTCTTAGTTCTGGTTAAGAGGTCGCAGAACTTCTGTGCCGCCGTCTGGCTTTGTTGTCACAGGCTTGACCTTGTTAAATGCGCAGACCTCGGCACAAGGAAGAACAAGAACAAATCTCTGACATACAGTGAAGACTTGGACAATTAAAAATATTACTCACGCCTTCACGCAGACAAACACTCGCACAGTAAAACGCAACATTTGGAGCCAGCCATGAGGTCACGAGAAAGATATCCCCTTGGCAACGCAGTTGCTCGAATACAGACTAATACCAGACAGAGTACAGTATGCGTGTGTTTCTCTCTGTGTGTATTTACACATTTAGAGCAGCAAGTGAGACTGAGTGCACGCATGCTCGGCCACATTTCATGTTTCCAACTTGGCCCCTGCTCCTTTAAACGTAAGCTAATGCTGTCTTCTTCCTGTTTTCCCAAAGGATTAATCGCCTCCTCTGTCCATGCAGTCAGCAGGTTTTTTTTATGCTTCCCAAATGAGCTGATCATAAAGAGAACTGTTTGTTTTGGCCATAGACTGCTTATATGGACCTGAACAATGACACCAATACAGAAGTGCTTCAAACCTGCCCTATTTCCAGTGAGCAGCAGGGGGCGACACCTCTAGATGCAAAAAGGAGCCAGATTGCATGGAAGACTATGAGAGCATGAGCCTACTTCTCACTTTGTTTATTACCACAGTAGATATTTTACCATCCTGGGACCCTGAATTGGATAAGCGGAAGAAAATGAATGGATGGATGGATGATTAGGTTCCTACTGCTTCTCCTTTTAAGGTATCCAATTATACTTCACGTGGGGTGGGACGTGTCGCTGTGGTAACCCAGAAAATCAAGAAGCAGGTTTCCATCGATTATTTGGAGATGATGGTTAATTTTACTTTACAAACACTCCCTGGCTACTTCATCTGTGGCAATATGTTTTTATTAGTCCAGCAAAAACTGCTGCTAAGCAAAATAAAAAAGAGATATTCCCAATGATCTGCACAGTATCTTAGGAGAGCTGTGGCATGGATAAGTGTATTTAGACTTATTTTCCTCCTGTTGGGACCAGTGGGAAGCATTATCAGGGGTCCACTTCCAGCTGGAATGCTGGATTATTACAGAATATGATGCCTGTGTCTGAGGCATGAGGCCTGCACTGGAAATGTGCTAAGCCGACACTGTTACAGATTCTGGCCGGTCCAAAGATTTCCTTGCATTGCATCATCTTGCAGAGCGGAGGCCTAGATACACACAAAAAAAGAAAAGTGCAGTGGTGCTCATTTTCATTAGACACATATTTCAACAGCTATAAGCCCTGCAGCAGCAGCAGCAGCAGCAGCAGCAGCAGGTCACTGCCATATATCCTGCTGCTTCACACACACATCTGAACTGAAACATCTCTGTCTGTCTGCCTCGTCGTCTCCTCAGCCGTTCCGGAGGAATTACAGCGGGGCGCCCTGGGCTGTGGACGACTTCAGCGCAGAGGAATTCCCAAACGACTTCTCTCGTTGCTTTACAGCACTAATGCTCGCAGGAAACATCTTCGACGGTTTTACAGCACCTCTTCCAACCTCCAGGCCTGAACGCTGATCGCTACCTGTTGCTGAGGCAACCGCACTGTTTGTAAACATCTCGCTATTTCTCTTGGACCGGAGAAGGAAACCCCTGCAGCAGAGCGTGTTATTCTCTGACAGCCTTTCTCTGGGTGCTGACCTATTTAACAGTGTTTAATAACACTTTAAGCGAAGCAGTATGAGTACAAACACTAGACTTATATTTCTATTTTATAATGGAAACGTCTCTCAGGAGGACCAACACCCCCACTGTTTCAAACTGTCCTTGTCCTCTCTAGAGGCACATATTTGCACCTTAATGGGTATTACTAAGAACATTCACACAGTGTGTGTGTCTGTGGGTGATTAAGACATTTAGGTGTTGTTTTTGTGTAAACTTCCTGACTTTTTGCTGCATTAATGCACCTGGAAACAGCAGAGCTTTACTATCAGCTGTGAAGCTCTTTGTCTTTCTCAGATGGTGCTTTTTATTTATTTTATTGTGTTTTTTCTTTTTTTTGTCAAGTTTTTAATTTTTGATGTTTTTTCCAAAATGTGCTACAAATCAAAGTTATTAAAACAAAGCGCTGCTTTCGGATCTCACGGCATTCTGACCTCTTCTGGCTCCGAATGCGTTTGCAGTTTAATCATCGCTGACCCTAAAATTATATCTGCTCACTTCCTGTTACACTTCATGGCCTCGCATACACAAAAGTGCATAATTATGACTGTGAATGATGACGTGCATGATTGAAAATGAAGATGCCACGACGTCATTCGCCAGAAATGTGTGCAGCGTAAAGGAGGAATAATTGCGTTTATCCAGACGTGTACGCTGACATGAAGGACCAGCATACCTGGAACTAGACTTTTGATTGCACCGGACTCTGATTGTGTTAAAAATAAAAATAAAATAATGAATAATATGCTTCTGATACTCTGATAATGTAGCATTAATTAAATTCTTTAAGGATTTTATTATGATATTATGATTAATAATGACCAAGCAACATTTTTCCAGCCTTCTATTGCCCAGTTTTTTTTTGAGGCCATACAAACTGTACTCTCAGTTTCCTGCTCTCAGCTGACAGGAGCGGCACCCAGGGTGGTCTTCTGCTCCTGTAGCCCATCTGCTTCAAGGTTCTGCATGTTGTGTGTTCAGAGATGCTCTTTTGCATACCTTGGTTGTAACGAGTGGTCTGACAATCTTCACACAGAGAACTCTTCTCTTTTTCAGACCGTTCTCTGCAAACCTTAGAGATGATTGTGTGGGAAATCCCAGAAGATCAGCAGTTTCTGAACTACTCAGACCAACAACCGTGCCACATTTAAAGCCACTTAAATCACCTTTCTTCCCCATTGTGATGCTCAGTTTGAACGATACTGTAGTGTAATCTTTTCAAAGTACTGAACTGTTGTTGAACATTATCCCAGATACACTGTGAAATAACAGCCTCGTGCTGGGAAAAGGCTGTTTTCCTACAGTGTATAGTTACAGAAACCTCACTTTTAACATCTGTTGTTTCTTTTTCCCCGGGCCTAACACTTAGTGAAAGAATAATTTGACATTTGTTGCCTTGCCGTGTATTTGATACCACTGTGTCTGTATTGTATACAGAGCAAAGAAAAACCCACCTTTAACCTATCAGCTCATAAGCTTGGGATGCTGTACCAGAGTTGGTTTGTGCTTATGTTGTTGATTTTGTTATATTTAGACAGCAGTACCGCCCCCCCTCTCCCCCCACCCCCGCAGGATTTTGTGATAAGCTAACCTGTTGCTGCCTCATACTGCAGGCACAAGAATAACATCAATCTTCGTAGTTAGCAAGACAGCAAAACAACAACAGGAACAAGATGCCAAAACTGGAACAGTCTTCAGGATATTTATGTTCAGGGCAAAAGATCCAAAAGAAAAAAAAACAATAAACTGGCTTTTCCCGGTGCTGGTTTAGATGTGTATATTTGCATCTCTAACCTGCCTGCAACGATAATTCTGTTCATGCTGAATGACAAACATCTGTGTCAAAACTTTTCAGGAACCAAAATAATACAAAGAAGCTGGTTTCTAGAAACGCTGCGTATGTTCCGCTCAGATCCAGCGGGATTCGGAAAAGGTTACCTCTTAAAGTGATTCTAAGTGGTGATTTAGTCCACACTCTGTTCAGTAAGCTGCAGACTACCAGAAGATCCTCCAGAGGATAAACTGCTGCCCCTCCATCTTTCCCGCCCCTCTCTTCCCTTTCTCTGCTCTCTTTTGATCTGCATTTCTCTTCCCCTCAATCATACTGACAGCAGCGTGATGTTAGGCTGCAGGAATTCTCGCTGTAATTTGTGTGTGTGTGTGCCTTTGCAGGGGTGGGTGTGTACATGCATGCATTATGTTCTGTGCGTGTCTGTGAGTTTTCTGCTCGCATGCCAACAGGCTGCTGTTTGCATTTGAATGTATGCACGTGTGTGTGTGTGTGTGTGTGTGTGTGTGTGTGTTTGGCAGGAAAAGAGTGAGGTACCTTCTCTTTGTAGCGCACCTGCTTCCTCACCTTTCACCCTTGTGACTTTAACGGCCCTTTGCTCTGCTTCGCTTCCAGCACACGTAAAAAGTGAAGTCATCACTGCAGTAAAAAAAAAAAAAAAGCCCTGTTTTATCTTTCAGGGACACCAAGTGCTCATAGCAGAGGGTCCTGATGCCCTGGTGCATTGTTTGCGTAAACGTTTAAATAACATCTGGGGAAGGATTTTTTTCCCCCCTTAAGGCTTTAATGCCTTAATGTGGCATGGAATGGTAGATTGTGAGTCCCAGCAGTCTTAGAAAAGATCTAATATCATAAAGCTCCAAAATAATAAGCCTAATCGCTTTTTGAAGAATACAGATGTGTGATAAAATTACTTAATGGCCATTATAGACTGACCTTATAAGGGTTTATGAGTTAGTGACTGCATGGCTGGCTGGCTGGTTTGGTGAGTTCATTGCGTAAAAACTCTTTGAATGAATGAGCCTTTTGACCTGGTGGGAAGTCAGAGAAACCTTGGTGGTCTCCACTAGACAAGACTAAACTGCCAACTGTTTCCAGTAACAGCTTTGCTTTTGGCTTCGGACGTTGTCCTCATTGCCTAATGAGAGCACAAGGTAATGGAAGGGCCTCAGGAAAGGAGGGGGAAAAAAAGAGAGAACTATTCATTAATAACGCCGTGGAAGAATGGATGCCAGCGCCGGTCTGTCAGTTTGTCAGTCCATCAGTGGGTCCAGACAGATCAGCCACAACATTAAAACCACTGACAGGTGAAGTAAACGTTGAGTCTTACTTTTGAAATGCACCACACGTCCAAACAAGCTCATAGATAGATAGAAAATTTATTAATCCCCTCAGGGCCGTGTAGCAGACAGAGTCAAGACATAAAATAAGCACAGACAAAGCTTAAAATATCCATGATGCATAAAAGCAAATTAAAAGTCCAAATCATCCCCATAAAACTAATGATCAGTGTTATACAATAAATAAACATCGAGAAAAGGCCGCCAGCAGACGGTTATTCAATATGGAAATGCTTGCCGGGCGCGGTGATTTGCTGACTTTTAATTTAACGTTGTTACAGGCCGAAATGTACATTTGCCCACTAATTAATCATAATTGATGCCCAGTACTCTCAAAGGTTTGCTCAAAGAGAGTCAAAAAGATGATAAATCAGCACATGATTTAGGGCGGGGCTTTGTTCTGATTGACACGCCCCTCAGCTTTCAGTTTGTCCAACCCTCGCTCATCACACGCTAATTCAAAATACCGAGACGGGATCTTTGCCAACCAATGGGCGACGTCAGCGTGGTTTTATGTACAATCTATGGCTACAAGCTGGAAAACTGCTCTAGCTTACTCATTATGAGCATGTTTAGCTCAAAACACCACTTAGCTAAATCACATCAGCAAGCATTCATCCGCACACCTAAAATGAGAAGCTGTTGAAACGTCTGAACCAAATACATACACAGACATTTATGAATCCTCCCTCCGTGTATAATTGTGTTTTTGTGATTCTTTTCCAGCGTGTTGTCTCTATTGCCAAAAGCACACCGAGCGGCCAAACCTGTTGCGTAAGAGCTGAGCACCTGCTAATCATAACATCACCTCCTGGCACCGATCCTCGCTCACAAAATGAGAAAAGAAAAAAAAAAGCGAGCGGAGTTTATTCAAACCGCCCCGACAAACACGCCTTACTCTGGTTGGATGGGATTAGCGAGAGGACAAAGCTCGATTAAGTCATCTCTGGGCAGTTTCACACATGTCACACACCCGCTCATTCATGCTGTTTATGTCAATAAGCGCTTCGGCAGATGGAAATGGTGATCTGCTGCTGTTATATGAGAATCGCAGGTAGAAACACGATAACTGTAGGTTGACAGTTGGGTAATGCGATGACTTCATCTGAAAAATTGACAGGTTTGAACCGGCTTTCGGCTTCAAACAGAGTAAAAACTTTTTTTTTTCCCACATATGCTTTGGCCGAGGAGATTGACAGACTCATTCAAAATCGTCCCATATGGCTCTGACAGGGTTTATCTGAGGTTTCTGTCCACAGATGGTGGCTAATTAACAGAATTCTGTCTTCACACCTTCTCTGCTGACAACAACACGGTCATGGAGAAAATATGTGCTCACACCAGCTTTTAAGAGCTCTTGTTTTTCTGACTCCATGGGTGAAGGAAGGCCTGAAAGAAATTTCCAAACAGCCTCTTTGTTTTTTGTTTTTTTGTTTTGTTTTTTAAGGCTTTGCTTTTTCTTGGCACTGCTGCCTTCCAAAGTCTATTTACATCCTGTGCTTATTTAGATTAGGACTGCGCTGCTGATGCTGCAGAGCAGATGATGGGATTTAACAGGTAACGGCGATTAACTCTTGTGTTATCACGTCAATCAGCCAAAGTCTGCTCGATTGAATCTTTTTTTCCCCCTTACATTTAGAAAGTTTTTTTTATAAAAAAGGTGTTTTGCGCTGTGTAACTGCAGTCAAACAAATTAGTTTCCCATCTGTTCAAAAATACATCGGCACAGCTGGCCGGCTCGCTTTCGCTCACCGTTCTAGTGTTTCCAAATCTCTCTGCTTTCCTCCAAGTTTCCTGTAACCAGTAATACAGATCAGAAAAAAAAAATCAGGGCCATCACTCACCAGAGATACAACGCTGATCTCAAAACTCATTTATTTGACTCCCACCAGGACTGTAAGGGACTGATTTGGAGAAACATCACATCCAATCCTAAGCTGTTTTCCCGTCCCCTCTGTGAACTTTTTTATGAACTATGTGATATATTTCTGATCCATCTTGGAAATTTTGCAGATACGTGATACTTGCACATGTAGGAATCCCAGCAGGGCCGCATTACATGTCTGTGACCCTTGGATTTGTTGCACAATCTCAGATCGAATCTGCGCTCTCCAGCCTGAAATATGCCTGTGTGTCTGTTGCATCTTACATCTGTAAATTTGAACAGGCTGCAGTTGCACTGTAGTGACTAATAGCTACATTTCTACAGGGCTGATTGTGTCTCATGTTCATTAGGATGGTTACTGCTCTGATGACGCAAACTGAACTGTGTGTATGCTTTACATATTGCAAGCACATCACTTAATTCTTTACAGACGCACTTGCTCGCACATTTTGAAGTTCTGTCTATCGCCTGTAGCCCAGATCTCTGAGTAAGCCGATGTGGAGTCTGTCTTAGACTGCAGGGAATTACCTCAGCTCTGAATCATGTGGCGCCTTGCCTAGAGTGTGCACAATGCAATCAGCAAGCCATCTTTCTTACTCATAAACTGTCAGAGGGCCTCACACAGAGGCTGGACACACACTGCAGGAGTCGAGTCAAACACACTGCTTCTATGTTCCAATTAGGCCGTCTCGGGCAAATTCGTCGCAGAGGCAACTCGAGATTAAGGATGAATAAATTTAATTTGAATTTTTTTTTAATTTATTTATTTTTTTTAGACGGACAGTAAATGGGAAAAGTTGAAATGGCACACGCTTGGGCACAGATCAGACGTTTAGGTTGTAGATGTTATATCTCAAAGTAAGTTGTGTAGTTGCAGTTGAGGAGCTGTAGGTGAGATCAGTGAGTGAGAGCCATGTGTGGGGGAGTGTCAAACATATGGCTGCTGGGCCAGAACTTGTACACTAAAATATCTAATCTGGCTCACTGACTTTGCAAGGTGATTTTATTTTTTATTAAATAAATGCACTGTTGTTCATGGTGTGATGATGCCAACATGAAGACACAGGAACTGAAATGTATAGAAAGTATTTCTTTGTAACTCTTCTGTTATTACACGTGTAATAACAGTTAAAATTGTATATATTTTTCTTAACGCATCTTTTGCCATTTATCTTCTGTTTTGTAAACAGATGGTTCACTTTATGTAAAAATTATTAAAGCGGTCGAGTCCATTTGAGATCAAATGGAATGGGTTTTATTCTGACAACTTCGCGCTTGGCATTCAGCAGCACACAGCTGTCAGTCTCTTTCAGATACAGCATGTTACCATTTCTTTACTCACGCCATAAGTACAGCACAATTCACATGGGATTCTGGGGTTTTAATATACATGCAGCACTGTGCAAAGTCACCCCTCATTTCTTTATATTTTACCTCCAAGCTCTTAGACTTTCTTATAATTTTTTAACCTGCAATAGTTATTCAGACTTTCTGAAGGTCTTTGGAAGTTTTGCTGTTGGGCATTGGCTCATTTTTATTCCAGTCCTTGTACCTGACCATTTTCAGAGGAAAGGTTTTTTTTGTTATTATTTATTAAGCCACTTAACACTGACCTATGAATCATTCAGTAAATGCCAGAGACAACACAGTTTGACAGACATAACAGTATTTTTGCACCAACGAGCTGATTCCCGAAGAGCCAGGAAACTGGTCAAGAGGAATACAAAAGAGGAAGTGTCAGGCCTAAAAATATCTACAGCAGATGAGCAGTATCATGTCCTTAAGAAACAGGACAAAATCCAGCAAAGACCTGACACAGGACTTGAGAGATGCATCTGGACCTTCAGCTGATCCAGCTACTGTTCACTGAAGCCTCATCACAAATGCTCTCAGTGGAAGGGCGGCTGTCAGGAAGCCATTCTTAAGGAAGGGAAACAGTGAGAAAAGGCTGAGGTATGCCACATTACACAAGAACTGGACTGAAAATCAGTGACAACAGGTCTGATGGAGGGATGAATACAAAATTGAAAGTTTGGTTAAAATTATTGTCAATATATATGGAGGAGGTCAGAAGAGAGGTACAACAGTGAGCCATCTGTTAGACACGGTGGAGGCTCTTTCATGGTTTGGGGCGGCATTTCAGCCACTAGAAAAACACACAGTGGAATTCTATCAATCATGGATTGGCCTCCCCAGAACCCGGACCTCAACATTATTGAAGCAGTGTGGGATCATGTTGGCAGAGAACGGAACAAAGAAGAGCTTTGAATGTCCTTCAAGAAGCCTGGAGAACTATTCCTGAAGATGACTTAAAGAAATGAGAAGAAAGCTGCCTCAGAGAGTTCAGGCTGTGCTGAAGAATAAAGGCGGTCACACCAAATATTGACTTTCAAGCTTATTACAATTGTACAGACTCTGATTAATTATTAATAACGTCTTACCTTCCTTCACCTTGTTCTTGTTGCCATTTATGGCTACTATACAGTAGCTGCTTTCCCTTTGAGGGAAATGTCCTCTAATTCCAGTATGTCTGTCACTGACCCTTTTTATCTATTTATACATGGGTTCATTATCGGGAGTGCAGTTGCATTGCATTATGTTATGTTGCTCAGTTACCAATCACAAAATAAATGTAACCAAGTATAATGTTGTGAAATATGTCTGTTAGCCAGAACTGCCACTTTTGAGCTCAGCTAGCTGGAGTCATTTTGATGTGAGTGGAGCCGGATGAATTATGATGTAATGCCTTTGGGCAGCTTATTCTCTCTCTCACATCAAACAGAAATGAGTCTCAGCATGTTTCAGTTCTGGTTTGTCTTTTGAATATATTTACTTTAGCTGAGCATAATGCTGAAAAAAAAAAAGTAATAAATTACTTGGCAAAAGAGCTTTCTCAGGAGTTTCTTTGCCTGTGAGCTCGGAGCTTGCGTTCATCTATTTATCATAGTTCGATTTGTCATAGTCAGTGAGTCCCTGAATGGCCCATTCATAAACCAGATGCCACAAAGGCACACTGTATATGCCAAACAGCTTTTTATTCATAGCGCACAACATCATTTACCCTAATGCTAACCCGTTCTCTAACCACACTCTGGGCACACCTATCGTCATATGTAAAACAAACAAAGTAGGTACACATTAAGACTCCAGAAGTCAAGGGTCTGACTGATTTTGGACGCATTTTCTAGGCAAAAAAATGTACATTCTGGGAAAATTCACTAACTGTTAATGACTGTCAGCAGTTCTGGGTAATTCGCTGTGACAGGACTAAAGGTCCAGTGTCCAAAAACGGTTCTGGTACTGTCAGAAAATTTGTGGACCAATCGGGCTTTGCGGCCGGTTGGTACGACGTGGTGATGATGAATCAATTCCGCTGAGTGACTAATAATAACACAGCAGGCAATGACGACATGTTGCCGCACCGCACGCATGACAAATATGGAACTGGACGCAGGTCTAGTTTATGGCCTACTTACGGATGATGACAGAACAGGTTCCATCTGCTACCCGTGACGAGATCCACCCTGCGGAGTCCAACATGTTAAAAAGAACATATGTTAGGTTGACGAGAAAAGGTCCGCTCTTAAACATTTCTGCTGCAATTTCCCTTCTGCCTTTAAGTGGGCTTGCAGAACCAGTCCTGCAATTGCATCCATCAAGCAGTCGAGGTGGGCTCAATAAATGGCATCATTACCCACTAAGGCCTAAATTATTCGCCTGGAAAATATACAATATAACATTGTCACACTGTCCTTTAATTCAAGGCCATGAATGAAATCATACATCAGATCTGGCACATTATGTATTCTGCTTCTGTTTTTGTTTGTCTTTGTCTAACAAATGTGCATTTACCTGCATACAGATAGTAAAAGGCATGCTCTTCTCTTTGAACTTCCTCTTCACTGAACAGGTAAAGGAACATGCGATCCCGCAGCAACAGTCTGGAGGATGTAACCAAGGCCAAGCTGGCGCAGCAAGCGGACACGCGCAAGCGATCTGCAGAGCGAGAAGAGCCCTCTGGAAGGGCAGAGCGTCGCAGTCGGCACCGGGAGCCACCAGACGACACCGGCACCATTCAGCGGAACCACAAGACTGCCAAGAAGAGCACCAGCGCAGGCGGAAGTGGGAGCGGGGGGAGCAGCGGGGGGAGCAGCAGCGGTAGCAGCGGCAGTGCCAGTGGCAGTGCCAGTGGCACTGCCAAGGGCGGTCGGAGGGAGAAGGGCAGGGACCTTTCCCGAGATGACCTCGTCTTTCTACTGAGCTTGCTCGAAGGAGAGCTACAGGTAATCCAAACTGTAGAGATGACTAAGGGAGTGTGGATTTAGTCCAGGGAACATTTTACCATTAAGGGAGCAGACAGGCCTGCAGACATGGCACCAGCCCCAGTCGGACACACTGGCTCAGTGGGCAGTGGGCTCTCAAGATGAACTAAAAGGCTGTGTTAATGGGCAGCTGACAGCTGAGGCTACTTCCTGTGATTCCAGCACTAGATCCAAGAATGCCCTGGCAGAGTGGCTCTATTATGAAAACAAGGCACTGCCTTATTAAGGTTAAATGAGCTACATACAAGGAAAAAGATTTAAAGGAGAACAACTGCTGTAGTTTTGAAAGCAAAGTGTTTTCCTGTTCTTGATCAGCATGTGCTTTCAGGATGCAGCTTCAAACATTTAATATGTGGTGTTTCATTGGCACACTGAAATACTAAATGGCAGGACATTTAGCTCCAAGCCCGAATATGTCATCAGCATTAATGGTGTCTTCACAGATGTGCGAGTTGTCCATGTCAGTAATGCAACACCCAAACCTCGACAACAGGTCCGGTGGCCTCTCTCCTTTTTAGGCGGGAGGACTAAAAAGTGTCCAGGATTTAAAAATTAATAAAAAAGCTACTTTCAGCCGCTCCCTTTATCACAGTGGGTAACTCCACATGATTGATGTGGCAGATTACTGATCCAGATAAAAAGTCTCATTGATTTTAAATGTGTGTGTGTTTTTTTTTAAGAGAGATCGGGCCGAGCGGGCAGCAGGAATATAACATCACAGTTCTATAAAGATATTTGAAGAGTCCAAAAAGGACTGGATTGGTTATAATGTAGATACAATAACACAGAATCATAAAGATTCTTGCGAAACAGCTCCTTTTTTTATTTTATATATAAGCCATTCATAAATCCTATTGACTACAGTCTATTTACCAATATAAGCAAAGATATTATACTAAAAAAAAACATTGGAAATCACTTTTTTGGCACGCATCAGACGCCCTTCCTGATGCAACCCCAAAGGGATTTGTATCTCCTCCCAGAATCAAACCGGGGATCTTTCACGTGTTAGATGAATGTGTAAACCACTAAATTAAAAAATACATTTTAAATTTTGCTCTGTCAGATCACTGGAAAGGCTTTCCTCTTTGCCTCAGCCGGTGTCTCATATTGTTTATATTCTGTTTTTTCTCTGGATGGTAGAGTTTAAAATTGGGTGTGTGGATGTCTCAGTGTTTTGGGAAAGAAGTAAAGAATATGCCGGCTCAAAAGGGAATGTCACTCGCTACTAACCTTTTCTGTTTGGTGACATCATCATGGTCCCTCACTGGCCCTCCAGAGCTTGTATAGCTTCAGAAACGTACTCAGGATGTTTCAGTACAGAGAAAACCCTTTGGCCTGTGGTGGGTTCCTGGCATGTAAACCTATACAGGAAATCCTGCAAATGGTGGTGTTTAGAATTGGTCTGTTTCATTTCGTTTTAGATTTAATCAGTTTGCTCGTGTTATGGAGCGACGAACGCTCCACGTTTCTGTGGTTTATCTGCCAGTTTGGACTTTTTGGACTCTTGATTTTATTATGAGTAAGTATACAAAAGCTCATCCCTATACTGGTTAGTAATCTTGTTTCTATGTTTGTTTTCATCACATGAATATGTGAAAATATGTAGTGGTTACGGGCCTTTGACCAGGATGCCTCCTGGGTGCCTCCTAGCTGAGGTGTTCCGGGCATGTCCCACCAGGAGGAGACCCTGGGGCAGTCCTCGGACACATTGGAGAGATTAGATCTCCTGGCCGGCCTATGAACGCCTTGGTGCACCCCCACCCCAAACACACACACAGTAGTTTGCCAAACGAGTGCCGCAGCACTCCACAGTGTTTCCATACAGTAACTGCAGAATTTAAGCCTAGACTCATCCCTTGCAGTCTTCCTGCTGCATATTAGACACCCACTGCATATTAATCGTGCATTACAAAGTTCAAACTAACCAAATTCCCCTTTCTTCTCTCGTTGCAGGCCAGAGATGAGGTGATCACAGTGCTGAAGGCAGAGAAGATCGATTTGGCTCTGCTGGAAGCCAAATATGGTTTTGTCACACCACAGAAGGTCCTGCAGGCCCTGCAGAGAGACGCCATCCAGGGCAAGTGCGACGCCTTCCAGGAAGACATCTATGAGAAACCCATGGCAGAGGTAACAACCTGTCACTCATAATCTCAGTCTATCAATCCACTGTCCAAGAAACTGGTACAGTCCGGACATGACAGATGTTTTTTTCTTTTTTTGTGCGCGCTCCCATCACAGCTGGATAAGTTAATGGAGAAGCAGAGGGAGACGCACCGGCGGATGCTAGAGCAGCTGCTGATGGTGGAACAATCACACAAACAGACCTTGTACAAGCTGGAAGACGAGAAGAGAAACCACGGGGAGTTCATAAAGAAGAGTGACGAGTTCACCAACCTGCTGGAGCAGGAGCGAGAGAGGTCAGTGCACGAGCTGCCACGAGAACTTAGGCAATCGGTCACAAAAGCTGACAGTCGCCCAACAGATGACAATCACAGTCTGCTGCCCGAGTGTATTTACGCTGGTTTCCTTGGAGAAATCTGGCGATCTATAATCTGATAGCAAATACAGGAAATCTCATTTTGGGGTGAGGGAAAAGCATCAGTCACACTTTATAATTTATGATTCCAAAGATTCTGGATGCCCTTCAACTGCACTACAGCAGATTTTTATTGCGCTGCTCTCTCGCTGCGTTTAAAACAGAGTCCACGAGGAAACTTAAAGTCTTCGGCGCAACTGACACCGTCTCGTGTGGCATCACTTGAGAGCGTTTATCAGATTTTAGAAACCCAAATGGCTTCACGCGGCTTCATTTACGTGGACAAAAGTAGTGCAGATCTGCAGTTCTTCTTGAAGTGTTACAAGAGACGTTTATATGTGAACTGCTCAGAATGGAAGTTCTACCGGCCACCCATTCTGCACTTCATGTTTCACCGGACTCCAACAGGCAGAACCAAAAAAAAGGGACATTCACAAACTCCAGACATGTGCATTATATCAAACCGAAGCCAGAATTAAAGTCGATGCATATTTCTTCCTTAAGCAATAGCTGCCATCTCTAATTGCTTCACTGTCGCTGTGGTATGAGTGTCTTTCCGGTTCAGTGTCGGCGTGTTCTCCGGAGCGAGAGGTGCTCTTGAATCATTTCAGCCAGCAGAGAGGGAGCACGGGAGGAGCGATCAAATCTGTTCCCTTGAACTGGTAGTGCAAGATAGGGATAATGCCCATTCAGTCATTTTGAAATTTGCTCAAAAGCAGCTTGTCAGCCGGCCTCCTGTAGCCACTCAGTGCTGCCAAAGGATAAATGTATTAATAATCCAGCGTAATGTTAGTAATAAATCAAAGTGTTCTTTAGGATCAGGGGAAAATCCCCTCTAAAAATCATCCAGTACTTTTGTTCCCATGATCCAGCCCAGGTCCTTTACTTTTACTATCACTTTTTATTCAAGAACCTAAGAGTTGTTTTTGGAGTTAATCCAGTGACCAGGAGCGGAAGGCAGGATAGATCATTTAGATTTGAGCTTAAAAAAGACACAAAAAAAGAAGCTTTACATTTACAGCTCTGCTTTATGGTATTTATGAAATGGAAGGAAAAACCATATCCTTGGAAAACCGTCACACGGCTAAGTCTGCATTTCGCTGCCAGTGAAGCTTTGAGGCAGCAGCTCAGCGCGAGGAGCACTGACTCTTCGTGCTGCCTTTTCACGATGTGCTGTGATGTAACTCTCTAAACTGTCTAAGATCTTAGCAGTGCACTAAAACCGTTCAAATATGGAGTTTTACACACACCTTTCTTAAAACTCATTCCTGGACACTGCAGCTTAACACAAACCACAATCAGTTTGCCTGGTGGCGGTGTTGCTGCATCAGTCCACCACTTTGATATGCTTCCAGACTCAAATATTTCAACATGAACCTGTTTGCTCTGTACTCAGTGTGGTGCAGTCAAATTATAATATCTACCACCATTTAGCCAGATGTCACCGGAGATATTAAATGGACTGCCACAAAATCAATTTAATAGCTTCGTGTTGGCATCAGGATAAATTGTCAACACTAGAGTGTGTCACTGCTTGAGCAACAACCTCTGGTGTTTGAAAACAGAAGCACAGCTCTTCTAATGGCTTCAATAGAGGGTACAAATTTAGCTTCCATCCATCCATTTTACTCCACTTGTCCAGTTCAGGGTTGCAGGGGTGCTGGAGCCTATCCCAGCTGCCATAGGACGAGAGGCAGGGTAGCACAAAGAGGTAGACAACCATTTGCACTCACATTCACACCTATGAGCAATTTAGAATCAGCAGTTAACCTAACCCCATTAATTGCCTTAACCCCTGCAAGAAGGTCATGGGTTCAAATCCACCATCTGGCCAAGGCCTTTCTGCGTGGACTTTGCGTGTTCTCCCCGTGGCTGCATGGGATTTCTCCAGGTACTCTGGCTTCCTCCCACAGTCCAAAGACGTGGAGTTAGTGGGGACTGAATACATATTTCTGATTACTGTACAGACTGCTGCAGAAGTCCTAATGCCTCCAGTGGTGAAAAATATTGTAATGTGAGATGAAGCTAGGATGAATTATTTAGCAGTCATGTTCAACACTGCAAGCCAAGACAGAGGCAGCTGGAGGTCTGAGGTGGAAACATGTCTGATTTCTTCTGTAAATGTCACATGGAGAGCAGTGACTGGGCTGCGCTCTTTTTACTGCTTCCTCAGCAATATCACATATCATACAAAAACACAGTGTGCACACTAACCTGGAAACTCACCTGCAACACACACACACACACACACACACACACACACACACACACACACACACACACACACACAGACCTATGTCCACACACACACACACGCATACGGGCTCACTCTCAGCAATTAATCTCCCAAGGGAAACACAGCTGGACAACGGCCCGTGACCTATTTGGGACAATCACATCATTGCGCTTCAGCTGGAGCAGAATGTTTGAGTTGGAGCGAAAGGGCGGTGTGACGACGATCTGTGCTTTGTCAAAGAGCGTGTCAGGAAGGACAGGCTGCCATGAAAAATAGTCCCCTGTCCAGGGTCGAGCTAATTACCTCGTGAGAAAAGGCAAAAGATTTATATGACTGAGAGGAGAACAAAAAAGAAAACGGACCCAAAGGCTCTGAAAAGTATCAGTCACACTGGATGTTCAACAAGATGCCAGATAACCATGGAAATAGGGCATTTTCACTGATGAGTTTGCCAGTAAACTTGAGTGTAAACTCGAGTAAAAGTGTGCGCAGGGGTGTTGAATATTTACAGTTGTCTTCTGTCCTCAGCATTGCGTAGTAACTTAATATGTGAGTAATATGTAACGTTATTAGGCAAACGTGTGTGTTTAGAGGAGTCCTCTTACCTCCCCTCCCCTCCCTGTTTATCCACACAGTCCTCAAATGAGACATTATAGTTCTCAGTGTCGCCACTTGGATAATTATAAGTTATACTATATGGTAATGATGTAAGAGGGGGCTCTTGAGTGACTGTGGGGAGCTTTTCTGGTTCATAAATAAAAGGGCATGCAGTTATCACAGCCAGCAGGAAAGCCCAGTTGTGCACTGTGCTATATGTTTATTGCAGCTTCCTTTATGCTTATCCAGTTTTGGCCATCATTTCTATTGGTTATGATGATGCTCTCATCACAAACGTAAGGCTGGGTAAGAGCAGACAGACGATAATACAGGTTCTGAGAAACAAATCAAGCTGTTGAGCTGCTAGCTTACTTATTTGAAATGGAAAATAAATGTTCTGTAGGGGATTATATGTACAGTATTCTTTATTATTGCAGATGGATATGCCAAAATCTGTAGGCAAGGGACAACATTTCATACTGGAAGCTTTCTGGTTTCCAGTTTGACTCTGGTTCTGTGGACCAATCACCTTTGAGCGGGTTCTGCAGGTAGACAGTCCCTGAAGTGAAGTGAAAAACCCTTCACATAAATTACCTCCATTTGTAAACAATGACTGGCACGTGGAACAGGAAGTCTGGAATGAGATTTTCTTTATCTGCTCTCTAATACCCCGGCTACACCGGAAGCCCTGAAAAACTGGCCCTCATCCACAAAGGCCAAGTAAGCAGACTAGCTAATGAATTCCTGGAACTCACTCTGCCAGTCCTGAAATCTTTCCAAATGTTGGATTTTATGTTAAGTACTGCAAAATAAGGTTTAAAATATTCAGCATTATTGCACAATTTGATGTGTTGAGTCAATTTGCGAGCTTAGGCTTAGGCGCTACACGCCGATATCGCTCTACGGAGATCACCAAAACTGACCCCTACCAGAATATGAGTAGAGAAGTAATTTATGCAAGCTGTTACCCATTGAGGCTTTGCAGTCATGTGCAGAGGTAGGAAATATCAAAATACAAATACTTCATTAACATATTACACTTCTTACTTAAGTAAAGAATGTCTGTACTTTTGCCACCTCTGGTCACGTGACTGTGAACCATGTGATGTTAACTTCTCTGCCATTGTAGGGTCACGTGACTAAGGCCCCAATCACACAGGCCTAGAGATCGGTCCACAACCACTTGGCAACCACCGGTTGCAGGTGAAAAATCAGTATTCCCCGATCAGTTGGAAAGTGGTTGCTGGAGGTTGATGGCAGTCACCGTGAAATTGATTGCTAAAGCTCCCAGTCCCAGTGACCCCCTGGCAACCACTGGTTTGCTAGAGAAAAATATGCATTCCTCTGCTTAGGTTGCTAGCAGGTTGCCTCAGTCATGGAGCACATGACTTGTCTGCAAACCACTCTCTGAGTGGTAATGAAACTGCGAAAAATCTGACACACAAGCTGGAAATGGAGTGTGTTCACCTTCAAAGTAAAAGCTGTTCTTCAGTGCTACGGCCCACATGTTTAAAGGCTCAACTTTTACTTTGAAGGCAAACATTCTCTGCTTCCAGTTTGCATTGCAATTTTTCAGGTTTTACTCAGCTAGTATTTAGTGTTCGCAGACAAGTCGACATCTTTCATGCAAATTATAGGCAACCACTGCAATCCAGTAGCAGCCAAAGCAATTACAAAGACGTTTTTGGTGCAGTACTATGTTTGCAACCAATTTCACCTAGCAACAGCCAGAAATCTCCAGCAACTACTCGGCAGCCAGTTGGGGAATCTACATTTTTCCCTCGCGACTGGTGGTTGAGATTATGGCGGACAACCAATTACGAGTAGCGTTCAACCTGAACAGTTTCATTTCAAGGTAAAGCGACCTCTAGTGGCTGACTAAGGAAGTACATTAGCTGTTCCACCTTTACATAAGGTGGAACTCGGCAATCTAAAAGCAGAAATCTGAGCAAGAACAAAAACAAACTAACAAACAGACAATAAATAAATAAATAAGGAAAAGTGAAAGAAAAAAGCAAGTCAAAGTGAAACTTAGGAGGGTTGTGAAATACCTCATGATTTATAGTCATACCATATTTTCCCACGTCCATCTTAACAAAGACTTTCACAATCAGAAGTGAAAAGGCTCCCATTTGTCATTTCAGCTATGCTTGCACGGATCATATCATCCATTAGGAACAAATGGTGACGTAATCGTTGTTGAAGGACTCGATCGGTTCCTGGCAGCAGCTTCATGATAAAGCTCTCACATAACTCCGGTGAATAAGCATCTCAGTGCTGATCACAAGAAAGACTTAACAAGTGAACATATTTTTCTGTTATATAACCATTCAGTCACCCTCTATAGAGGCAGACATGCCATCGCAACTGCCTCGCGCAGGGAGAAAGAGAGAATCCCTGAGGAGCTTAAGTAAACAACATTTAGTCCTTCAGCCATGCACAAAACACAAAGTTTGTTCAGTGGTTTCTGCTAAACTTTGCGCTCCTTCCAAAATGTTATTATTATAGAAGGCTTGAACTAATAAAAAAACACCAAAACTTTGACTTCTGAAAGGAAAAGCCACTTATCACTTGTTGAAGGAGAGCTGAAACAGCCCTCTGTGTTTTGAGAGCGCCTGCCATGGCTCCAGCATGTACAGTGTGAGAGACACCACATCACACCGGGCTTTAATTTCACTCTCGTTAATCCACTGTTATACGATGCATTTTAGCTGCATGTAATCATTTCCTCTTACTGGGTCCTGGAAAGCAGCAAGTTGTGATTGCATCCTGGGCTAATGTGGAGCAGCGTTTGGAAGTGGACAACCCCCCCCCCCCCATTCTCTAAACTCAGACACACTCAGACACACTCATCCTGTACGTTCGGGAGCGCCTCATCTCCTGCGGCCATTTTTATTTGAACCTTTTCATAGCAGGAAGCCTGCGATTGACCTCCTCCATGATTGGCCTCCTCCATGCCACCTCTAAAGAGGATGTAAACCCGGGCAGGGGGTCGGGGATGAACCCGGTTCCCCACCGATTAATTGTCAATTGAGCAGCCATACATGAGTGATGACCTCATTGCGCGCCGAGTACTGCAGGAGCAGCAGGGGTGTGAGAGCAAGAGCGGCATCCTAACCTTTAACAGATGTTACTTTAAACATGACTTCAGCTCGTGCACACACGCACACACACGTCTATGCCTCAACAGGCCTTTTGCTCGCCTTTGTTCTTTTGCAGAAAACTACAGAGCAGGGAGAGAATTTTATTACCATGAGTATCTTCTAACTGATGTTAGTGTGAGAGGTTCCAGCATAAGCTGTCATGAATTGCACTGAAAACACAGAGACCCCACGGAGGAGTCAAAGCTCCAAATCAACCTGCCATCGTTCCCATTTAAAGCGACACCGGGGAGTTTTCATGACTGTCGGTGGCAGCAAAGAAATCCTGTGCAGTAATGTTAGTGAAATGCGCACCAAGGCGGTGTGTTTGGGATTATTTTATACTGAGAAAGAGATGCAAAGGGGCTAAGACACCATGCTTTTAGGCAGGAGATGTTCAGCTCATATTTGGTCTCTTTTTGATCATACCTAGTGTCAGACTTTAATTGGTAGAAACCCTGCCGCAAAATCTGGCACAGAGAATAAAAGAGACCAAACAAAGCAAGAAAAGTAAACCTAAGCTGTCACGAGGAACACCAAAAAACCCCCCAAAAAAACACTACACATCCACAAGAAGAACAAAGGCAGGTGAAGGCAACACAAATGAGGGAGATGAAGCCGGAGAAGCGCAGCAGACATGGGGAAAATACAAAAACTGAGAAACACAGAAAAGGATGGACGTGACTACAAATTAGAGCAAAAGCTCAAACTACATTAAACCAAACACTGTGACAAATTCAACATGCTTTTACCAATTTATGCACTGAATGATGCAGACTGAGACACAGTCTGTTACAGGGGTGGGCAATTAGTTTCCCCAAGCTCCACCGATAAACTGAACTCAGTTCTGCTCAATATTCATTTTTATCTCTACCGGTAATAGTAGATGTTAAAATTAGGCCCTTATTGTGGCCCCTTGGGAAAATAGCTTGCCCAGTCCTACTCGTGTCACCTCATTGAGGCCATGATTTAAAGTGGGGCCATTTTTAAGTGGCCATTAATACAGCTGGCCAGTGCCACTTACTTTTGTATATATGCCGGCCGAAGCTAGAGTACCGAAATGCTAAATATTTATTTGAATTCTTTTAGGAACAGACAGGAGGACGGATACGAGCTGAAGATGTCTGTCTGTGCTGCAATTCTATTACAGCAACAGATGATGATTAACGCTAATAAAATGTGTGCACTTTCCAATAAAAGCCTTTCAATTGTAACAGCATTTTTACAGCAGTTCTCCAAAAAACGCCTCAAGGCCTTTGTAGGACTGAACAAAGCGGCGTGACAGGAAATAGCCTGCAGATGATTTGAAATAACAGCGCGTTGATGTAATTTACTGGCGCAGTAAGTTATAATAAGTGTTATTGTGTATATATAAAGCACGGTAGCTCCAAACATAACACCGCATAACCTTCATCCAGCTCTTAACAGTTTGCAGGGCACACCATACGTGTTCATGCCATCTGGTTGACTTAACAGCAGCGGCGGTGACATCACTCCCGCGGATCAGATTGAAAACATTCTTCAGCGATTTCTTCATCATCGCTGAGATGCTTATTATCCAGACCTGCCCTGTTCTTTGAAACTGAACACGGGCTTTCAGTTTTTTTTTTTTTACAATCTGGGATCTTTGGTTATTAATGATGATCCCGCCTCCGCAAGTTCACCTTAGAGGCACGCTGTGAACTCTGCGGGGGAAAAAAAATGAAAATAAAAGTTTGTTTTGCACAAATGACGCCATGTTTCAGGAAGCTGTCGAGCAGCTGCTTCACTCTGCGCACACGTATCCCTGCGCATGCATGAGCAGGGTCCGTCTTCACCTCTGTATCCTTCAGATATTATCAGCGCTCCTGAAACTGTTTGTGAGGAGGCGGAAATCGGCATCATTCATCAACTGTGCTCGACATGTGATGGCTGAGCTTCTAGCAAAGGCTGTTATGACTGTAGTTCATGGAACGGCGCACCTGTAGTCCTCCCAGAAACGCTTCGGCCTTGTGCATTTTATGCATTCCTGTACCGAGCAAGGTTCAAGCTTTTGGAATGACGGCTGAGAAGTTGAGATATGTGATCTGAAATGTTTAGAAATTGTCTGGTTAGTTTTTAAACTATGAAATTGTTGGGGTGATCCAGACATGTTAAATGTGTGCATTGATGGATTGAAGCCATAATTTTATGATAATGTTGTGCTTGGGTAAAATGTAGATAATGTTTTAAAACATTATTTTAGGGAAATGACACCCAACTTTTTAATCTTTTCTGTTTTAATCAAATTTGGCTGGTGATTGATTCTATGCAGGCAGTTCTTTATGTCCTGATGAAATGGCACAAAAATATAACACGTTACTTGTCTTATTAGTGCTTTTAATTGCTGACAAAAGTAGTTTTTCTAACCAGCAGTACTTTTGCTGAGTTGGACCTGCATAACCTGTGCAGAGGTCAAAGTTTGTTTCCAGGTACTTAAATCCTCCTTTAGTCACATAGAGACCAGTCGGCGTGTAAAAATGTGTATTCACCAAGTGGTTTGCGAGTGGTTGCTAGCTGCTGCCAGGTGAAATTGGTCAAAGCGGGTACTATACCAGAAACCTCCTTGTGATTGCATTAGGTGCTAGCTGATTGCCGCAGTCAGCCATAGCTTGCATGGGAGACACAATGTTTCAAAGGTGCAGCTTTTACTCTGTAGGCAAATGGTCTCTGGTTCCGGTTTGAGTTGCACTTTTCACAGTTTTGCCACCATTTGGCAAGTAGTTGGCAAGTGGTTGCAGAAAAGTTAGCATCATCCATGTAAAGTGCTACAAGCGGAGGCCTTTGCTAGTGACCAAAGATATCGTAAGCAGGTTTTCTGTGAATTATTTCACATGCTCGCCAACTGGTCGGGAAACACATTTAGGTAGTGACTGGAAGTTCAGTATAGGCCTGTGTGACTGAAGCCCGAGATGTGACATCTTAATTTTAATGTGGAGTTTCTTTCTTTTCTTTCTTTTTTCTTGATACAAAATAAAATCTGTTGATACACTCAAGCTGTTTTCATTACATTGCCAAACTATTATACGCAAACTCAAGGAGATTCTGTTGAAGATAGTCACCACAGCAGGAAATTTAAAAAAAAATGTTTAGATGTGAGGTACGATTGAGAAATAGAAACATGATGCAACACGATGAGACAGATGAGCCCCTTCCGCGTTTGCCGTCTTGCTCTTTGTTTTGTATGTAGATGTTCGTCGCTGCATCATTCCCACATTGTAGGAAAAACTGAGTGGCTGCTGACCTAATTCATGCTGGTCAGCCAACACTCCCTCCTCTGCTTTAGCCAGATAACAACCAGATGGCTCCACAGTCTCCTTGACCTCAGCCTCATTTATCTGAATGCACTGGAACAAGATGGGATTAAGGCCTTTCATTCACTTAACCTTGAAAGCTTTTGGATTTCACAACTTTATCTATAAACTGCAGCACACAGGTACTTTCTGAGGAGTGATTCATTTGGATAATTATGTTTTCTTCAGCAGAAGTGATGACTGTAATCTTATTAAGTCCATCGACTGCTTTTCACTAACGATTTCGTGTTTTTTTCTCATTTGTTTTACTTGACCTTGAAACTCTTCAAAAACATGCAGCAAATATATGAAATCTGCATGATGAGAAGGTACATAACTGTGGCTGGGTTGTTTCCCCCCAAATTATGGAAATAACTGAAGGTGTGTTTTGCATAAATTATTAGTATTTTGGATTTGTGTTTAGGTTGAAAAAAGAGCAGAAGTTGATTGTGTGCTTTGAAACATTACATTTTCTTTGTATTAGGAACTACTAGCAGTTTTATTGGGGAGTTATCAAAGACAAAATATGGAGGTAATCTTTTAAAAAAAAAGCATTGACATTGACAGATGCATAGTTTAGTCCACGTGCTTTTTTTTTTTTTAATCTCTGCACTGCACATGTGCAGGTATGAGCACTTCACAGAGTGCTCGAAGACAGAAGCCAAAGGTACAGCTCACATACTTTCATGTGCCATAAAATGCTTGTGTCAAAATATTGCGTTGCTACATCTGTGTACGAGGTGGTAATTAGGCCCAGTGATTCGTCACTGCATGGCGTAATGTGATTACATCTCCCTGACAGAATGCAGCTATTAGACCTCACCAACCACAAGGACTCGCAGCTCGCAGCTTGTACTTTTCCAGCCTTTTTTAGACTTGTTATAAAAGAATCCAGCTTAAAATAGCCCTTACGTGGTGTGTTCTATTTCTGTAGCAGTACAGGTGATGAATTTGAGTGTTCCACTATGGCACCCTCTTCTACTGCAGCCCCCCCAAAAATTACATTTCTGCTATAAAAACTTGGTGTTAAAGTTTTCCACTGATTGTACTGACACAGTATTGTCCCCATATTAAAGCCTTTTTTTTTTTTTTGCATTAATAATGAGGGAAAAGTGCTTTTGTAACCAGTGTTTACATGAGCTTGTGTAATTTTAGGATTCATTTTCCTTTAAACCCAACAGTGAGCACCTCAGGGCTTTTGCATGAGCCTTGACTACATTAACAGACTCGACTGGACTGCAATCAAAGAGCGCAATTAAAAACAAAGCAGTGCATGATGCAGCTCTTTGTGATGACTGGTGAGTTTGGCTAACTGAAATAAAGAGTTTTCCAGTAAAATGAACAGGGCCAAAATGTTACTTGAGCATTTCGACAGCGTATTTGTAACTTATAACATCTGTCAGGGTTATAAAAGACCAGAAACAACTCAATGGTCAACTGAATAGAGCTTGACAAATGATTATGCTGACTGGGAATCCGCAGGAGTGATGTATGAGCTAATCTTCTGTTTGTGAAAGGAAATAGCACCAAGGGTGGAGAGATGGAGGTCAAGGAGGAAAAAAAAATGCAGCTAATGTAGACTTAGCATGACATTTCTACGCTTGCTGTGAACCGTGCATGGCCTCCGCCAGCACTGGAGACAGCGAGTGATGGCCAGACTGAAAATGCAGCAGGCAACAGAGAAAATGCAGGGAACGACACGCAGACTTGACACGGTAGAGGATACTTTTACCCGCCGACGAGGGCTAATCGCTCTGATTTACTTTTTTTTTTCTCACATTTGTTACAGCAGACACCGTGTTGAGTTATGGCTTGGCAAAACAGTGCAAAGGGAAGCCATTTTTCCCTCCTGTCCTGTCAGGGTGGAAGGAAGCGACGGCGAGAACGTTGCGCTTTCACGTCCTCGTTGCTGGCAGCTCCTGTCTGAACAATGAGTGCGTGCCTGTGCTCGCAGTCAAGTCAGTGTTGGGATAGTGAGTGAAATATGGAGGGAGGAAAGAGCCTGCCTGTATCTGCCAACTCCAATGTCTCAGAGTGGTGAATGGGTTATCTGGACGGGGCCACAGTGAACTGTGCAAACACAGTGAATCAATGTGGTGACATTCTCTTTTCAACAAAGAAAGAGTCGCTGCTGTGCTGCAGTTATTAGACTTAAGCAGATGGGATATTTCTGAACTTGTGTGATGCATATATAATTGTTGTGTATGTAGCTAGAGGATACTTGATAACGCAATGTGACATATTTATGCTAGATGTTAAAGGGAAATTTTTTTTCTTTTCTTTTTTTGTCTTTTTGTCCTGTGAAAAACTAAGTGCACCCATTCTGCTTGCACAGGATTTAAGAGGGTACTGTAACTAGCATCCAGGTGCTGCTAATCAAATGCAATTGCTTCACTGATTATCTGTAAGTGTGATTGCCTCAATAAAAACACAAGTTTTGGCAGTTTGCTGATCTGGAGCGTGTGTGTGCGTTAACACAATGCCGTAATCTTCCCAGGTGTGGACGTCCCGGCAAATTTCACCCCAAGGTCAGAGCGTGCGATGCTCGGAGAAACTGCAAAAAAACTCAAGAGCTGCATCGCAGACTCTACGGGCCTCCGTTAGCATGTTAAATGTTAAAGTTCGTGGCATCACGGTTAGAAAAAGACTGAATAAGTACGGCTTGTTTGGAAAGGTTGCCGGGAGAAAGCCTTTTGTCTTTAAAAAGAACATGGCAGCATGGCTTAGGTTTGCAAAGTTGCATCTGAACAAACCACAAGACCTCTGGAACAATGTGCTTCGGACAGACAAATCTAAAGTGACGATGTCTGCCAAGCACGGTGGTGGAGGGGTGATGATTTAGACTTGTTTTGTAGCCACAGGGTCATTTTCTGTATACCAAAGTATTCTAGAGTCAAATGTGAGGCCATCTGTCCCACAGCTAAAACTTGACTGAAACTGGGTCACGTAACAGGACAATGATCTCAAACACAGCAGCAATTCCACATCAGAATGACTGAAAAAGAAAAGAATTGAGGTGCTGCAATGACCCAGTCAGACTGCAACATGACTGAAATGATGCTGCAGGACCTGAAGAGAGCTGTGCATAAAAAAATGCCTCCAGACATCAATTTGTTCCACAACAATCTGAGAGTCTGAAAATGATCATTTCGAGTTATTGCTGCTGAAGGCGGCTCTACACGCTGCTGAATCATGAAGTGTACTTACTTTTTCACAGGATTGCACTATTGTATATAATTGTATATAATGGTAACATGGCTAAATTATCAAACAGTGATGCTGTATTTGCAAATAATTGATGTGAGCTTTTTTTTTTTTTACCTACTCTCGGCTCTGTATGATGTCAGTTAGCAGTGATATCCTTGATATGGTTATCTCAGGCCTTCTGTTTCAGACAGAGGCTGCACTGAGGCCCGGCATAAGAAGAGCAAAGATTATTTTGAACTGTGAATCACGCACAGCTACTCGAGTACAGTGAAATAAAATGTAGTTGGAAATGTGAACTATAGATCAGCTGTGAAAACGTGTTTCTCAAATTGAAAAACTTGGTAAAATAATGTATATAAAAACCTACACGGGGCGATAAATTCGATTCAGACAGAGCACATGTTCAAATATACTTTAGAACCGACAAGTCCACGAAGGAAACGCGTGTCAGCACATCTCACATCCTGCTTCGGGCTGTGGGAGAACGCTTCAGTTAAGCCAGGCCCTACAGGAAACAAAAATCCACCAATGGGACCGGATTTGACACACATACAGTTTGCTTTGGTAATAGTTTTTTTTTTCCACTCTTCATTACAGTATGGAAACTTTTGCCACATCTCACCACATACCCCTCGTCTTGATGAAAGACACTTTTCCGTGTAAACAGCGCAGCAAATCAAAGCATCCTGCATGTTAGTGATTTTCACATCGTCCTAAACACGGCTAATCACACCCCAGACTAAAAAAAAAACAAACACTGCCAGGAAAACAGACATAAAACACAAAACGAATCCCGTTTTAATCATGAATAATTATATTTTTTAATTTATGTAAAAATAATTCTACCTTCTACCTCCTGCCACCCATTAAACTAATCTCCTTTCCTGAAACATCGTGTGCTGTTTGGATTTTTACGGATTATTGTGTAAAATTTGAAATGGCTCTGGTGCTTTTTCTCAGGGTGCTAGGAGGCATCTGATCTGGAGGCAGTAAGCGCTAATTAGGGATGTTTACGCAGAGCAGGGTTCAATTTACTTTTCCCTGACGAGGTTTGTCCGATACACTGAACGCAAAGCTGCTGTTTTTGGATCCTCGTTAAGATCTGCGTGCTGCTCCTTATTTGTGGCTCAGGAAGTTGGATTTTTGTGCATTCAGCAATCTTACAATATTTACCGTTTGTCATCTTAAAGGAATTTAGAGATGTCAGGTTCCCGACACCGTAAACCCCCTATGCAGCATAAAGGGAGAGAGAGCAAGAAGTCAGTCTGTGGTTATGTGAAGGTAAGGAAAAAAAAAATCTCAAGGACCTGTCGGGAGCGAGGTAGTCGGGTGTCAAGCTGTGATATTGAAACCAAAATTTAACTCTTTGGGGATCGACTCTTTGGAGAGGGAACAATGGAGAGCTGTCAGAGGGACCACCCTATCCCAGTTCATCCTGGGCTTTGACAAGAAAACCCAGAAACCAGGAAATAAGAGCCACGGTTGGGTTTTAAATTCCCTCTACCCCAGATCTGTTGCAAGGTGCTGGGGATGATTGATGAGAACGTTTTCCTGTAAGGTTACGAGGCTGGAGAATAGCTGGCACTGATGTGTTTCAGGGTTGAGATTCAAGGGTAAACATTGTCTTTTCAGACGCCCCTTCACCCCCCCCCCCCAACTCCCCCCTGATAATTCACACGCATTTCAGGGA
This sequence comes from Cichlasoma orientale, assembly GCA_034780415.1. Lineage (NCBI taxonomy): Eukaryota > Metazoa > Chordata > Actinopteri > Cichliformes > Cichlidae > Cichlasoma > Cichlasoma orientale. Next base: position 19,785 of record JAVDPK010000798.1, on the reverse strand, counting down.
AATTTGTGAAATTTAATAAACATCTGCTAGTATTAAACGACTGTTCACCAGTTTAATCGTTAACAAGCTCAACAAGACTCTGCAGACACTCTGCAGACATGTAATTTAACTTTCAATAAGATGCATGACTGCACACAAAAACAGATTGCCTTTTTTTTTTTTTTTTGAAATGGCAGGAGATGAGATCATTGCCAAGCTAATTAACCAGTACAAACAGCAGTACAGCAAAGACAATGGCATTGTCATAACAGCAAAACAAACAGAATCCACCTTCCTCCGCCCAAAACTCCGAACCGCACTCTTCCTCGAAGGCATTTCCAGAGCGGTCCTTTCTGGTGCAAACCCAAAACCTCAATTACACTGTATTTTTCCAAGATTAAATTATGCAGTCCATTTAGTTTTACTCAAAAATCTCCCATCCTGATGTCGTGTTGACCTGGAGAGGAACTACAGCCTGAGTGAACCTTAAACAGCTGGTACTTGGTGCGAACCCCGTGTAACAGCGGGGGGATAAAGATGTCCTGTGGACCGTATTTTGATGGGGTTGCAGCAGGATTTAAGATGGCTTGTGCACTTTGCCGTAAAAGATTAGAGTGATGAAATCAGACTGTTGTCAAAGTCCACGGGCTGATATCTCAGGACAAATGTTTTTGGGCTTGGAACTGAGAAAATCCTCCTGGCAGTGGCAGAGGTGCGGGAGAGTGGGCGGGTTGGGAGCATGACTAAAGGGTGGAAAAACGGTTTAAAGGGTCTATCCAGTTTCAGGAGCTTCGCATTAGTGAAAGGGAAGAAAGAGGAAGTATCCATATCAGCAAGGAGACAAGTAAAGTTGGACAGCAGTCCTGCAAAGAGGCGAGTGTAGCAGAAAATGTTTTTTTGCTTTATTCGCCTCACTAAATCCGAAGTTCCTTATCTCACTCCCCCTGAAAGACACTCATATTTTGTTTTATCAGTCGATATGTGTTACAGCGTCTCAGTGCCAAAGTAAAGAATGTCAGTGAACCTTCTTCCCTCGTATCACCTATAATCTGGTTAAAGGCATCTAACAATTTTAAGAAGGGTTGTTAAGCACGGCGAGGAGGAGGTACGCTATCTGCGGTTTGGACAGAGAGCAAACACAAGACAGAATAAATGCTATGCCTGGATCTCTCTAATTTAATGTAAGTATAGCATGAGCTCATTCCTGAGGCGCACTCTTTTGCTTTTTTTCAAACAAAGAAAATTATGAGCTCACATTTCGACAAGCCGTATATTACAGCCAGTTTCATGCTCAACCCAAAATAACTTAAGAATCGGATCGAGCCGCTATTCTATTATTTTTTTTGCTCTGTTAGCCCTTGGCTTAGATTCACAGGCACCGCGCTGCATCCAAACTTTAATGCTACATTTTAAATGGAAGCCTTTCTGTTCTTGTTTGAAGGGATAAAATTAAATGCATTTTAGTATCAAATTAAAAACTCGTTTGGCATTTGTTTTTGAGGCCAGACACAAATATAAATCTCAAATTCAGAGGTTAGCTCTATTTTTTTTTTTTTCATTATTTTTCCCCAACTGGAGCGCTTGGAGAGACTGAAGCAGAAGTGTGATGGATGGGTTCAAAAAGTGCTTCCTTAGGTTCTCTGGGGAACTTCTGGAGCTTAAATCACAACTGCTCAGGAGGGCCTGCTTGGTGGTTTTAGAGAATAGTAAAAGACTACTGTTGCATAAGCAATTACCAACATGTGCTTGTACATATAGAGTTTGTATAACGCTGCAAAGTAGAAGACAAAAGGAAACACTTGATCGCTCTTGTATGCCAAAGTCAAATTGAACTATAGCATTTAGCCGTGTTGCAGTCTGAAACCAATGAGTGGCTCGAGGCGCACAAAAACGATTTGTACACTTGCACAGCACGCACCAAGTGTGTCTGCTCCGTGCTATGATGAATGCCACAGGGCCAGTACACATGAGACATCCACTTGGCAGCTGCCAGTATGGCAAAATGAGGGAAGAGTGTGTCTGAATTCTCTGACTTACACGACACAAAGTATCGAGACACTGAGAGGAAAGGCCTGTCTTGGTAACAGGTTTGCTTTGACATGTGTTCGTCCTGTAGCTCTACATAACTATGAAAGCTAAAAAAAATTGTTTCTAAAGCACCTTTGAACAGTATAGCACTGTGCAAAAGTTGTCGTATTCTCATTTTCTGGGGAGGCCAATACATGACTGATAGTGTTCCACTGTGTGTTTTTCTATCCAGGTATGATTTTAGTGCACCGACAGTGTGTGTGGGATCATTGTCATGCTGAAAAATGAAGCTGTTGCCAATCAGATGCTTTCTAGATGGTCTTGAATGGTGGATCAGAATGTGATGGTACTTCTTTACATTTATACTTCCATCCATTTTGACAAAATCTCCAACTCCACTGGCTGAAATGCAGCCGCAGTGCTGTATTCTCATTCCTTTATATTTTCCCAGGAAAATGGGAAACCATGACCGAGCCTCTATCGCGTTTGGCTGTAGACCCCTTTCCTGACCTCCTCCACACATATTGACAATGATTTGAAACAAATATTTCAATGTCAGATTCATCACCCCATCAGTCCTGCTGTCACTGATTTTCAGTCCAGTTCTTGTGTAATGTGGCATACCTCAGCCTTTTCTCTCTGTTTCCCTTCCTTAAGAATGGCTTCTTGACAGCCACCCTTCCACTAAGAGCATTTCTGATGAGGCGCGAACTGTAGATGGATCAACTGAAGGGCCAGATGCATCTCTCAGGGCCTGTGTCAGACCTTTGCTGGATTTTTTCCTATTTTTAAGGACACGACTTTCTGTTTTTGTCCTCCGCTTGTCCAGTTTCCTCAAAAAATTCAAGGACAACATGCACATCATGCTGAGATATGCAAAGTTTAGCTCTTTGGGAATCACCTTGTTGGTGCAAAAATACAACTGTTGCCTGTCCAACTGGCATTTTTCATAAATCCAACTAAAGAAATTGGAACAAATGATGTGTTTTGTGACAGGCTGCTAGTTACAAACTTATGTGGCTCACATTACCTCTGAAAAAGGTCAGATACAAGGACTGGACTGAACTACACTTGTAAGGTGTAGCGACATGGAGAGCATCTATTGGGTTCGCGCTTTTACATCTGCACACATTGTGAGGAAAGTTATGCAATTATAAACATTCCTCTTAATGTTCCAAAGCACAGGAAAAAAATCAGGAGGACAGAAGTATGCGTAAGGATCCATGCAACACTGCCAGCAGATGTTTTTTTTTAGATTTTTTTTTAAATATCTTGTAAAACCTCTCAAGAGTCGGCACCCTGCCAGAGCTAATTGCACCAAAGAAAATGAAATCGCCATCAATCCTCATCATCACTGGGTGTTAGTGGACAAAGCTCAACCTCATAACCCTCAGTGCTAAAATGCTTCTCTGGAATCCCTCCAGATGTGAGCCATCTGTTGTGTTCAGTCACTGAGGTGAGACTGGTCGTGTCTATCCAGACGGTGACATCACCCCGAACAGAGACAGCTAAAATCCAGCACTGTTCATTAATAACACCGCTGATCCAAGCCTTTCAGGCAGGCTCTCGGCATGAATTGAGGTGTCCCACTGGTGCACTTCATCAGCACTGTAAGTGCTTTCTGCCACGGGGAGCCTAATGCAGCCAGGAGACCTGAAAACACCAAAGGCTGTGCAACAGTTTCATAACACGCCGCTCTGACTCTGCTTTCCTGAAGGTTTCAAATTTTATGGAGTGACATAAAGCCACGGTTAAAAGTAGTTAAAAAAAAATCAGACCTGTTTAAAACAGGTTGCAGGATAAAAGGTGACCCGAGGAACGGTGAGTAAAGATATCAGTTAACTGGCTTCAATAAACGCACATTCAGAAAAGTTGTCGCCACATGCGGTGCAATACCAACTTATTGATTTCTACCAGGAGATCTTTGCAATACTTTACAACCAATCACTTCAGTGCTGCCGGCTACAATCCTCCTACAGTACATGGAGAAGGAAGTAAAAAGGGAAATAAAATATAAAAGAATGATCCAGCAGATCCAGTTTCACAGTCCGACCTGCTGCTCCTCATGACATCTGTTTTTTTGGGGGTTTTTTTTGTTTGTTTTGCAATCAAGATGATGACAGTTGTGGCTACGTCCATCTTTTACACCATCAATGCATCAACGTCAAAGGACGCCATGTATAATTTAACACCCTGGGAATCAGAATATGTTGATTTTTTTTCCTCTCATTTGCATTCATTAGAGGATAAAACAGTTTTTTTTTTGATCCACTGGTAAAAACAATGTAAGTAAATCAGTGCAAGTGGGCATTTCCCACCCCAACAGACTTGCTTCATCAAACCTGTGCATGTGAAAGCTTTGACTACACAAAAAATGGATGCAATAAATAATGGCACCGCCCATTAGTTTGTACACCCCGATTTTAAAGTTCTGAGTTCAGCATCGTGGTAGGTCTGACTGAGGAACTGAGGAACACTGCATCCTCGTAATGGTAGCTACTTGTCAGTCACACGGCTGCTGATCCCTAAAGCATACCCTGCTTAATCACCCATTTTACTTTAAATGGGGCCGTAATGCACAAACTGAATATTATGTTTTGTTCAATAGGACTTGAAACTAGTTATTGAGACCATAAACTATACAAAGTGTGTATTAGTGGTCATAAAATTGGGTCAGTTTTATGACTATAATGGTAGTGAGTGGAAGTCATTTTTCACTCGATGGCATGAATTAAAACTCAACAAATATGGCGGATAGAAAGTAGCTGCCTCATACTTGACTGTACGTTTGCGATCACTGTTTAATGTCAAACCTCAGGCATCCACTGATGCTGCATGCATCACTCAGCAGCTAAATGACATAAAACACAAGCCCCTTGTGATATAATATTTTGCTGTCAAATAACATAGTGCCAGCAGAAACAGATGTGGGGATGACATGCAGCAATCTGTGAGAAACCCGAGCGATGACGTGGCAGCCTCAGTCTGCTTCTCCTCACATTAAATCAGAGTCAGAGACGTTTTGAGGCAGGTTGCCAAGTAATTGGGATAATGCAAGCCGAACAGGAAGTGAGCAGACAATAAGCAGAACTTGAGTCCAGGATCCCAAACCGCCGCCCAGCCAGGCTCTCATCTCCCCCCTCCTCTGATCGCTCTGGGAGGGGAGTGATGTCACCTTAGCATACACGATAACACAGACACACACTCACAGTCCATCACAGCAGTGTCTTGCTAAAGTAAATTCCAGCGTCACGCCCAACATCCCGAACGACTATCATTTACATTCCTCCCGAACACAAAGAGGTGAGCAGCGAGTGGGAGGATCCGGGCTGAGCAAACCGCTTGGCTGGCTGGGATGGAAATGCTGAGAGGACAGCAGGAGGATGAGAACATGAGAGGAAAGGGGAGCAAGGGCAGGAGGAGAATGGGAGAAAGGGAGGAACAATAAACCATGTAAAGGAAGTTGTCATAATAGGTGGTGGTTGCTGAAGTGTCAAAATACAGGAAAGGACACATTTACAATCAGCAGCGCTATTGGCAAATAATGCTGGACTCATTTTTACTCAATCCTTACTCAGCACACCATGTTTTAAAATAATTGTATATATTGTATATATAAACACAGTACAGATGCCCTAATCGCTCTACTGGTTTGTAAAGTAATTATATTTCTAGAAACTCATTAATCTATTACTAAAACTACACTTACTGGTTTATATTTTATTACCTGACTCATAAACTGTATATAAACCCACTGGTTTGTGGCCCTTTTGGCTAACACCATATATTACTGATTGAAATCACACATGAGCAGTGAGGGCTGGCATACCGTGTAGCATACCGTGCTTTATCATTTATTTTACTCTAATTACGGTGCTGTATTAAACAAGACTTAATATCAGCCAGTCATTCTTTAGGAAAACGTTTCCTGAGGTCACAGGTAACGGACCGATTTCTCGTAGACTTTGACTTCTTTTTGCAGCCAAAGGAGGCGCCCCCTAAAGGCCGTTACAAAGAGCGCAGGTTTGAGGCTGTGCCACTCGTGAGACACTTGCTTAAATTTTTAAAAATCAATGACAAATGCACACAAACAGGTGGAGATAATGGTTTGCAGAAAGATTGCTTTAGTTGTGGGTGTGGTTATCTTAACGTACTGCACTTACGTATTAACTACAGTGTTATGGTGAAAACAGAGGCTTCCCAACCAGAAACAGTGGAGCTGGAATAACATGTATCAGGCTTTGGCTACGGAGACAATACTTGTGAGTCAAGTTGGTTTTGGTCTTTCTGCAGGATTTGGAACATCACCAGACTTATTATTTAATCACAGGGCTGGTGAATAAGCCATGAGTGGTTTTGGAAGGCACTGACTAAAAACCTTTTGTGTGATACCCGCTGGACATTTTGTCCTGCCAAATCAGCAAGAACCTTTTTTTTTTTCTCATTTTGGTTTGACAAGTTGAATCTTCTTCCTACACACAATGCGAACCTATGAACCAAGGCCTTTATTTGTTGTAATCTGATAACATTTTCCCCCTTGGGCCCAACAGATGATCCTTCATTTATTTCTAATCACACTAATCCCCTCACATGTGAGCCATTATTTCTGAAAAATGAAGTGTGTCATCTGAGGTCTTGCTCCTACTTGGGAAGTGAACAGAGCCAAGGCTTTATGAGAGGGTTCAGATAAATGACGAATGAGGACATCTGGAGAATTTTGTCAGGGGTGTGTCATCGACAAAGACGCTGTGGAGACACAGACAAAAAGGAGGATGGATAGGCTGACCGAGATGGTGAAAGGATGATAGTGGTATCAGGAGGAAGTAAGGAAATAGGAAATATGACAACGAGATGTGATTCATCAACAAAGCAGCTAATGAGAACATTCTTGACTAATATCATTTTATCAATAACTTAGAGCCTAACAAGCTGTTGGTGCTTATAAGTTCTAAATGTAGATTAACGTCACATAGGATCACACTGTAAATGGTAACAATATAACTACACTTTTCTGATTATACTGACAAATGCTTAAACACAGCGCTTAATAACATGAGGAACTGTTAGTGGCACGCCTTCTTACATAAACTTGTAAATGTTTAGGTTGTGATGTAATCTAATCAAACTCTTGTATATCCCAGGTGGAAATTTTCCAGAGGTGTTTTTTTTCTTTTTCTTTTAATGATGGGGTAACAAACCCTTTTTATCTGGATGAGGAATGGAAAGTAAGCTGTAGTCTCTGCAGCTGGAAAATTTTGCCATCGTGGGAAGTGCAAATAAACTGCATTTCTGATAATGGTCATTGAAGTGGTCTGGCTTCAAAAATTGGTAATTCCCTTTAGAGCCCAATGTTAGCTCACTAACCCATAAATCTCGCTGCATAGCGCACCCCTCAGATCTCTTAATTTTGTTTGTGGTGTTGGTGCCTTCTGAAGCATTTTTGCTATCATCTCTGGTTAACTGTAGTTGCAGCTTGCAAAAGTCTTCCAAAGTCTGTACTCCACTTTTGCTCAGAGTCACTTAGCCCGAATTAGTATGCACTTGCATCTATACAAAGCCTCCATAAAGTCTATGGACGCTGCTTGCTAGCCTTAGCTGCTAACTTAGCAGGCTCAAAATAAAAGGCCTTAAAGATGTCCAGAAGCCAATGAACGACATCATGTCATGTCATTCAATGCTACACTATATTGCCAAAAATATTCACTTGTCTACCTTCACACACATATTGAGTGACATCCCATTCTTAATCCATACTGTTTTATATGATGTTGGCCCACCTTTGCAGCTATAACAGCTTCAACTCTTCTGGGAAGGCTTTCCACAGGTTTAGGAGTGTTTATGGGAATTTTTTGACCATTCTTCCAGAAGCACATTTGTGAGGTCAGACACTGATGTTGGA
>JAVDPK010000797.1:93957-107199 GCA_034780415.1 Cichlasoma orientale | reverse complement strand
CTGAATAACCGAACTGAAACAGGAGCTTTGAGTTCTGCACTGGAGCCAGCATTTCTTACCTGCATGAAACTTTCATTTATATATATATATATATATAGATAGATCGATCGATCTTCTGCTCCTTTGTGCATCACCACTAATTACTTTAATTGATGACAGGTGTGCCAATTTGCATAACTACACCTGAAATTAATCTGGCATTGAAAACCAGATGTTTATTGGCTGTTGAGCATTAACACAAAATAAAACGCCACACAGAGGAAATTCATTCTATGACTTTAGTTGAGTAACATTCATGAAAGGTCACCCCTTTAGGTCATCTTAGCACTGCATGCCATAAGCATTCATACAGATGTGGAACAAGGCTCCAAGTCTAAATTGTACATACAGAAATCATATCAACAGAAATAAAGTGACAAAAAAAAAACAAACAAACAAACAGCCGTCCATGTCCTGACAGTTTCACACCAACTGATACATTTGGATGTTTTATGTTTCATGTATGAACAGCAGATAAATTATTTTATTTCCATCATCTCTTTGCTTTTCCATCTTCTTTGACCTTCCACAGCATCAGCTCCATACAGGCAGCAGCATCTTCTGCGGTGTCGTGGCCACAAACTAGGATTTCAAAAATAAAAATGAAAAAAATAAAACTAACGTTTATTCCACGCAGAAAATGTGACAGTCGACATCATCGGCAATAAATCTGCTTCCTGAATCCGTCGCTTTTAACGTCAAATTTTACTCCATGATAGCGATTCATCTTTATTTGGATCAATATTGATTCAGATGTTGGCCTATAAGGACACTGAAATAAACATTTGCACAGTGGTGACCCACCACTCTCCTGAATGATCCTTCTGAGGTATTCGGCTGTGAGTTTGTTGAGGGTCAGCTTGTGAGGGGGGCCCAGACGATGGGGAAAGACCACAGACGTATCCACCACCATCCCGTGGAGCAGCTGCAGTAAACAGGAAGATATCTGAAGCTTTTCTTACCAGTCACAGCCTTTTAGGGGACATTTCACTTTCTTGGTTAGGTGCTGATTTTCCACTTTAAAATCCTTCAGGAGCTCTGCAGTGACTTAAAATAACTAAAAATTCCACTTAAATTATGCGTTTAGAAATAGTTTAAAAACTCTCAAAATGAACTGCAACTATGAACAGAACATGAAGACAAAAGCTACAGCTTACTGTCCAAAACATTATATAATGACAAACTACAGTTGAAATGGGGTCACCCCAATACCACTCTGTAATATAAAATGCTGCAGTGAGCTAATGTAGCATGCACTCTGCCCTGAAAGATGTAGGAAATACAAGAGGAAGCACCGCTATTCTAGTCATCACCATCAGATCAGCCCGGAAAGACACCAAGCCAGCTCTTAGAGTGCAAAATTAATCAGTGATACTCAGTTATCATTTATTGCAGACTGGTAAAACATGTTATTGCCTACGGTGACCTGTAGGAGTAGCTAAATGTTCCTGACAATAAGATACGTTGTAACTGCTCAGAGTTGTTCAGTTTTCTAGCTGCTTGAAAAACTGGCTGATGCCACTGAAACCTGTTTAAAACTGACAAATTTATACCAGTATTCATCACTTTTGGAGTAATTTGTAAAAAGGCCCAATGAAGTTAGTTATAGGACTGTTCCTTTCTATAAGTTTAAAAATCTGAGAGCTTAAAAAAAAAAAGAAGGAAAAAAAAAAGGAGCATTTTGTTTCTTGCAGTCCCCACGTGGGGCTCAGAGGAGTGTGATAATTGGGTTTCTCTAAATTTCTACACCTGTTCTTGTGAACTGTTATAAACTGCAATATTTCTGGGTGGATTTTGTTGAATACTTTGAATGTATGATAAACATTTTAAAGAATAGGGTAACATCGAAAGAAAAAGGCCTCAGCGGGGAAATTAAAGCCAAACAGGTACGGGACCATCTTCAAATGTGACTTGCTTGATGTTACAAACTTCTTGCATGATTCTGGTTTTAAGGATATCCAGGTGGTTTCATAGCAATCACCTGGCTATCTATAACTGATAACTGTGCAAGCAGCAGTGGACTTAAAGAAGCTGAGAAGTCACCTTGAGTAAACAGAGGTCCGTTTCCAGGCTGTGTCCAATCAGAATGGTGTCGGCATTTATGAAGCTCAACAAGGTCTCTTGGATCTCTCTGAGAGAAGTGTGGTGACCCCTCACATCCTCCTCACCAATACCCGAAAATCTGGACAAGTAAGGTGTCAGACTATAAACAGAGCTGCACTGGAATCAGTTCCTTCATTTTATCATCATCATCATCTAACGTTGGGTTGGGTCTAATTAAGTAGTCCACAGAGAACGATGGAAATGTATAACATTACCTGGTGTTATAGTCAATAACCTCATTATCAGGTTTGACAAACGAGTCGTATACAACCTGCAGACTCGAGTTGACCACCGTCACTCTGGACAACTCCAAACCATGAACGGTGTAACACTGCAGAGCCAAATATGAACAAAAAACAAAAATCAAACCCAAACTTCAGAAATGTCTGCTGGCAACGACAGGGTTTGACCAAAGGTACGTGCACACAAGAGTTCAGGGTATACAAAAATATATAGGGGAGATGCTGAATCAGTTCTATAAGCTACTGTCTGTATTTAATTAGTTACATATTCTAATAAGGCTACAAGTGATTCCCAAAATCCAACATCACCATTTCACAATCCAGGGAGTAGACACTGGGGCAGCTCGTGTCCGAGGGACCTCTGGGGACGGTGGACACAAACCCATCCAGGCCCAGAGAATCATGGACATGTAACTGGTAGACAAATAAGACAGCAAGTGGTAACACCTGAAATCCTTTACAGGAATTTCTCTCAGGGCATTTATTTTTTCCTTTTTACCTTGAACACTTGACAACCTGGGGCTCCCATGACTCCCTGACAGCAGCTGTAGCGAGTTTCCACTCCACCTGGTACTAGAACAGTTTCAAATATTAGTAACGCCTCAAACTTGTTACCAAACACAACCCTTGGGTCTTCAGGCTGCTTTGAGAGCAAAAGAAGGCCTTTAACCATTAGTATGATGTTCCTAATAGATACAGATATCCATCTCTGTCTAGAGAGATGATAACTTGATAACTGTTACTAACCTCTGTTCTCAACTCCTTTTCCATAATGGTAGTTGCATTCCTCCTTGCGAGTGTGTTTGCCATTTTGGCTCACCGAGTACGTAGCACCACAGCGACAGCAGATCCTCTTCAGAGCTTTTCACAAACAAAATATAAAATTTGTCAGCAGAGAACCAATCCTCAGTCCCAATACCGCAGTTAAGGACGCCCTCTAGTGAAACATTACAGGAACAGCGGGGAGCACAGCTGGACCTTTTCACTTACGGTCTGTGTTAGCCTTCTTATGGTCAGCAAAAAGAACAGCAGAACCGTGTTTCTCTGGGTGCTGGATGGGATAGTTGTTCTCAATTAGCTTTTCATCAGTCAAAATATAATCCTTCAGACTCTCGTACAATGCTGCGTCATCTGCTGAAAGAATACAAAGACTCAGGAGGTGCCGAAATACTTGATAAATGATTATAAATGACTCATTTATTCTAAGGAAACTAATTCTCACCGTTTCCTTTCAACTTCTTTGGGTTAAGAGGAATGTTACCTTTCAGTCTTTGACTGTAAACGTTGTTTTCATCTGCAAAACACGTTTTAAATGTACTTTATTCAGGCAGTTTTATTAGCCGTTTCACTCACTGCTAATCAGACAGGTTGCCAGGTTTTCTGAATGTCCCCGTTTGAGATGGTATATCCGATTTTCTCTTGGTATAGCACATTTCCTAATTCCTCTGACCACCTATTAAATATTGGGAACATCTCAGATTTACAGGATTGTAGTAAAAATTTTTCTCGTTAGCAGTGTGGATGGGGGAGACGGCCTAAGCTCGAGCCACTGATTCAACCGCCCCAAATAGAGTTAGGGTCCAAAAGGAGAACTCCACATTGAAGCCTTGCAAAAGAAGTAATTTATTAGACTGAAATAATTATGAGAGCGGAACATTTTGCACACGAGGGTGAAGTAAGATTGAATGATGCTCCTTGACACACGGTGTCGCCACAGCGAGTAGCTTCACGTTTGATTTGGCAGTTTGACGTCGAATGCCCTTCCCGACGACCTCAGAGCGGGTTTGTGTCTCCAATCGAACCTGTGACCTTTCTCTTGCCAAGAAAATATGTAAACCTTTACACTACTGAGTATTTTATATAATTAGTGGGCAAAAAGTACAATCTTTGCACAATGCCTAACATTTATAGAGATACCGGGGATATTTTCCATCCATCCCGTAACCCTGAAAGGAATAAGTGGAAGAAAATGGATGGACAGATATTTTCCACACAGGTAATTTGCTTGCACCTTTTTACAGGAGTCTCACCTTTAGCAGCAGCAGCGCTTTGGTTCTTTAGCCTCTTGAGCGCGTTCACTGCAACGCTCATATACTTGAGTTTGTTCGCACTGCGGTTGTACACCGTCTTCTCTTCAGCAAGAGCCTGTCAACAGAGAGATCAGAGAACAGCAAACACCCACGCCGAGGCTCGTCTGCGACGACGACATTGGGCACATGCTCACCTTTTCAAAGGCATCATTAACGTTGGGTGTCGTTTTGAGGAACTCTTCTGTGAACATGTTGACGTAACGCTGTCGGACATCGTGGGGCACTTTGTCTTTGGCAGCCTCACACTGCTGCTGCTGCTTCAGTTTTCGTTTAGCAGGCATCAGCTGAGAGGACACGATCACTTAATTATGGGGTTAAACACTTCTAACTCGTACTTGATCCCGGTTTAGTTTAGGTTCTCACCTTTGCAGAACCCTGGACAGCACTTTGAGAAGCAGCCGAAACAGCTGAACTGGAACGTAAAGGTGCTGATGTAAAAGAAGAGTTTAGTAAAGGTTTGCGTGCCGCAGCAGGAATGAGCACCGGTGCTGCTGGGCGGCATCTCTGAGCAACTGCAGGTGGAGGGTGTGTTTGTCTGACAGCGAGGGCACTTGTGTGAACCTGACTGATTGGACTTAAAACTGGAGTAACAGGACTGGAGCTGGAAGAAATGGGCACTGGGAAGGCGCCGTCTGGAAGGATCAAGTGCAAGTTGTTGCCCACCTCAATTACAGCCGGTCCCAAAGGTATGTAGTTCACAAAAGCTGGAAAAACATGCATGCAGATAAGGTACACTGAGGAAAAGCTACTGAGGGTGAACTCACACTAGACGGTTTACTTGTACTGTGCCAATACAAAAATACACGAGGGGAAACCACGGTTTTGGAAATGCTGCTAGAACTACACAAACAGGCAGAACTTTACACAAAAGTACTATTATGTACACATTATTTTACTTTTGCATTTAGATTCATTTGTAATGTTCCTCAGACCTAAACAATGATCCACTACTGCCGACAGATACTTACCATTGTGCACAGGAGCAGGCTGCAGGCTTTCAGGGGTTTGAGCCAAAGCAGAAGGTGTAAACTGGGTCTCTGCTTTCTTCTGACAGGTGGAGGAAACAAAGGCCTGCCCACCTTTAACTGAAGCGGTCAGCATGGAGGCTCTCTGCTGGACCTGCTGGGTTTTGGAATTGACGGAGCGCCTAGAGCCAAATCCTGATGTCATCGGCTCGCGGAGAGGAACCAAAACCTGCGGCTGAGGCCTGCTCTTAGCTACTGGCTGCTGCAGAGACGAGGTCAATCACAAAAAACATGCTTAGCTTTGATTCTGCAATATGGGAGAAGGATACTCAAATTACAGAGAGACACTGCAGTCCTTCAAACCCTATTTTGTGTTCTTGAATACACAATTTCTCATCTGTGCGGCCTCATTACAGATTTTTACATTTCAGTCGGATTATTTTTAATGCATTATTGAATCATCTGTCTCACTAGCCGTGAATCGAGCGATCGATGAGGTGCTTCGAGCATCTGACTAGGATGCCTCCCGAGCGCCTCTTGGGTGAGGTGTTCCGGGCATGTCCTATAAGGAGGAGGCCCCGGGGTGGACCCAGGACACACTGGAGAGATTATCTCTCTCAGCTGGCCTGGGAAAGCCCTGGGGTCCCCCCGGACGAGCTGGAGGAGGTGGCTGGGGAGAGGGAGGTCTGGGCTTCTCTGCTAAGCCTGCTGACACCCACGACCCGGCCCCGGATAAATGGAAGAAAGTGGAAGAAGATGGATGGAGTTTAATTACTGAAAACTCTGCTAGGTTTAGGAATTAAAAATACTCTGTTGGGGTATCGAACAAGAGCACCGCTGAGCAGCTAAAGTCTGGTGGTGTTATAGTAAAGTCAGTGAACAAGTGTTTTTGTAGAACAGACGCCGCCGAGGTTCTGACAGTAGCTCAACTTTTTCTTCGAAACAGCCGAGCTAAAAAACACACACCTACTGTTATGTTTTGGAAATTACTGCATGCTGCAGACATGCAATACTTCCTTCTGGAACACATTCGTTTACAGTCGTTTAGAAAAATTAATTTCCTGTCAAACACAAACACATTTTCATCACATTTTGACAAGTCTCTACATCACGTGTACCTCTGTGTGTTTGGCTTCGTGAGCCACCCTCTTCCTTCCTGGGAATCCCTTGGAAGTGCCGTTCACCTCCACCTTCTCCACATCCACAGCCCCAGTCTGGGAATTACAAGGCGAAAGAGGAAAATCTTTACACTGCAGAAGAAATTTCTCCATGATGGATTTGGAGTTTCAACGGGCTACTCACAGGCGCATCAGGAGACTCTTCAGTTGCCTTTTCCTCATTGTTCGCCTCCATGAAGATCCTGTAGCATTCCTCCATTGGGTCACTGTCCGAGAGCTCCATTTCTGAGTAGTTAAGCTCGTCCTCAGAGCTGGAGTTGATTAATATAACCTCTTCATCTGCTCTCACCAAACTCTGCTCCAAAGATGGGTCAGCTCTGGGCCGTGAGGTGACAGATGTTGGCAAAACATGCCGACCCCCAAACTGGCTGCTGCCTGAAGCCGGTTCTGCTTGCTCCGGGGTTGAGTTATGACTGACGGCAGCTTTTCCCTGCGTCTGTCCGAGCATGTCGCTTGAGTTTTTCTGGCTTCCTGTCACCAGTGAGGGTGCACGTTCCTCAGAGAACCTTTGGCTGTGAACTCTGTCCTGAGCTGCTTGCCTGTGCGATGAGTTAGCAGCTGGAGACTTGCAGACAAGCGAATTCTTGGGTGTCTTCAGTGGATTCATTTTCTCAGCGATACCGGGCAGCTTACACTGAGGGTTGCTCCAGCTGCGATCCTGCTGTTCAGGAATCTTCTCCACTACTGCTTCAGTAATTTTCTGACATTTAGTTGCAAGATCTTCTAAACTTCCTGTTAAGTCAATTATGCTTCCATGATTTCCAACTTGGTCAGCACTTAAAGTCTTTAAATCTTGCCTGTTTTCAACAGAATAATGAACTTTATTTGAATCTCCTGCAGACAGAGTGTTTGTATAGAGCAACGATGGAGAATCGGGTAATACAGGCTCTGTTTTGTCCTCCTTTACCTCCACTGCTATCACCTGAGAGGACTTACCTGCTACAGACTCAGCAGTTTTCTGACTTCCTGTTTTGTCAGGCGAAGGAGGGACATCAATAATTAAGTCTTCACTTTCAGAAAAGTCACCGAGCGGCTCTGGAGATGGTGATCGGGAAAGCGGAGCCTGGTATGCATCCGGTTCCCGATCGCCAGCGTTTCCTGCACTTTTCAGTCCTTTTCTGCTTTTCAACCTCTGCTCCTTTTCCGATGAGCTGAAAGAGAGCAAGTCTGCAGAGAAGTTGGATAGGGGGTCATACTCCAAATCAGTCCTTGGTTTCGAGTTGTCAACCACGTACTTCCTTCTACGCTGGTGCAGGTCTGTGCGAGGAGCCAGCCCATAAGAACCACTGTCTACATCTTCACCTGTAGACTCACACTTGGAAGCAGGTGTGCTGTTTCTGCCGTCTGCCTGCACCGTCTGGTAGCGTGACAGTCGTCTCCGCTCCTGCTCCACCTCATGTCTTACAGTTTCAATCTCCTTGTTGATCCGCTCCAGCTCATGAAGGCAGTCATCTCCGCAGGCCTTATATAGACTCTGTCCTTCTGTTCAACGTGAATGTGAAATAGGACAGGAATTTGCTTAAATTCAAATAATATTTTGATATTTTGTATTTAGATTTTATCCTGTTTAATATCTGAAGACTTTTTACTCTTTAAAAAAAAATCACTTTCCTTGCCTGCATTTACAATAATATACACCCATATGCTTAATTTTTATATTATACCCAATACTTTAGTAACCTTCGTTTTAAAGCATTTTAACCTCGTTTCCTAAACAATTGAACCTTTTTGTAACAGGTAAAACGACAAGCTAACACACGCGCTCTTCAAAGTTGGCTGGCACAGCTGAAGCACTCACCTGTTAAGTCCACTTTGGCTGATTCATATGAGACACCAAACCAATCCCGCGCCTGTTTTGCGGCATGTTTGTATAAACAGTGAGGCCGCTCACAGTGCCCGTGTTGTGAAAAGGGACACTTTATATCAGCGAAATAGCTGGACGAAGGAAACATTTGCCGGTTTTTAATTGACGATCAGACCTCAGCGTTTGGAGACTCCAAATTAATGTCTGGTGACGTCAGCCTCATTTATAAGGGCTCTGCTCAGGTCGCGTGATGGCCGTTCGAAAACTATTTTTCATAACCCTGAATAAAGTCTTATTGCTCAGCATTTAACTTGGTTTATTTATTTGTTTGTTTATTTAAAAACGCATTTATAGAATTTTTTTTTTTGTTACGGCTGGTGGCCGCTGCTCTGCAGTAACCCCTCCACGTCGAGAGATGGCGATGTTGCACAAAACTGCACTGGGCCCTACAGCGAAAGACACGGTGCGATAACAACAAGAGCAGCGGTGCGGATATTTGGCGTAAGATAATCTACAAAATTTATCACATTTGCGTCCTTTGAGATGGAAAACAGTGAGGACGAAGAGGATGAAACCGAGTGGAGGAACAGTTTGGTGGATTCAGCAGCGCATAGCCCCCCTGCTGCTGCTTCAGGTAAACTTTGAGTCTGAAACCTGACAGCTGTTCTTTCTATGCTTTCTTAGGACTTTCAGACTTGCAGACATGGTAACTGTTGCGTCTATTTTCTGTGTTTCAGGACCAAGTATCAGTAAGACGCCAGGGCCTGCAGATAGAGTCATTCTGCATTTTGACATGGACTGCTTCTACGCTCAGGTGGAAATGATCAGAAACCCTGCACTGAGAGAAGTCCCTTTAGGTAAACTCACGTGCTACAAAAAGATTTAAAAATAAATGTGTAAAAAAAAAAAAAGTGCTACAGCTCCTAAACGATTCTCACACGTTCAGGTATACAGCAGAAATACATCATAGTCACCTGTAACTATGTGGCAAGGGAGAGGGGAGTCACCAAGCTGATGTCTGTGACTGATGCGAAGGAGAGATGTCCTGAGCTGGTGCTGGTTAAAGGAGAAGACCTCACGCACTACAGAGAAATGTCATATAAAGTGACAGGTACGCAGTGCATCAGTGTGTTGTGAAAACAGTGCTTTTCAGCCACGGTGTGCAGTGCGACATTCAGTTTAACGCTGAAAAAGTGTAATTACAGGAAGAAACTTCCTTCACTCAGTTTGGCAGAGCAGGTGCTACATGTGGTGACTAAAGTCCCACCACAGCAGCACCGTGAGTCTTTCCTCTTTCAACCATTCTGTTCAGATATTGGCGTAAGTCTCTTACTCACCTTTTAAAGCCAGAATTTGATGTAAAAACAGCCATTTTGACAAAGACTGTAAAAATCTCCCACTCATACTGTAACTGCCACTGTTTTTGCAGCTTTTGCTTTCCTCTAGTGCACACACTTTGTAACCCACTGATTGGTTCAACAACCTCCTGGTGGTCCCTGATGGTTTTTAAAAGCTAAATGGGGTCGATGTATATATTTACCTTTCCTTGTTTGCCGTCCAGAGCTGCTGATGTCTCATTGTCCGCTGGTGGAAAGACTTGGATTCGATGAAAACTTCCTGGATGTCACAGAGATGGTAGAACGAAGGCTTGCACACACACTGAAGTCTGAAGACTTTTCATTTAAAGGACACGTCTACAATCATCCAAGTAAGTCACATTCGTGACTCTGACAGAGTGTGCAGCTGCACATCTGGCCCCCTGAAACTGGGAACCGGCCCGCGAAAGCAGCTCAAACTCGTGAGATATTTGCATGGAACTTTCAGTTTCCCGATTCGTGAACAGTTCACCTGCGAATGCTAAAATGTGTCACGTGTGCTCTTTCACACCCACGTGTAATAAACGGCAGTTTTTCTCATCCTGCTCAGTGGCAGATGTTAAAGCTGGAAGTCACACACGGTTGGCTTTAGGTTCGCACGTCGCAGCAGAGCTGAGGGGAGCCATCCACAGCAAACTGGGCCTGACCGGCTGTGCTGGCGTCGCCACGAACAAGCTGCTGGCCAAACTGGTTTCAGGCACCTTCAAACCCAACCAGCAAACCACCCTGCTGCCAGAGAACGTCAGCGACATCATGGGCTGCCTGAGTAGTCTCCGCAAAGTGCCAGGTATAAATGCTGTGAAAATAGGCATCAGTAGATCTTCTCATGTGTGAGTGAACAGAAGAATAGTAACTTATAGTAGATGCACTGTTTTATTGTTTTGTTTTCCTTAACGTTTGGAGCATTGTTGCTTAAAGCTCTCTCTGATGTGTCCCTGATAAATTTTTGTGATGCCGTCGTGTATTCTCAGGGGTGGGTCACCAAACCGCTAAGAGACTTGAAGCCCTGGGATTGGTCAGTGTAAGAGACCTGCAGCTGTGTCCTCTGAATGACCTGGTGAAGGAATTCGGAGGTCCCGCCGCTCAGCGTTTGAAGAACCTGGTCCTCGGCGTTGATGACTCACCTGTCACTTGTACTGGGGCCCCTCAGGTAGGCTGGAGCATCCCTGAGATCACCAATATCTACATAAACAAGGGTAGGAAGCTGTGTGTGTATTTGTGCTTCAAAGCTACAGTGTGTGTGTGTGTGTGTGCGTGTGTAAAAGAAAGTGAAGCCAGTGCGGGAAGCAGCAGCTGTAGATGCAGCCCTCTGCTCCCTTCCAGCTTCCAGTTAGTAACCGTGCTGCGGCGTTTTGGACCGTCTCCTCAACAGCGGCAAAATGAAGGCATGGACGGCCCTCTCAAAGTCTCTGAATCACGGCTTCACCTTTGCAAATAGCCGGAGATGAAGCATTAACAGCATTATTATAAATCTTTAAAGGGCCGAAATCGTCGAGGTCGGGAGCACCAAACACAACGACTCCTGCTTTCTATTCGTTTCACCTTATCCCCATCCTAACGTCCTCCGCACAGTCCAGTAAGGTTTTTATTTCTTAACTGCATTTGTGTCCTCTTTATGTTTCAGTCTCTCAGCGATGAAGACTCTTTCAAGAAAATGTCCTCAACCAAGGAAGTTTTGGAAAAGATTCAACAGCTTTTGAGCAGTCTGGTGGAAAGGTCCGTTTCACCGGATCCAGCCTGAACAGTCACGGCAGCGTTTAAGGACTTTCTTAGTCTTACCTTTGTCATTTTCTCCACCAGGATGCACAAAGATGGCCGGCAGCCTCAAACCTTCAGGCTTACAATCCGGAGGTACGCAACGACAAACAAGTGGTTCAGTCGGGAGAGCCGGCAGTGTCCGATCCCGAACCACGTTGGACAGAAGATCAGGTCCGGTACGCTCACGCATCAGGAAGAGCTCGCGTTGAAATGTGTAGCTGCTTTATCAGGTTTTTAATCTTCAGTGAAATTATCTAAAAGTTACTCCAAACTCCTAATCACAATTTTACTTTAGATATACAGCATATACACATGTGCTGCTGTAGTGTAGCCAAAGTTAAATAAGGATTAAAAAACTTAGATACATATTTTTAAAACATTTGTCCTGACCCTCTGCTTTTTCTAAGCTCACCCTTTTCCCCGAGTTTTTGCCTGACTCAGCAGCTTTAACACGTTTACAGCTGTGACACAAACACACTGGCTGTCAATGAGATCATGAACAGCTGATTTAAGAGCCGGTTAATTTCCTCTAGATTTTCTCAAGACAAGAAATAAAAACCAACTTGACCAACTTTGAGAGACGGCTTGTTTCCAGCACTAATGTGTGGACCCTCTTTGGTTTGTTGGTGAAAGCAGCGACTGTATCTGCTCAGCTAGGATCGCCCTAACGGAACCACTCTCTCCATTAAAGTATAATTTTCTCTTTATAGGCGGCGGTGATGATGCTGTCATCCAGCTGGTCCCGTTGGCCATGAAACTCTTCTACAAGATGGTGGACTGCGGCGCCCCCTTCCACCTCACCCTCATTAACGTCTGCTTCAGTAATCTGCAGAGCAGAGCGGCCGCCGTCAGCGGGAAGGGCTCCATAACGTCGTTCTTTTCACAGAGCGCGTCTCCCAAGAAATCCCAGGTCATCTTATCGCAAAGCCAGGTAAGATATAATATACATATCAGCACTGTTTAGATGATATTTGTTTAGTTTGATTTGAAAACAAACATAAATAAACATATTAAAAAGTCTTAAATTTAACCTGTGGGCCCTTTGCTGTGTATCTGTATCGCTATCCAATAAAGGGAAAAAAGAAGCTAAAACCATTTGAACAGTATCTTCTTTGTTGCCTTGAACCGTGGCAGGAATCATCGTTGTAAGCTCCATTAGAGCTGCTCTCAATGATGTCACTGCTACTATGTGCAGTATCTGGATCACTGAGGAGCCACTGCCAGCCTCCATTGCCTAGACACCCGGAGGACCCGTGTCCGTACCCTGATGGGTCAGAGGTGTTGAGGCAACGAAGGAAACTGATGCATTATTTTAGGCAAATTGATGTAATCTCATAGCTGTCCAATGAATCTGAATTAACTGCTTTTAGCAGGTTATTGTCCCATCCATTTTTTTTTTTTAATGATCTGGATGATGTTTTCATCAAAGACATAAAATTTATGTCTTGGATTTTTTTAAACATTTTTTTTAAAGTGTGCTTTCATTTTCTTAAGCATAAAATAAGGTTTTGTTTGTCAAATGAACAGAAATAAAATGCAGGCTTCTCTTACACAAGGCTACGCAGACTCGTCGCCTTAAGAATATGACGACCAGTCGTGCTGACGTTCACGCCAGGGTTATTATAGTTAACGAAAACGAACGAAATAACGAAAACTAAAATTGAAAAAACATTGTCGTTAACTGAAA
>JAVDPK010000797.1:81905-93857 GCA_034780415.1 Cichlasoma orientale | reverse complement strand
ATACTAAAACTAATACTGAAACTAATTAAAACTAAGCATTAAACCAAAAATAAAAACTAATAAAAATGAGCAAAACCGCTCAGAAAACTAATTAAAACTAACTGATTTAGAGAAAAAAAAAGTAAAAACTAACTAAAACTAAACTATAATGTAAAATCCAAAACTATTATAACCTTGGTTCACGCTCGACCTCCAAGGGCTGATTGTGAGCGAGGGGAAAATCCCTGCGTGTGCTAAGAGTGTTTTTGGAAACCCACAAATATTTGCCCGTAACAGCCAATGAGAAGAAGGATGAGGAGTGCAGCTGAGGGCTAGAATCAGGTTACAGTAACATACTTTCACAACTTGTTCTTATGCAGCACTACTACTCAGAGCGCTCACCCATTCACACGAGTGCTTTCTGTCTGACATTCACACTCCAGTGAACACATCAGAGAGCAACTTGGGCTGCAGCCGGGAATCAAACCACCGACCTTCTGATTGGTAGACGACCCGCTCTACTTCCTGACATTCGAAGAATCCACAGTCTGAGCTGATGGGCTTTTTTTTTTATTATTACAGAAGTTGAAATGTGTTTAATTTGAGCCTTACTGTCACATACCGATGGAAAGTCCTGAAAAACATTCATTTAATAAACACTTTGCAGCCATGCTGGCTCTACTTTAATCATGACATGGGTATTATAAAGTTTCAAAGTGGTATTAAAAGGTCTGTTAAGAAAGAATTAATCTTGGTCAGGAGAAAACTGAGCTTTCATTGTTTTTCTTTCACGCTGTGAAGTTACGCAATGCAGGATTTTTTTTCCTAGAAGGAGTGTGTTAGTACTCTGAATTTCCTCACACCATTTTTGTTCCTCCTCTTTTATTCTCCAATAGGTTGATCCCGCTCAGGGTGATGATATGGATCATCAGTGTAGCACAGATGTCGTGATTACTCAACACAAGAACCAACCCGCCGGCACCGCTGAGGCGCCGTTACACGGATTCAGATGGAAACAAAACCCTGTTGCTGCTGCAGAGGAGACTCGGAATGCATCCTGCAGCACAGCTGGGTGTGACCCTGATGAAGCAGTGAACGCTGGGGCACGGCTGCCTCCAAATGTCGACCCGGAGGTGTTCAAGCTTCTTCCAGAGGAAATCCAGAAGGAGCTGTTATCTCCTGCCTACGTAAGCTCCCTTTGCAGCACTTCCACCAGCCAGTCAGGTGCTGACAGCCTCCACACGTCAAAAAGCAAACCTCCACAGACACTTACACACTCAGAAAATGTTAATGATGCTGCAAACATGTTGAACTCTTCCATCGGCGCAACCACCATGAATCACCAGTGGCCCGCAGGCACGAGTGCATTCCCGGGAGAAGACGTCATGGAGGAAGGGGGTCTGTCATTCCCCCAGTCATCTGACTGCGAGTTCCCGGGAAATGTGGACCCAAAGGTGTTTTCTGAGCTTCCGCTGGACGTTCAAAGGGAGCTGATGTCTGAGTGGAAACAGCAGAAGCCGGTCCTGAAGACTCCCTCCTCCAAGAAACCAGGAAGAAGCTTGACCACCAAAGACAGAAAGGCTGCAGGAAAAAGCAGCCAGGCCAACAATTTGTTCAAGTATTTCAAACCCGGTTAGAGAGAAGTGTCTGTTTTCTTTAAGATCTTCTGAGTCTGACTCTTGAGTTTTTCTCCTAAAGCAGTTTTTTCCTAAATAAGCAACAATACTGAAAATTTAAAAAGCAGCTCGAGTGTCGTAACATTTTTATTAAGCATTAAATAATTAATGTGTAGTAGGACAGATTTGTAAGTTCCTTTACAAACTGTATAAAATTTATTTTCTCTCATATAAAGAAAATCTGAACGATAGAGACATCAAACATGAGCTCTACATATCTACCTGCTGCTCAGACCTTCGTTTGTGAGGGGCAGCCAATCAGAGGCTAGTTTGGCTGACGGAAGGGTGACCTTTAAAAAGAGAGGAGATAAAACACCTTGTTTCAAACAGCTGTTAATCCTGCTTTAATTGTTTAATTATACAGTAACAGTCAAACGTTTGGACACACTTACCCCGTGTCCAAACTTTTTCTGTATACAGAAAGAAAATGTGAAAAGTTTAAAAAAATAAAAATAAAGTCAAGGCAGAAATTAAACTGCACAATTAAAGAAAAGAGCAAATTGATGCAGTTAATGATCAGTGGTTAGACTCATTTCAGGGAGAATCAAACTGCAGCCTTAAAAATGAGCAAAAAGCCACATTTCAGACATTAATCGGCCGATTAACCCGACAGGATTAAAGAGCACAGGAAGCTTCACCAGGTTAACATTTAAAGTTCTTGGATACATATCTCTGTTTGTTTTTGTGGCACGGCACTTTTATGCAACATGGTTTTCCATTTTAGAAATAAAACATGTTTATAAAACTCTGGCTTGCTTTGTTTAGAGAAGCCGGATTACTTCACTGAGCCTCCAGACCCGAGGCCTGCTTTTTGGTTGGACTATTTCCACTTAAATCCACAGAAAATCCAGCCTTCAAAGAGCCCCTTTTTCTTCGTAAATAACAGCAGAAAACATAAGAGTCGGTAAACAGAGCAGCAGCTGGTTCCCCTCAGAAACTCCTCCCTGGGTCACATGTAAGGCAGGGGAAAGGTTCAGGGTACATATGCAATGTGCCATCGGATCATGATAGTGGTTATTTATTAAGAGCAAGCGGAGCACCTTGTGAATGGATGTTTTCATTTCCTGCACATAGACTGGTAAGGTTTTAATGGGTCATGTTTACTGAGGGGATATTGTTGGTTTGAGTCTGTCACTGTGCAGTCGCTTGTTGTGTTGATTCAGTCTCCTTCTCACTCTGCTGATTGCAAATATTAATAATGTGCGTGGAGACTCAAAATTTCACAGTAATAACCCGCGCTATAATAATTTTTATTTATTTTAATGAAAACAAAAGTGTTTGCTTCGCTCCCTAAACTATTTTGCATCATTTTGCTGTTTATTGGCCTGCCTGACCCCAGCTGACTGTAACCAAAGCACTGCAGTGACAGATGCAGCGCTGAGCTGTCTGCCCATAGCCCTTTAAGGTAATAAAAGGAGTTTTGTCTGCCAAACAAGCAGGGTTCTTTTTTGCTAAGCAAAGTCAGAGAAAAGTGTGGAGAGGCATTTGACTGCTCATGTGGAAGCCAGCCCCGGTCATGTGCTAGTCCTTCTCTGATCAGCGCCTAATGAGCGGGGAGTTATGACGTCCTGCTAAGCCTATGTAATGGTCCCGCAGCCTCGGACTGAAAACTGCAGCTTGGGTTGAAGAATTTAACCTTTACAGTTCTGATCCTTTCTAACTCGCATGTGTCCAAACGCTCGTGGTTTGGTACATGAGAAAAGCAGCAAAGCGCTGTGAGCTCGACTCTGTGGCAGGTTCAGCGCGATGGCGGACTGGGACTACGATTACCTGATCAAGCTGCTGGCTCTGGGGGACTCGGGCGTGGGAAAGACCACCTTCCTCCACAGGTACACCGACAGCAAGTTCAACCGCAAGTTCACAACCACGGTGGGCATCGACTTCAGGGAAAAGAGAGTGGTGAGTACCAGACAGACCTGCTGCTGCCAATTTAAGCTTTCTATTTAAATTATAGGAAAGTTTCCAAAAAATGTTTTAGTAAAGTTTTACCTTTTTTCCCACCTCTGTAAGTATGGCGAGCTTTGTGTGCAATTCATGCATCAAATATTTATGAATTACTAGTAAGAGAGATTTTAGTAGTTTATTATTTAAAGATCTGAAGTGCACTCTGGTCTTTTTGTTTTGTATCTCTTTTATTTTTTATTATTTAATTAATAATAAAAACACTCATTAGACCATCTGTCATAAAAAACAGAAATTACAAATATTTTAGAAATCTCTCAAAAAACTTGTTTGAAAATTATATTCTCTATAACAGAAAAAAGGTAAATAAATAAATAAAAGCAGGGACGTCGAGAACAGAGACATATGTTTAACTGCATCATATCATAAGTTTAACTACATCTGTCTACTCATCCATCTAATAACCAACAAATGACCCAAAGAGTTGAGTAAAAATTGTGTAATTTGGTTTAGAGGTGGAGCATTTGGAGCTTTTTTTTGGGTGGATTATTGAGCCCTGTGGCTTGCTTCAGGTTTATACGGGGACAGGTGTCGATGGGACAACTGAGAAGAACTTCAGAATCCACCTTCAGCTCTGGGACACAGCAGGACAAGAAAGGTGATTCTCAGCTTTTGTTTACATGACATTTGATATTTTACGTGTTTGTTAAACCCCGAGAGGCTGTAAAAAAAAAAAAAATCTTACTTTGGATTACTTGATCCTAATTTTAAGATCATTCCAGGCGGAAGCTCTTGGAGGGTTTTTTTTTTTTTTGGATGATCTTAGCTTTATGAAATCGGACACCATGAGTGCGAGGTGGCTCAGACTTTGAAATCAAGGATGCCACACGCTCATAAGGTAGTGGCTTGTCAAGTACAAGGTAGGCGTGACCTGAAGCGCACTCGGCTTCATGCTGTGTGTACTAAGACTTGAAACTAGTGATAGAGACCATAGACTGAGATCACACAAGAACCAAACTGGAGGTTGTTGTTTCTGTACAATCAGAATTCTTTTTGGAACCAAAGTAACTTTCTCCTGGAAAGAATGCAGAACCAACAATCTCAGGCTGGCGAGTGTACCGGGGCTCAAGTTAGAGAAATCACAGAGGCCAGTATGACTCTGAGGGACCATGAATTCTGTATTTCAGTCCCTCCAGCAGCTGCTGAGTCAGCCTGACATCTGCTTGCTAAAAATCTGCATCCTTTCAGGTTCCGCAGCCTCACCACTGCTTTCTTCCGAGATGCCATGGGCTTCCTGTTAATGTTTGACTTGACCAATCAGCAAAGTTTCCTCAACGTCAGGAACTGGATGAGTACGTGTCCTGTGAGCTACCTGCTCTGATTCGGATCGATGTTTTGTCACATGTTGCTGCGCAGACGATTTTCTCGACTGATTCCGAGTTTCAGGTTTGCTCCCGAGACTTTAAACGACTTCCTGTGTGTTTCAGGTCAGCTGCAGGCCAACGCCTACTGTGACAGCCCAGATGTGGTGCTGGTGGGAACCAAGGCGGACCTCAGAGACAAGAGGAACGTTCACGCCAGACAGGCCAGAGATCTGGCAGACAGATACGGGTGAGGGTGAAGCTCTACTTCTGTCACCACAAGGTGGTGCTGGTCAACACTTTTCATCACTGCCGCCCTAAACCTGGATCAACAGCTAACGTTTTTTCTCTGTTCCGCGTTCTCCTAAGCATCCCCTACTTTGAGACGAGTGCGGTGACGGGTGTCGATGTGGACCTGGCGGTGACCGCCCTGCTGGATTTGGTGATGAAGAGGATGGAGCAGGGCGCATACGGGGGCCACGGCTCCGAACCCAACGGCAGCCCCGTGTCCAGCCACGAAGTGGAGGAGGCCCCTGTGGGGAGGAGGTGTGCCTGCTAATGTTAGCACCACCGGCTCCTCTTTTCTCGTTTGCCACATTTATCACCGCATATCGAGATCCTGCTGTTCTCTGGAGCTCTACAACCGTGCGTCCTACATGAGACATTTGAGATCCTAAAACCAAGCAAAATATGACGCGTACACATGTTGGGTCAACATTAGTGAAGAAGTGGGATCATCAGGCAGAGAACGAAACAAAAAGGAGCTTTGAATGTACTTCAGGAAGCCTGGAGAGTTATTCCCATGTGGTCTGTCTTATTTAAAAGGCTGGCATCTTCAGTCTGTATCTTATTGAAGTGTGTGGGGCCAATATCTGAACACCTTCAGAGAGCTTCAGTAAAGGTTTTACAGATACCTGTGAATGTTTTTGAAATAATCATTTCCCCTTTAAAGTAAATCATCTGCAAGTGGCATATAGCCCTCAAAACTCAGTCATGGTATATGCAGATAACTGTTGGTGTCAGGGTGCACGTGTCTAAAGTTAGAAAGCCATTGGACACATTTACCCTCCATGAGAGGCATGTCAGTAAAGATCCTCTGCTGTCCAAACAGGCTCAAAATGCCCATAAAGGCAAAGACCAGGCCCTTTGGAGTAATGCGCTCTGGGCATACAAATCTAGAGTGGACCAAAGGCTGCTTTCTAAGCATACTGCATGCGGTTGGAAATTTTCTGGTCAGGGGATGCTTTCCTGCCTCAGGGACCGAGCAGGTTCTATCAGGACTGTTCAGATACTGTGAGGAATGTTGTCTGAAAGTGGAAGTTAAACTGGTAGGATAATGAGCCTAAGCCACAGACTGTATCTAAAAGATGGACGTAGCCTCTGTATCTGTAACTTTTCTGTTCAATCAGGCCTTCTGTTGACATTTTTATTCTTTTAACATGGTGTTTTATCTGTTTTTTGATATTGTGTTTTAATCTCTGTACAGCGCTTTGTGACTTTCTGTCTGTGAAAAGCGCTCTATAAATAAACTTTACTTACTTACTTACTTACTTTACTTAAGCCAATGCAGACGTGCCTGCAATCTGTGCCACTTCCAGTTGCATAGTAGTCTATGAAGACAGAAAAAGGCCCTCGGCTTTCACCTTCCTGATGAATTTATGCGCCCATGTTGTACTTTCCATTTACATTAAACACATCCTGAAGTTATTATTATTATGATTATGGTCTTCACTTTGTGTTAGACTTTTGACTCACAGATTGTTAGTGGATGAGTTTAGTATCCTTTTGCAGTCAGATCCAACCCTGGGCTGGTTTTAAAAAAGCGTGATGGCAGCGGTGAAAACATTGTGTGAGGCTTCACAACGAGACTTCTCGAACCAATTACCATACAATTTACGTATCCTGAGCACACGAAGAAAAATCCTCCCGGGGATGGCTGAGAGATGGACAGCTGAGAGAAAATCCTCAAGCATCCTGGAACTGGAGGAACCTTGTATGGAAGAGTAGTTAAAAGATGTTTTTTCTGGGGGAAAATTTATTTACTTTTGTCCACAAAAAGGTTCAGATTGCATATACATATACACATAAATATGTGTATATGTAAGGTATGTTACTTTATGTGCATTCACAACATCAAATGTTTGCTTGTTCAAATATGTTGAAAAAGACAGAAATTTCCTTTTACACAAGTTACTGTTATTTTACTTAAAAAAAATTATCTCCAAATGGGTTATACCAGAGAAAAATACTGTTTTATTTGACACATTGAGGCATTGATGGAAGGAATATGCAGGCACATAATGTATATTTATCATGGAGCATAATCAAAGAAAGATTTCCTGTAGGAAGTGGTTTGTTACACGGATGATTGCTGCTGATAGAGATAGCACAGTCCCTCGCATGATTTATGACCTTTATACAACATGTACATAAGCGGCCGAGCCTTTCTATGCATAATGGAACAAAATCGCCATGCAGATCGAACACAAGTACTAATAATGTTAAAGGGTTGTTAAAGAATGAATCCTGTGTGGGGCTGAATTTGGAATGAGCGCACGTCATGTTTAGGTTACGCATATCACTGTCTGGCCAATTAAACTTACTGTAATACACAAAAGACTCTACATTACTCTGACTGGGAAACGATCATCACAGACTTTGTTGGCGTTGGATTATCTTACACACATTCTACACACTGATTTTGAACGTTATGAGAAATTCTTTGGAGGAGGAAATATCCAGCAGCATAGCCCTGGGTATTCCAAGCATTCATAGATTTACAAATAAATTCCATCACTTTACTTAATTAAGAAATCTCTGCAGAACCGCAGCTGTTATGCAAGTGTCAACCCTAAAACTGTCTAATGGTTGTGGGACCACCCCAGAGTTCCTCTTGTCACATTAATTTGGCATCAAAATTTTATTCCTCTAAATCTAAAGCAATACTTGGTGTTGGCGGAGACTGTATAAAAGACAGACAGAGCCTCGTGTGTTCCTTTTGATGGCCAGCAGGGGGCAACTCCTCTGGTTGCAACAAGACTTCCAGCTGCGCAGATGGTGGGAAAACACCCCTGGGCAGATCACTGAATAAAACATAGTTGATTTTATGAATTATGATCATAATTAGGGTCAGAAAGGAGGATTATCTGGGGTATGAGGTTGGCCAATAAGTTTGCTCACTTGCCACAAAGAAAACACAAAGATGGTGACAGCAAAAACGCTCACGTTGAGACTTCACATTCGGACTTTACGAGCTAGTGGGAGTTTTCAGGGTGGCTACTTCCATTTTTTATACAGTCTGTGGACATTATTTGTCAGACAGCTTCTCAAATCAGTCTCCATCGTTAATAATTTAAGCACATGGTCTTTGGTGTACCTACAAAACATTCAATGAAGAGACTGCTTAAATTACTCGTACACAAATATAACAAATTCCTAAAATTCTGCTGCTGTTTTTTTTTTTTTTTTTAACCAGATGTTTGTTTTCATGGTTGTTGCTGTGACTGCAGACAAAGATTAGACGCACGAGCCGATGATCCTTAAATGTTCGTTTTTCACAAAAATCGCTTTGTGTGAGACAGACGCCTGCCACGCTGAGTCTCAGTGAGAAGAAAAAACACACACCACATATGGTAAATGTGCGTGACTGCATTGCTCTGTGTGTTAAACCTCAGCCTGAGCCAGAATTTGCAATGAGGAGCACATGTTGCAGAGTCATGGGATGGTCATGTGGCCAGCTTTTATTTGTTTGGGTCCAGTCCTCCTCAGCCCCAAATCCAGCAGTCTGTTTCAGTCTGGCGTGGTAAGGTGGACTGTTTAAGACCCCAGGACTATCTACAGTTATAAAAAATAAAGCTTGTTCATTTTTAAGTTGATCTGTAGAAGTTTGGTCCCAAGTGGAATACAGCGTTCTTTTTTTTTTTTTTTTGTAGCCTTCAAACAGCTCTCAATCAAAGATGAGAGCGATATCTTAAGGAATACGCCACCAGGAATACAAACAATACTAAATAATTACATTTTACCCTTTAAAACAATCTTCAAAAAGGTTGTACAAAACTAGCCTAAAAGATCTGTTAGTGCCTCACATGCATTGCCACTTAAATGGATCATGCTGTTTGTACAAGATGCAGTAAGCCATATAACATTCATTCATTTTGCCTTGCATCACGAATATTAAATTTGATAAAGTTACGGTAGGAATGAACGACGTTTCTCCAGTCAACAGAAAACGTCCAATAAATAGTGACGTTTAATCCTTAGCTGGCTCTTTGTGGAATGAGTGGGTAACCTCAGGATCTGGTGCTGATTGGAAGAATTATATTTCCTTATGTTTTTAGCACGACTTACATCACACGATGGTCCAAGTCTGGTAGCCCCCGGTCAAAACCGTTTTCCTGGTCTGGTTTTTGTTTTTAAGCGTTAAGTGTTTACTAAGTGAGAATTTAAGCATATCTATTCAGACTGTTTTCACCACACAAACTAGATGTTACATAATTATGTTGTTAGTAAATAATAAATATCTACACTAGATTCCCTTATGTAACTGTTAGCTAATATTAGACAATCCGAATGGTGTAAACATGTAAATTTGCAAGATTTGAAATAAAAAAAATAAAACCATGTGATGGCACAAATTACAAAATATTATGATGCCATTAACACTGCACTAAATGGCATTAACAGAATCAGCTAATCAGTACCCACACTAAACCTTTCAGATTTGGAAGATGTTATAGCTCACTAATAAAGTCTAATATTGGGTTTTATGTTTGGAAACAGACCACATATTCACGCCTGTTTTTTAGGTTAATGCTCACTATGTCGTCCTAGGCCACTAGGCACGAGTTTCACTTCCTGATTAAGCAAAGGTAGACATACGCCTTGCTCAGTGTGCAGTGTTTTATAGCTGACGATTGGTTTCTAGCGGACAATCCAGGCACCGGTTGCGTGGGTATTTACCGCATCCTGATACATCAGCAGTGTTTGCACCA
The DNA here is from genome assembly GCA_034780415.1 of Cichlasoma orientale. Classification (NCBI taxonomy): domain Eukaryota; kingdom Metazoa; phylum Chordata; class Actinopteri; order Cichliformes; family Cichlidae; genus Cichlasoma; species Cichlasoma orientale. Next base: position 83,948 of record JAVDPK010000797.1, on the reverse strand, counting down.
GCTGGTCGCTCCTTCAGCTGCTTGCCACAAAGTTGAGAAAAGTTTAAGTGAGGACCCTGCGAGTGCTTGAAGTTGCTGGATGTCGCTGATATTCTGGCCTTTTGTTGCCGTGGCACTTCCGTGTGGATGCCCCTTTCATTGTTGCCAGATGCTGCTGATGTTTTACAGCCCAAAAACTATTCGAAAACTGCCCAAAATATAATCTTTTTTTTTAATATTCAGCTAATTTTTAATCGCCACCATGCTGCATCGTATTTGAGAACAATGCACACTGGTGCTCAATCGCTCCCAACAAAAATCCTTATATCAGCAAACAAAAGCAGAGCGAGAGAGGAAGAGAGGAAGAAGCCTCGTCTACTGTTCTTACTGTCAGTCTGCAAACACTCACTTGTGATTTAATTTCTGCTTCTGGACCACAAACATTTACCGCCTCTCACTTCAAAGCAACCTAAAGCTCCATTTTGCACACACCCAGAACAGATTCAGTGCATCTAGGCACACGCACATGCTACCTTCTTATATAGTATATATTTAAACTTTTATATGTTTAAGACTGTTATTTAAATATATATATTTAAACATAGCATGACTGAGACCATTTTTTGTGTGAAAGCCAAGCACAGGCAGGCAACTTGTGCTTCTGGATTTCAGGCACGGTTCTTCAAATCCTGCAGCGAGCTTTGCTGCCATTGGCTTTAGACGGTGTTATCCACGAGCTCACCTCACCCTCCCGCCTCCTTTCTGCAGTTAATATATATGACTTTATGGCATCATCTTCTCACTGCTATCTGACAAAAGATAAACATAAAGTTTGAGTAGACCTGTGGACCTGTGCAGCACGTGTGTCTGATTGGGTGAAAACATGCATTCTTGGGTTTGATTATAAATTATCCTTTAAAATTGTTTTAAAACCCGCCAAATGGATCCCGAAACAGCCCAAATTTTGTTCACCTGGCCAACATGATTTTAAGCATCAAGATTAAACTTTAAACTGCCCAAATGGGCAGAAACCCACCTGATCTAGCAGCACTGGAGCCTTTAACTGGGAAACTCGGTACCTTCAGCTAATAGGTTAGGTTTGCATAAGATTGATAACGGGGGAAAATAAATAGCCAGGTTCTTCTGAGCAACAATAAATTTCAGCTACCAGGTCTTATAAAACTTACAGAACAGCATATTACATCTGCTTGAGTTAATATGTGTAAATAAAACTGCAGTTTTACTGAGTGGCTGGGTTTTTTGGGGATTACCGTTACTTGGGCCTGATCTGTGACTTCCTGAGGTCCCAATTTAGAAAGTTAAGTTTTAACCCGGCTCAGGTGCGATATTCAATCTCTGTAATCGTGGATTTACAAAAAGCTGGTGCACTGTTACTCCAGTCTTTCATGCATCGTGATAACCTTTGACTTGTAAACATCAGTTCTTTTAAAAATAGCCCACGATGATAACAAAACATGATGATCTCATATCATAAATGATTTTTAATTTGTACAACGTGAACCTAACTTAACCAAGTTTACCATTACATCTATTTTTATTTTTATTGATGGAAACTTATATTTGATGTCTTGTTAGTAGATACTGGAAATGTCTCATACGGTTACGTAGGCCGGTGACACTTTCTGCTACTCTGATCTAATGATCACAAACTGTCTTCTGTCCATGAATTTATGGCTTATTGTTGGAATGTTGATTATTATTCCAAAAATTTTGAAGTGGACAGTCAGGCTGTCTACAGAGAATAAAAGACACACATATATTTATATAGAGCACAATCTTGTAAACAAATACCATCTTCCGGAGCAGTGCAGATTGTCTGACACCTCGTAGGGGAAAAAGGCCTGAAAACAGGAACTGCACCTCTCTTGAGACATTGAATCTGATTACAAAAAAACACTGATCTAACTCCTTCCCTGAGATTAGGCAGTGATTTCAGTGTACAGAATCGGTGTACTGTTATAAAGGTGATTAATCTGTTTCGATCAGAACTGGCCATTTACTGTGTTGCCACAGCTGAGGGGGGGGGGGGGGGCGGGGGGGGGG
>JAVDPK010000797.1:48907-70243 GCA_034780415.1 Cichlasoma orientale | reverse complement strand
TGATTCACCATCTAGTTAAACAAATTATTACAAGTTCCCTTATTTTTCTTGTTATGATCTGTTATATTGGAACTACACCACACAGTTGCAGAACAGTGAGCTGTTCTTTTACTCCTAGTAACTTAAGCTAACCTGAGTAATTAAAAGCCTCCTCTTGATACACTGACATAACTTTGAAAAGCTTTTTTTCATTCTGCCATGTTGGACGTGAACTTTCTACCATTTAGTCACTGTTAAAATGAACATTCCGCCACGTTTCCACTTTAGACATGAACGTTCTACAATGTTGCCAAGGTGGGCATGAACATTCTGCCCGGTCGCCATGGTGGACGTGAACATTTTTATCCTTCTCCCTTGTCCGTTTTGTGCCCCGGAGAGCTTTCTTTTTTGCCTCTCCATCTTTAGCTACCTGACATCATCCAGTTGCAAGATGAGTGCCTGGCTGTCAGCGAGAGACACTGGTGTGGTAATTGGTGCCATCTGTGGTCTCAACTCCTCGTGGCGGCTGATTCAGAGGCTCTACCCGTGTGGAGTCACTATTGCTGGTGGCTGGGATGATGTCTCTGCTTTGGCCAGTGACGTGACGTATCCCCCGCCAAGCCCGATGTGGGTCCGAGTTCTCAAAATAATTTTCAATTTCTTGTTTGTAAGCAGTTTTGGCTTCCTTGATGCCCCGCTTGAGGTTTCACCTGGCTGTGCTGTACTGTGTGGTGTCACCGGAATATGAATGGAAAGCTGCATCACGTGCCTTCAGCAGCACATGGACATTGTTGGGGTTCTAGTTTATATCAAATAACAGATGGACAAATGACTAAAGGTAAACTCCAGGAAATTAATTAATAAAAAGTGGATCAAACAAATAATAAACAATTAAGTAATACATTGGACATAGAAGAACAACAGATATAAAGTGTTAACTTCTCAGTCTGTTTATCCTAATCTTAAAAGGTCTTGCCACTGTACGTACACTTAACATCAACATGTTCTGTTATCAATCTGTTATCAAGATTGCTCTGTATGACTAATTAAAGCATCATGTGCTGATGAGAGAAATCTGATTCATGAAGAAAACCAGCTTGGACAAGACAATGACGAAGGCCAAAACTCCAGCACACAACTCTGTTTTGACTCTGATAAGGTGCCACTATAAAATGTTTTGGTTACTGAGGAGCAGCAGGCTCTGTCTAGGCAGAGGGCCTCCATATGATCATGTTTACCTTTAAATTCTGATGCTTCAATATTAAATGTTCTATTTTTTCTAATTTAAGTGTTTCAGGTGTTTTCCTTCACAATAAAAAGAGCACATTAACAACATCCTTGGTCATCCATGGCTTGTTGTTAGAGAAAACACAGACTTGTCTTGTTGTGGTCACATTGTCCATGCAGCCTTTAATGTAGAACAGCACAGATGAGGTGTAGGTGTCGATGTTCTCATAGCATGTTATCGCAGTATAGAATTCTTACTGTTTGGGGCGCCTGGGTGGCCCCGTGTCTTCCCCCATATCTTTTCCCCGTTTCCTGTCTATACACTGCAGATAAAAGCCACTGTGGCCAAAATGGGGAAGAAGAGGGGGAAAAAAAAAATTCTTACTGTTTAAATGAATGTTGTAGTTTACAGTTATCACAGCCATACTGAAAACTACTGAAAGTGAAAAGTAACTGTATACACTGCAGGAAATTCCTTGTTAGAGAGCTTGTTTTTACATGTTAGACCACAGTGCAGGTCTACTTTGAATGGTCAAACCATAATCCAGTTAAACAATGCCAATATAATACATAACTGTACTTTAACAGTGGATGTATAATTTCCTCCCAAGCCATACAGCTATTTGAGATGAAAGTCAGCCCATTTACAGTGGGGGTCAAGCTGAGAAGGAATCAGGTTAAAGACCTGCATCACCTTTAACAGTGCTCCTATAAATACAATTCAAAAATGTCCGTTTGAGTAAAACAGTGCAGTACACATTAATTCATTTCTGTATTAAAAGTTTGAGATGATAGATAAATTACACCTTTAAAAAGCTGAGTATTTAGAGGCTTGACTTATTTATTTATTTTTTTTTATGAAATATGCATTACAGTGGTCAAAATTGCAGGATAAGTGTAGCTGAAACCGAATCCTGTTGGAGTGGCCGCCAGGGGGCAGAGTGTCTGCTGGGGTGAGGTGAGGGCTACGAAGAAGAAATAATCAGGTAGTCCTCACCTGCCTGGTGTGGTGTCGCGTTTGTCTCAGGCTTCTGCCTTTTTTATTAGACATTTGAATAAGTTTGCCTGTGGGGACTTGTTTTATTCTGTGTGCTAGTTTGAAGGATTCTTATTCTCACTGTTCGCCTCTAAGGAGACGCAGCTGACATCGGTTCACTTTAAAAAGCGCCCTTTGGGTAGTGGAACGAGGTGCGTTCACTTTATGACAAAGTGTGGGGTTTTTTGTGTAGGCTTCTGGGTTCGATGATGTGTATTTTGTAATATTTTGCTTTGTTGGAACTGTTAAGAGTTTTGTTTGAGTATTTTTTTTCTTGCAATGTATTGAGTTTGTGATTAATTCCCTGTTTCCCTTTGTATTTTATCTAAAGTTTTCACGGTGCACAGCAAAGTTGTTTGAATAGAAATAAAGAATTAAGCACCCGTCGAGATTCTCCATTTCCTTGGTCCAAGGGCAGCTACCATTTAAATCTATGGCAGCTACAAGAAGACTTCTGATTTGTTTTTAGGTGGACCGGCAGCCGTACCGTAATATGTGGTATAAAAGCGGAACGTAATTCTACGTGCGGCTAGCTTGACCGGGGCTTCGAAAATGAGGGCTCACTTGACCGCAGTAGGAGCAGCTGGTAAGATAAATAAACTGTTGTCTGTTAGTTCACTAAGCGTTGTTTTTGTAAACTTGAAAGGTTCTTATTTACTTTATAGATCCCCATGGTAGCCCGCTTCTGCTGAGATTCAACAGTCTGACGCTGGATGAGCTGAGGTAACGTTACTAAGTTAACACTTTTTTTTTTACTTTATTTATGATAAAGGTCAGACCCAACGAAACAAATGTCTCAAAAAATATAAATAAACACACACACACCTATAAAGTGTGAGTGCAAGTAATCTGTATTATTCCTGGGGGCAGCAGTCTACACAGAGTTGCCCAGACCTCCTCTCCCAAACTGTCACCTCTAAATCTTCCAGAAGGCAAGAAGGTGTTTGCCATTTGAGAGACATAATCTCTGCAGTGTGTTTAGGGTTTGCCTCCTGCCCAGAGCACCTCATTTAGGAGGATCTGTACAGGAGGCAGCCTGCTTAGAAACCATCTTAATTGGTTTCTTTTGACGTGGAGGACCGTTGGCTCCACGGCTTGTATCTGTGATCTTATCTTTTGATCGCTACCCACAGCTCGTGGCCACTGATGAAGGTTGGAGGAATGTAAATAGGACACTAAATCAACAGTTTCTTTGCCAAAGCAATCAGCGCTCTGAATTCACACTCTCATCCAGTCTAACTGTGCAATACCTGCAATATTTATATTATTGATACTTAAAATTATCTATCACTCCTATAATGTTCGATATTTATTTACCAATGTGCAATACCCACCCACTGTACATCATGTTTATATGTATTTTTTTTCTTTCTATTTTATTTTATATATTTGTGAATTTCTACAGTGTGGCACTGAAACAGGAGTGACTCTCAGATCTCATTGTACATTCCGTATAATGACAAAGGCATTCTGTTCTATTCTAACATTTAGCTCTCTTTTTTTTACCAAAACACAGACAGGTAGAGTGTATGCTGCCACCCATTCATCTGTCAGCCTCCCTTTCCTTTCCCCCCTACTTGTAAACCACACCCTGAGAGACTCGAACTCCTCAACTTGAGACAGCAATTCATTCCCAACATGGAGAAGGCACTCCACCCTCTTCCAGCTTGTTTGCATGCTCCATTACTGTTGTGAGGAACCTTGGACTAATTTTTGACCAGGATGTGTCCTTTGACTTGCACAATAAACAAATAACTAAAACTGCCGCCTTCTTCGTCTGCATTATGTTCTCAAAATTAGAAACATCCTGTCTCAGAGTGACGCTGAAAACTAGTTCATGCCACCTGTTGGATGGACTGTTGTAATTCCTTTATGAGCCGGCTGTTCTCAAAGCTCCCTGAAATGCCTTTGGTTGATCCAAATGACAGCAACAAGAGCTTCAACATGGACTAGAAAGAGAGCTATTGTTGTGAATTAGTAAATAAAACTGAACTCACCGAGTTAGTCTAAACCTAAGCTTTTGTCTTTTATCTGGACAGTGAGGAGCTGGATAGACGCACCAAAGAAACCCAAAGACTACAAGAAGAGGTAGAGAATGCAACTAAGGTGGTTCTGGAGCGGTTTGGCTGCAGTTGTAGCATCATCACCTCACCTGGACAAAGCCCCCATGATATTAAATCTCATGCCTGTGAGTACAACAACATCTTGTTGATGCAGCTCCAAACTGACAGATGAGGAAAAAGTGTTCTCTAATGGCCTGTTTTATTACTGGCTCTGCGACATCCAGAGTATTATAACACAGCTGAAAACCAGACACTTATCTCCCCTGTTTGCTTGTTTGTTCCTTTTCTTCGATGGGTGCTCTGGAATGTAGTTTCGTTGTAAAATAAAATTATTATTCTTCTACATCTGTGTCTGTGTATCTCTTAACAGTGACAGTGTAAGCTCTGTGTGTTTTAAACTTATGTTGCTGTTTTGGTAGATGACTCTCTTGGAGAGTCCTCCCGTCTTTCAGCCCACCAGCAGGCGGTGACTCAGCCTTTGGTCTTTGGTCCGGATATTTTAAACCAGGAGGTCGCCCAAAGGGACCTCAGCTCTGCTGGAAAAGAGGTGTTACAAAATACCACAGCTGCCAGACTTGCAGCCATAAATCTTATGTATTGATTTGATGATGTGTGAATAACAGAGGAGGGTAATGCTGTCTGTGTTATTTAATCTCCTCAAATACAGACGCCTAATCAAGCTGAACAAGAACCACGCTGTCCTCACAACGCCATCGCAAACCTGCAAACTGAGCTGCATGAAGTCCAGCTGCAGAATGACGTCCTGTCTGACCTGAGGTGAACACACAGATGATGTTTTACACACGTAAAGTAAAATAAAATGCTTATCACTTTGACCCACACAGCTTTTTATTTGTAGATTAAAGGATTCAAGGAAACACGTTGATCAGATGGAAAAGATGCTGCGCTTGTTGGAAGAGCTTCAGAAACTCAAAAGGTCGAGGGACAAGAAGCTCCAGGAGATGCAGGATGAGGCGATGGCACTTAATGGGAAAGTAGAAACACTGGAGCAGACCATAAAGGAGATGTATCACACACTGCAGGAGAAACTGGGTGAACACTCAGTCACCAGCACTAAATGTAAGGACGGCCAAACGCAGCAGCTTCTGCCTGCTGAGGCAACCGTGGGTCTCAGTGACAAGCTCCAGGGGAGGCCTTTTTTGGTAAGTTCAGTTGAGTACATTAAAGGTTGTATCCTGCCAACAATTATGACTGATTTTTTTTTTTTTTCCCGTCTGTTTCATACCAGTCAGAAGAACAGATGGAGAGTGAGGAACACAGTGGAGCAAATGAACAAGAAAGGTATATTTTAATGTTTGGATGTCAGAGTCATTAAAGGTGTTACATCAATTATTTTAGGGCTGGTTTGACAGACCTGTTGTACAAAAGCCAAAGATTTCCCACTGACTCACATGCACAAAGTAAAGCAGCAATTCTGCATAATGACGAGTTAACTATGAAAATATTTTTGTATGGTTTTGCCATAATCTTTGTCATGCCTTACTTTACTGCTCGGAAAATAAAGTTGATATTTTTTTTTCACTTAACCACCATTCATGACGTGTTTGCTAATCCGTATGTAAACTCAGTTTTTGGTCAGTGGAGCCAGTTCAGCTGTTCAGTAGAAAATTGTGTTTAAAAATGATTGTCAGGAACAAAAATGAGACATTCTCCCCACTGACGATAAATAAGCTCTGTATTGAATCATAGCGATTCTTTTTATGACTTCTCTTTAATTTTTGTGTGCTCTCATTCACACTTCACTGTATATAAAGATAGGACAAAGTAAACTTAATAAAGTACTGTCCCTGAGCCTGACGGTGTCATCAAGCACTGTGCACAATGTGCTGTCTGAGTGGTAGACCTGATTACAAGTCTTAGCCAGGAGGTGGCGATGTTGACAGACAAACTGAGCTCATCAAAAGACGACTGAGTCAGCTTATGTGTTAAAGTCGAGCTGCTTAAGTAAGTGGGTTTGAAAAACGATGTCTTGTCTTTATTATTTAATAGGTAGTTTGCACTGCAGTGATCACTCGCTGCTGATTTCTGTAAACTTGTCAGACAACAATGTACAACAATGTAACTAACTACCTATGCCCAGAAAACGTGCTGAGAGACGGTCCTCACTGCGCCAGCATCAGGCCAGAGAAATTGAGTCAACCCTCTCCAGCCTCAAAGATAAGGTAATGATGAAGGTACATTAATGTTATCATCAGTTATTAAGTCAGTCAGCGATACGTTGGCTTCCCTGAACTCTGCTGCTTGGATGTGGAGAAGCAGCAGCAGTAAATGCCCTGTAAGTGCTTCCTTTTCAATGTGGTTTTTGCGAATGCGTTTTGCCATGTTGTAGGTTTGCAGCCTGGAGCAGCAGCGAGCTGAGGCTCAGAGAGAGAGAGAGCAATCGCTGCAACAGGCAATGGAGCTCCACTCTCAGCTCAAACATCTTCAGGTGCTGCAGCATCGCCTTGTTTCTCTCTCTAAATTGTTTCGTGTTGCGGATTTAACTTGTTGGGGTAACACGGGGGCTTTTACAGATGGATGGGTTTTATGGGCACTGTGACTGTACAAACCGAGCCTATAATACCTATAATACCTATATTATGTTTGCATGTTTTAAAAAACATGCAAACATAATATTTTTATTACAAGTCCAGAGATTTTTCTTTTGGGTAACAACAGAATTTCTCTGGTTGGTGCAAAAGTTTCTTACATGCAGGAAAAACAATGAAAGGTCCGTGTGCAGTGTTACGTCACTGTGATTTCAATCAGCCAAAAAGGTTAGCTGGTCATACACTGAGCATGTGTTGCTGTCTCCCACCCTTCATTCACACATTTCATCTAAAGAGACAGAAGCTGACTGGATTCAGCAGTTATTATTATGACCAGAGAGTCACTCAGTCCATGTAGATTTAAAGAGGTTTATATACTCTCTGCTGTTTGTTTTGGCCTCATGACTTCCTATAATCGCAATCTTGTTATGTAAGAACCAGTTCACAATGTTCAGAGAGGGTTGTTTTAATGTGTAATACATAAAGAGATTATTATTTTTGTCCATTCGCGCATGGGCAGCTCACCGTGCCACGTGCTTTATCCAGAGGTGCTGTGAGCAGCAACAGTTTGAGCTCCAAGAGGGATTAAAGGTCCTGAGGGGGCAGTTGGAGGTGACCAAGGAGCAGCTTCACCAAGCTGGGGAGGAGAAAATGTACCTAGAGGCCCTGCTGGAGCAGAGGGACCAGGAGGGAAGGAAATCCCAGGAACTCCTGAGGGAGAAAGACGATGAACTCCAGTTGAGACAACAAGAAACCCACCAGGTAATAAACTCTGGAAAGTGTCTGTATCAGGTGCTTTCTCTTTATTTAGAGGGAATTTTTTTTTTTTTTACTTTTAAGTTCATAACCACGTAAAATATTTCAGCATCTTAGCAGGTTAAAAGAGGCTCAGAGTCAGTGCCAGACCCTGCAGACCGAACAAGAGGCACTGAGGCTGAAGCTGAAGGACAGAGAGAAGACGATAAATGTTCTCAGGTTCCAGATGGAGAGCAACGTGCAGATGACAGTGCAGCACAGCCACACCATCGACGGGCTTCAGCAGGAGAACAGCCTCCTCAGCAACCAGCTAAACCAGCACAAGCTGGAGATGCAGCAGCTTAGGGTCAGGACTACACTTTTTTTTTTTTTATCTCTCTTTTTCCTAAAGCCTAATCTCTAATAGCGCTTTTCCTGTCACCATTTGCCGGTCAGGCTGAATTAGAGCACCACAAGTCCCGCCTGACCGCTGTGGAGCGCGAGAGGCGACAGCTCGAGGCCGCTGTGGCTGAGCAGAGTCAGCGCGTCCGGGACGAGACTGTGGAGAAACAGCAGCTCGCCACCCAGCTGCAGTGCGTGCAGTTAGTCAGCGTTACTAGTGAGTTCAGTGTGTCCAGTAATGGTCGAGTGATCCGTGATTAGCACATTCCAAACTTTTTTGTTATTCATCCCCTTTTAAGAAAAACTGAGTAATTAACCAAACTGGTTTGGGAGGATTGTTACACCCTTACTGTCCGTCACATGTAGTTTATCTCTCACCACATGATGGAATATCTCAGTTGCAGCACTTCGGATGTTGTAAGAGAGACGTGGCACTCAAGGAATTGTGAATTTAATTTAAAAAGCAAACTTTTTAAAGTTATAATTTATTGCAGTCACATTCAGGTTTTAATCACTAAAATGAATTTTAATGTAGATAATAGTTAAATACCCCCCCCCCCCCCTTCGAAAGCACCCTTGTGCCTAATTACCTTGAATGATGGACCATGGCTGGCTTGACGCAGCCGTGTTTGGTTTGGACTCGGTTCTGTTAGTGAGTGGGGAGATGGATGGTTACCTCCACCGAGGAGGTTATGTTTTGTTAGCGCGTGTGCACGTCATTCTGTCTGTAAACACAACAGATTGAAAAGTTTTAATTAATTCTAATAAAGCTTTGTAAGGGTGCAGAGCGGGGTCACGTGAACAATCCATTATAATGTGGCTGACAGTCACCAATAACTTGGAAACTATGATTCTTACAGGTGTGGTGTGCACTGCTATGTAGCGCTATATAGAGACTCTGACCTCTTCTTCTTCAAGGTCAAATAAGGTCAGCCTTTCATTAGGTTAAATTTTGATCAAATTCCTTTATTCTTTAATACTGTGCTGAAAATTCTACTGCCTTTGCACAAAAGTCTGCACTTTGTACTTGTTTTAACTGCACTACAAACTTCTTTAAGTACGTTTAAAAAGAACAAAGAAAACAATATGAATATACTCAAAATACAAAACTATTCCCTTAAAAGTCTTTCTGTCTTTTTCTTTTTTTCTTGGTCGCCATCTGCTGCATCTGTAACAAAGCACATTAAAAAAAAAACAGGAATTATAGCTCACGGTGCTGTTTGAAGAAAAAGTTCAGCTCTGACGGCTTTTAGTCAAATCAAATGATCTTCTTGTCCTGCTGTTAAGAAAGCAAAGAACCATGTTCGGCATGTTTACACTGTCAACCAAGCCCTTCTGTCGTAGTGCGCGCTCGCTCGTGTGTTAACGCGTATTTCTCTCCATGGATGTAACGCATGTATTTGTCTGGGCACGATTTCAGAGGAGCACAAGGAGCTGCAACGGCTGCACAGCTGTAAGGAGGAGGAGCATGAGGGTGCGGTGCTGAATCTACAGAGTCAGATAAGGAAAGCCCGCGATGAGCTAGACCAGATCCGGAGCACCCTGAGGACCCTCAAAGGGGCTGACGGACACGGTTTGATCAATGTTTATAATTTCATCCGATTTTCATCTACGCTTGGTCAGATGTACAGATTACAGTGAAAACCTTTCATATTAGCAACCTTTAGCATCACAGACACTTTGCATTCCTGAGAACAAAAAAATGTAATATTCATAAAATGTATTAAATTTACTTCCTGTCCTCCCGTGCCTCATTTCAGTGTGAGAGATGTAATCTGACATGTCCAAAAAAACGAGCTCTCTGATTATTTATCATCTTTCTGTCCGATGGCTTTGACTCCACCTCAGGCCTGCAGGTGGCCTTGGACATGCAGAAGGAGATCACTGCCAGGAGACAGCAGGCTGACTCCATGCAGGGCAGAATCCAACATTTGGAGGATAAAGTGGAGAAGCTGTATCAAGTGAGAAGCATGGTAGCTTTTGAGAAGTTAGCTGTTCATGACATTAAACTAAAACATCTTCTGATCATTATTTTCTCCATGTCTTTGTTCTCTCCTTGTCCAGGAGAAACACTACCAGAACCTGGAGACCCAGTGTCAGCTCCAGGAGCTCACCTTGGTCAGGGAGGAGAAGAGACAGCTTGCCAACGAGCTGGAGGCGCTTCACTCCAAAGATCAGCAGTCAAGGGACTGGATCAGTGAGCTGGAAGCAATGCTTCACAAGGTGCAATTTTTTACAAGTGTGAATATGATGGTGACTGCCTGACACATGCAGACTTTTGTGAGCAACGAAGATTAAAATTCTGTATTAAAATATTCTTTCTCCTCAGTTGCTCAACATCTCGCTGGCAGCTGTTTTCCAAACACGTGCCACGTCCCTAAAGAACAGCCTATGGATTGAAACCTTGTCGCTGTGCAGACGTTTTAAAGAATTGGGTTTTAAGTTGTAGCTAATGTTGCCATGTTCCTTTTAGAGAAGCTTTCTCCGGGAAAACCTTCTAAACAAGCCCCACTCGTTCACTCCTTCTAACTGTGCTGTCATGAACTTGAGCAGTGAGCGTGCTGAGGCCTGTGGAGTCTCAGATGTAGCTCTTGGGGTTTTTTGCAGTTTCTCTGATGATTGCACGGTTTGACCTTTGAGTAAACATGCTGTGACATCCGCTCCTGGAACGACTGTGGCATTGTGTTAACACACACCTGAATGCGCCAGACCAGCAAACTGCCAAAAATTCTGCTTTTGTGGCCACACTTACTGACGATTGATTGATCGAGTGCGTTTTCATTAGCAGCACCCGGCTGCTTTTTACCCTCTTAAAGTACCGATGTACTTAGCCTGTGCTAAATCTGACACATTTACATGATGGGCCCACGTGCTCTTGTTAGTTAGTGTTTATTTTCCTTTTTTTAAATAAAATAAATGTAAAGATATTTGCTGTTATTCCAGAATTGGTAGCATCCGTTTTTCCAGTTCCCAAATAATCATCGTCGTACCCTGAAACAGAAAGTTTAAGTTTATAGATTCAAGTAAACAAAGAAACCTTATCCTCTTCTGTTTGTGTGTGTGACTGCTTTTGTATTTCCAAAGATGTCGGAGAGTTTTGCAAACTGTCAGGATTTTATCCAGCTGCAGGAGCAGGAATATTTCCGCCTGAAACTCCAGCATGCGCTTGACTTGAAGGTAAAGCTCTTCAAGGCTTATTTTATAAGCAGGAATGTGCTGTACCCCCTGTCTGTGTATGTAAAAACACAATAGGGGCTCCATGCTAAGCTTCTCAGCTGTGAGTCAGGCTAAACTATCATTTTAAATATTGCACATGCTTCAGTGGGTCCTGTGACATAACCACATCTATGTTTTCTGTAGGAGCTCCAAGGTCAAAATCTGCACGCAGCTGTGAAAGGATCTCCACCTGAGCTGGACTCCCCGATCCCGTCCTCACACGCTGCTCCACCTTCTTCACAGCACGCCTGCGACACCCAGCTCAAGGTACAGTCAGAGACTCCGTATATCTCGCCTATCCCTTCTGCTTCCAGTCCTTCGAGTGCTTGTATGAATCATTTTATTTGGCTGTACAGACAAGTTCAGCACATCTGCTCTGCCTCTGAATTGCATTCCTGGAGCTGGGAAAGAAAACGGACTGTAAATAACACAGCAGTGAAATGCTGTTTGTGTTAAACTGCTGAGACTGTTTTATGTGTTTTTATTGATTTAATCCAGATAAAAGATGCTAACAGCCACCAACATGTTTTTTTTAAAGACAGTCCCGTATATTCTGATTTCACTCTTAACATTTCAGTAAATCAGACCAAATATTTTAATATTACTTCATTTATATTGTCATTCACGTTGTCTTCTGGCTGAAGGCAGGGAGGCAGCTGGAGAGCCCCGCCTGTGAGCTCTTATCTGTGGTCAAAGAGCTTGGAGGAGTGATTTTGGAGAAGCCCGGACCGCACACCGATAACAGCGTCCACAGGAGGAGGTCTGCACCGGAGAGAATGCACAGAACCACGTTGTACGTCTGGCTCAGTTCCCACACACACCCCAGGCATTAGCTTCATTCTTAGGCCGGCTTAGGTTACATATCAAAATCATGTGACGCTGCTCAGCGAGCAGGAAGTCATACGTGAGCCCTACGTGAGTGGTTTCACTGACCACACTGGCCCTGCGCAGTTCAAAAACCTGAATTACTGCTGTAATCTCGCATGTTCTTGTTACACCTCCCTTTACTGATATTGTGATATTTCCCTTGTATGTGAAGAGGAGCTGATAATGCTGAGGGAGTAAACTCTGGCTCCAAACTGAGGGGAGAGGCCTGCAGCAGGTAGGGGAAATGCCCTTTGGTTTTGTTTTTTCTAAATATTTTGAGGCTATAGGACAATCACACCGTACAGCCACGTGACCTTTGACCCTCTCGTGCAACATTCGGGGCACTGCAGAGGGCTAAAGGTCATGTAAAGTGATGTAACGAATCTGTTTGTGCACACTGTGTACAGCAAGCTGTGTTTCCTGAAGACGGCTGATCGGGATGGGAAAATAAAGTCCTGCAGCCAGAGTGAGTTTCATACACTGCTTTCATTTATTTATTTTTAAGAAATGTAGCATTTGTTTTCCAGTAGAACATAAATTGATTGATTGTTTATCAGCATTAACTACTTTTAATGTTTGTTTGGTTAAATATGCAGTTAGAGCACTTTTTTTTTTTAAATTTAATTTACTGAACCAAAAAATTAAGAAAATAATTAGATGTTTATAGTCCTGCATAAGAAAAGTTAGACCAGTTTAAACCAGATTTAATCTGTAACAGACACTCTTATCTTTCTAGGCCACCTTACATTGAGACCAGAGACTGCAGTGAGGTACACTTCCTCACCACCGCTACTCTCACTGGGTCGCAGGTCACCAGTCCACTCGCTCCTGACCTCTGACCCAAACATCTAAGAGGGACACGACACAATGCTCCTGAAACTCTCTTCTTGTATCAGGGAGCTGTTAACGTTTTTGACGATGCACGCAGACACAGCAGACTGCGCCTGAACACATCGTGGCAAAAACATCTCCCGCGCACGCCTCATTCTGCACGGAAATCACGATCTTAACGGGAGTCGCCTGTTTGTGCAGGCTGGGTCGGGTTGGGTGTAGTTTATTCTGCTAATGCAAAGTGTAAGGAAGCCATTCCAGAGTCTTTGAACGTGAAGCAAAGGCTGAATAACTTCCACAACGACAGTCGTATATTTAAAGCTCATCGGTGACAAAAAGTTTAATTACTGCTGTCTGCAGTGTGACTGCAGCACGTCTGTGAGTGTCTGACAGAAATAATAGATAATATACAACTGTGTTTCTGATTGGTGTGTAATTTCATACCTTTATTTATTTCTCATATTTGTGTCTTATGGAAAGCTCATTGTTTGAAGGGTCACAAGAATGAATCTGACAACAGAAACTTTTGAAGAAAAAATCCCCAGTCAGGTATATTTTCATGATTTGTGTATAAACTGTACCCAATTATCCATAGTTCCTTTATATGCTCACACATCGTTTTCTATGGTAGGTCCAAGTGCACATTTTATCTCGTTTGCATTTTAAAGTTCAGCTACTTGGACATGTTCTCTTGGATTTATTTTTGCAAGTATCTTTAATTGACAAAAATAAAAAAAAATTGCTTTGGAAATGTAAATGTCCTTCCTGTTTGGGATTTTATTCACGATCCGAGAAGCTGGCGCGCTCTTGGACGGGAACAATCGGTGGCAAACGGCCTTGAAGGAAGGGCGCCATCAGGACTTCATCCTGTAAAGTCAAACATAAGTCTCATATCATTATAACACTATATTAGTTACCTTTAGTTACCTTTTCAGTTTATCACAAACTTTTTAGTTTGAGATAACAGACAAGCATTTTCCTACCAGGGAAGTAGACTATTTCCTGAAACCTCTGGCAGCTACTTTGATGTCCTTAATTGTGCTCGGTTGTTTCGCTGAGACCGCCCGGTCCCCCTCGATGCCCTTTATGTTCCCTTGGATTATGTAAGGGTTTCTTGGAGCTGGATTTTGGGCATCATGCCTGCTGTAAAATCAATGAGTATTGATGTTGGGCCTTCCTAACACAGCTGGGTGTTTCTAAACTGCCCGTGCACTTACATTTTAGGTTTGGTTGTTTTCTGTTTTGGCCCGGCTGCTTCTTCCATGCTTGGCTCTCTACGGTTTTCCTCCTCTTCCTCCTCCTGTGCGTGGTCTCCTGAAGGTGCAGGAAGTGCAGAGGCGTCGCTTACGCGCATATCTGGGTCCAAAACAGCCACCACCTGATTAAATAACTAGAGCAGAACAATAAGGCTATGTAAATCTGTCTTAACGCAGTATAAACATCTTTGCCTCCATTCAGACTTCATTTAACTGCCTACTTTGAAGTTAAAGGTTCTGGCACAGAGGAGCTTACCTCGGGGGTCAGGTGATCCTTATAGTGGGGGTACGTAGCCAGAAGGTGCCGTTTGAGTTGTTCCTCCACAGAAGCGACATACTCTTTGCGCATCTGCTTCTGGATCATCTGCTTTGAGAAGCAGGCATGCTCTTTAGAGATGCTCTTTCTAGGCTCTTGACTGGAGCTGTGCTGTAGAGCGGCCTGGAAAATGACCGGTGAGCCTCCCCTCTGGGCCCCGGGTGCCACTGATGAGCAGACGCTGAAGTCGTTGAGGCTTGTGTTTACAAAACGGTAACAGCTGCTGACTGTTGACAGCTTGTTTGCCGGGGCTTTAGGATACTTTGTTTGCAACCTTTCCCTGTACCTGAGGGTTTAGAACAGTAAAATCTTTGGGGAACAGTACAAATACAGAACAGATATTTTTCTACAAGTTGTGTTTTACACACTTTAAAGAAGACAGAAAATGGGTAATTTTACTCTGTAATGTTAAAGAGCAGCTGCAGCTCGCTCAGTTTACTGACTTACAGTATTATACAGTATTAGAGTACCTGGTGATGGTGGGGAGGAAAAAGTTATTTTTAGCAGGAAGAGATCCCCAGCAGAACCAGGCTTATTTAACACAACTGGTGGCATTACATAATGGGAAATCCCCCAGCAGCCTAACTGAGGGGTGGTTCAGGTTCACCTAATCCAGCCCTAACTAAGCTTTAAAAATCCTAATTTTAAAGGTGGGGACGGTCTCTCCTGATTTTAGACTGGAAGCATGTCACTCTGTCACCTACATGCACACTATTCTTCATCCTTTTATTTTTACCTTTATCCTCTGCCAGTCAGTCTGTACTAGCTTCCATCCACCCCTCTTTATCAGCTCGAATAATAAAATCGTTTACATTAAAAAGGCCTGACAGTAACTCGTGTCTTTACATTGTTTTAAATAGAAGTCAGTGTCTTCTTTCATCATTTTTATTCTGCCAGGACCTGATACAGAGATGGAACCAAACACAATGCTCTCCTTCTCTTTCAACTTTATGATGCTGTAAAAGCATTACCCTGCATGAACACCCTCGTCCATCTTTCTGAACTTTTGGTAATGGCGATATATTTTGTCAGTGTGTGGGATGCCTGTCTTCTGGACGTATGAGGAGTCTCTGGCCTGGTTAGTATGCTGCAGCATTTAAATAGCTACAGAAACAATATTAAGGCACGACACTTAAAGAATCCTATTTCACACTAAGATAGAGGTAGAATCCCTATTAAGGTAGACAACGTTATTTTCGGGCAAAGCCAGCAGACTTTAGACGTGCTCTCTGTCATGTTTGACTCGTGATGCACTACTTGTAGTTTTTACATCCCAGTGACCTCTGAAATTAAAGCTCATTTAGAATAATAAGTGCCAGAAGTTGTATCAACGTGGTATTCAATTTGGTATTAATGTTGTCAAATAGCTCGATTTGTCCATAAATGGATTTTCACAGACATTCATTACAGATAATTATAATTAATAATGTTAAAGACTTTATTGTTACAGTATTTATTCATTTTTGTGTCTTCATTTAATCCTGTCGGTCTTTTAAGAATACTGGCATCATATTTTTGGTAATCTCTTGTATTATTATGTACATTTATGATGTGTTCTTCATCTCAGAGATACTGAGATTAGAGTAAAGGGTCCAGCTGTCTCGCCTCTCTTTCAGCAACATAGCGGCATAAATCACCCCCCGCCCCCCCAATGCACATTCTCATCCTCAAGGATAAAAATAAAGCAGATCAGTGACCATTTTAAATAGCAGTATTTCCATGCCTGCAGTGATATAGAGTACCATGTTTCTCTTGTGTTCCTGCCTCTCCCTTTTCCTCTTCCTCGTCTGAAGTATTTCTCGTCTCCTCATCCCGGTCCTCAAACTTGTTCAGGTCAGGTGAGCAAACGTGGCAAGTCAGAGAGCCAGCGTCAGTGATGGTGAATAATGTAACCATTAAACTATAGCAACATTCTTACTTTTTGTGTTACTTTATACCTTACATTGTAGAAGGTTTTTTGCATTAACCTTACATATTGTTTTTGTAATAGTGTAACTGATGAAACCACTGAAAACTGCACCAAGTACTAGAGTTAGGTAATACAAATGTACACATAAACGCTGCCGATAATACAAGCAGGAAAAATGCTCTTAGAGTAAACTTTTAAGATTTCCCTCAAGTATAAAAGTTTAAAAAAAAATATATTAGCAGCAAAATGTAATTGAAGTATCTTATGTAAATGTCCTATTTTGGTTCCTTTTAGAATGTTACATTGTTTGATCCATTACTAGTTAAGTGACGTTTTATGCTTAAACCTAGCTGGAGTTAAAATAATTAAATAAGTCGGCTAGTTTTAGTCATATCCTGATGTTATTTATCAGGATATGAGTTAAATGTAGTGACACATTAGTTAATACTCTAACATAAGTGAACTGTTGTAGCCAGTGTAATGACAGGCACTCCCTCAGCACTGGTTATAAAGGGGAAGTAAATGCAAATAATTTCTATGCAAATAAAAACGAACACTTACCAAGGAACAATCGGTTGTGTGTTTTTTGACTCCATTGTCATTGATATTTTCCACTAAATCAGTTTTTGGAAAACTCCCACGAAAAAGTTACGTTTTGTGACGTCCGCAGGTCGCTTGTTACTTGGTAACTATGGCAACAGCGGAAGAATAATGAGAAACGAGCTCCATAAATGGTGATTTCACAATAAACGAGCTGTAAGGGCGTGTGGACATGTAAGCACTAGAGGGCTCTCCTTGTTAGATAATGTATGTCTGGAAGTCATCCTTTGTATTTATTGATTTAAATCAGGGCTATTCAATTAGCGGCCCGGGGGCCACATCCGGCCCGTGGACCCCCTTTGACTGGCCCACCCCCCGACTGACCGCAAAAACGCATTTAAATCACATTTGCTGCGAGAGTTTTAAGAATTCCCACCCTTCCTCTTGTACTTGAACGCACCGCTCCCGGTATCGTACAACGCCAGCCCAGAATACTCTCTCTAAGCACGACAACTGCGAAAAGATGTCACAGACAGGTCAGAAACGTAAAATTGACAATGAAAAACGCCGTTTTAACGCTGCCTGATAAATACGTGTTTATTTTACCCAAACACGGAACTCTAAGACACTGTGCTTGATTTTGGAATGTGGAATTTGGAATGTTGTAAAGACTTTATTGTTGCACAAAGTTGTTCCACATTATTTTATTTTTTTTATTAAACATAGGTATTTGTGGTGAATAGATGCCTTGTTAAAATATTCTGGTCAAGGTTTGGACCAAATGTTAAAATTTGCAATGCACTTGAATTATTTTGCTCATCAATAAATGATACAGTAGTATTATTGGGAATTCCTTTATTTATTTTTATGATTTAGTTCAGGTGGTAGCATATTTAGAGTTAAGTCTCAAGAAATAATATAAGTAGGGGTCTTTGGCCCAGTGGCATCTCAAAAATTTTAAATCTGGCCCAGAAGAAAAAGTAACTGAATAGGCCTGATTTAAATGCTTACTTTAGTAAAAGCAACAATACCTATACCTGTCCATACCAGGTTAACAGGTGAGCGCTTTTAACCCATACTGTTACTCATATTTAAATGATGTATCATCAAAGATAAAAGGACGTGTATGTCATTAATGTTAAAGCCATACTTTGGATTTAGCGAGCTGAGCTGATCTTGACTGTTTACTTCTGTTTATTTTAATATGAAAACTTAATTTGCCAAAAGGTAAGTGGGATTAAAGAGCAACATTTGCCTACTTACTGCTATAAAATGGAAATCAACTACAACTGCCTGCTCCAACGTGTTGTTAGGTACACTGCTCCTGTGGCGCTGGTTTGCTATTAATTGCCCATAAAGCTATCTGCTTCTGTTTGCACTTCTTCCTGGTGTACATATAATTTACCAGATTTGATTTGTGCTTCACTTTTAATGATTACTTATCAGCTTTTACTGCTAATGCGCGAAGCTGCGAAGCTTGTAAAGAAATTCACGACAAATGCTGTTGCTCAGAGAAGCGGCTGTTGCTGTCGACTGCATTAAATCACGTGTTGCTCCCTTCAGGCCTCATGAATTAGCTAATTAGCTCCAGTTTAGGTCCCCGGACTCTCCTGCTGTTCAAACATGGGGGAAAACACTGCTGGGACAGAGAGACTTCTGTTTCCCCTCTTTGAGCTCTGATCCCTATTTATAGAAACAAACTAACTTAGTAAACTGTTCCAATGCAGTCAGTGAACTGTCTAATGCGCCGCTTCAGTTTGTTTGCCAGCAACACAGTCGGCTTGAATGCAGCTGTAAAAGGGTGACATTTAAAGCCCTCGCTGATACCTTCACTTCCAGATAGACTCTGTATTAAAATGTGCACAGGAGCCAACAGGATCTGTTTGTTGATGGAGCAGCGCCTGGTGTGTTCATACTGAATTAAAGCTGCTGTTGAAAGCAGGTACTCCTCCAAAGACCTTTCAGTTGGAGCTGTGCACCATCAGCTCATGGAAAAAGCAATCGCTAAACTGGAACAAATACTTAGCATTTTTTTTAAAAACTCTGCTGGAATTTCGATGTCAGCAACTCCAGCCTCCAGTAAGGCCGGTGTCGGAGCTGATGCAGACTGTGAATGGGTTGTTTGTCGCTGGCCGCCCTGAGGCTCTTCCTCCTGCCTATAGGCTCTTTGAGGTGTCACAAGACTGCCCTGAGGTGAAGACACGATGCATCGGCAGGAACATTGATTAGTACACGGCTGGTCATAAACATCTTGTAACCAGAGTTATAGCTTTAGATAAAGTTTCACTTATGTGACTCTGCTCCACCCGGAAAATGTTTTATAAGCTTTTCCTGGATACGTCAGTCAGACTGGGTGACCTGCAGAGGTCAAGTGCCAGGTCAGAGTTTCTCCTTTCTTCTGGTCTGACCTGGACTTTCTGTCGCGTGCGTCACAACTGTCACCCTTACTGATTTTAACTGTAGCTGACGAGCTCTGAAGTGTGGCACCACTGTGACACTGACAGCTTTGACCTGCTGTCGTCATTTCCTTAAAATCACGTTTTTACTTTTGTCTGCAAGAGCGGCAAAGCTGTGATCCGGAAACATCCGATTATTATTTTCCGTGTTTATATCTCATACTAGAAGCACTGCCTGTCTGTCTCAGGGACAATTCAGCCATCTTTAGGAGTCTGGAACATTTCAAACACAGCAATCTTTAAATAAGTCTGCCTTTTACCTCCTGAGAAGTTCATAGATTATTTATTTTCCAGTGACACTTATAGGTGCTGCACAGTCACCGAATACTCTTCACTTTGTTTTGTTTTTTTACTGGGAACTCATTTTCTTATTTAACCTCTTGACCGCAGTGAGGAAATTCCTGAAACTGTGTACTTCAAGTTTTAAATGCTGCACCTTTCTTTATTTCCACAGAAGGATTTCCTTTCCATGCACTTATGCAGCTGTTTGACCATTTGCACTGGCGTGAGTGGACATTGTCTGCAAAGAGCTCTCTAAATGGCTGGACGAAGATGGCCTGACTTTAGAAAGTTCAGCCCCTTTGGAAAAAAAACCAGTCTTGGAGTAAACATTGGGATGTGGAGGAGCGCGTCTGCAGTATATTTACACATTCAGTCATAAAGGTATTGTGTATGCTGTGCTCCGCGAAGAAGTAATTTGTTATTACAATACTGAAACAAATCCCACTTTCAGAAATTTATCTATAAACAAATCCACAACAATAATGAGGTAATAACTGAGATGAACTGCTTACAAAAAAAATGGCATTTATCTTAACCAAATATGGCAAAAATAAAGGGAATCCATTTTTTGATTATTCGATTGATCACATGCATTTGTATTTATTATTTATTGCACACATGCACAATAAAATCAAACTTAAAAGAAAAACAACAGGACAACATTAATTTTCCTCCAGAGAGTTTCTACCTTTCATCGACGGGAATTGGATAAGTACAATTGAGGGAAACTCGTACAATAAATAGGAAATGTTTTTGTTTACAGTGAAATCAGAGAGACTGTCAGCAGGCTGGCTTTCCAGTCAAAAAAGTCTTTGGTGCCAATTTTAACAGCGTTTTACAGCCTTTAGGATGTTAAGCAACCGTAGAAAACAATGCAGCGGAGAGGATGTACAAACCTCCCAACACGCTATTCGTAAGGAATACAATACAAGCGCCGCACAACAGGTCATCGCTCATCTTCAGTGTCCTGCGGTCAAGGTCCCATCAGCCTTTGAGGGAGTGGATTTCACTTTACCCGCATTAGTCATAACCACCTTCATACGTAAATTGAATTTAAGAAAAAAACAGATGCTGCTTTTCAATGGAAAAAAAACCACAGCCCTGCTAGTTGGCTAAATGTATGTTTGTGTTACGCTAAATTATTCATTTTTGCATTGTTTTTATGACTCCTGTTTTCAGTAAGGCTATGTCTACGTCAATACACTGCTCAGAAAAGTAAAGGAACACTTTCATCAGTTTAGCACCAAGTCAGTTAAACAGGAATGGTTTTACAGGTGGAGGCCGCTGGCACTTTTCCCCTCCTCATCTGTTCCTCGTCTTTCGGTCAGTGTCACTACATGTGGCACGAGGTGATACCTGGACCCTGCAGAGGTTGTACAGATTGGACAGGGCTGTAGAAAGTCCTCAACCCATCATACAAACTACCGAGTATCATTTTGAGTCGCTGCAATGAAATTTCAGTTAAATGGGCTAGTTAAACCTTCTGCATCATTTTTGTCTTTGAATTCAGCCCTCTGTAGGTTAATAATATTCATTTCCATTAAACAGGACACAGACACCCTCTCTATTTTTAAGATTAGGCTTAAAACTTTCCATTTTGATAGAGCTTATAGTTAGGGCTGGATCAGGTGACCCTGAACCATCCCTTAGTTATGCTGCTATAGGCCTAGGC
>JAVDPK010000797.1:23594-37327 GCA_034780415.1 Cichlasoma orientale | reverse complement strand
CCCCCCCCCCCCCCCCCCCCCCCCCCCCGCCTCAGCAGGAACGCTCAGCTCTGTTGGTCCAAGTGGGGGGCTCAAAACCAGCTGCCTCACTAACACGGTTTCCCCCTCCTGGGGTTAAATTTAGGTCGGGGTCGCATTTTTTTTCTCATTCCCAGTCACAGCACCATTCCAGGGGACCCAAATTAAGAGAGTTAGTTAAAGTTCATCAACGGGGGACCCAATTCTGATGTGTCTGGTGATTACATGAAATGACAGCATAGCTAATCCTCTTTCACCGCAGTCTTCCCGTTGAATTAGGTTGGCTCGGACATGTTGAACCAACTCCAAAAAAATCTGTCTAATCTGACTTTGAATGTGGCTCTCTGTGATACGATGCAGCCAGGATGTTTGGGGCAAGTCTGAGCTGCCTCCAGGTACGAGCTCTGAGGCGGGTGTGGAGATGGAGGCGGCATTAAAGTCATGCGAGGAATCTGACAGACTTCTTGCCCTCAGGAGCATGATTTTTGTTAAGGAGCAATCTCCTAATTCCTTGCTGTTGTTCCAGGCCTGGCCTATCCCAAGTTGTTCAGCTCAGATGACGAAACTGAAAAGGAGAGAACACCCACTCACGCCACTCCTCTAGTTGTGTTTTCACCGTAGCATAAAGGCTTCCACGAACAAGGTCATGCTGGTGAAACTCAACATGTTTGAGCTCAAAATGCGGCACAGTTTGAATGTAAAACCTTCAACGCTGCGGAGGCACGAATGAAACAAAAGCTTTTCTTTTTGCTTCTAATGTGTTTTTTTTTTTTCCTTCTGCTGATCAAAGCAGGATCTCATGACACCACACCTAAGCCGCGCCGTAAGTTGTTTGGCAAGGGCCCAGCTCGTTTTAGTTTTTCTACCAGTGAATGAACACAGTCCTGTTCTGTGTGCGCTGACAAACCGCTCCGCTTTGTCCTTCAGCTGGCTTTTTTTTTTTTGTACAAGGTTTTTCTGAGAGATAAATAATGTTAATACAACTTTGATGAAGGCCTTTCCAAAGACCTTTGTTCAAGGTCTGGCAAACACAGGGATCCATGCAGGCTAAAGTCACGCACAGTGTCTCAGGAAAAGCCCGACGCGACTGAAGCCCGTTTCGAAAGTGACACATTTTCTTTTAAAAGGGAACAAATTTGGGCATTTCTGCTAGTTCTTTAGTGCACTGACACTTTTTTTTTTTTTTAATGGTGGTCATTTACTTTTTCACATTGTGTGGTTTTATTAGAGCTTTAATTAAGAAACAGAATCTTCAAAACTCAAGAGAATTAAACTTCCCAAGTACCTCGAGTTCTGTCCTTCCTCGCGTTTATCGTCATCTTCCTGCACTATCAAACTGAAAGTGATTGTTGAGCACTTTTAACATGATTGACAGGTTACATCTGAAATTGACTAAGCCAGTATCAATAACTTTGGGTTACTGAAGAATGGAAATGCATGGGCATGAAGCTGTTTACCCCATTTAGTGCTTAATTGTTTAATTAAAAGGATAACGAATATTTGGATAAATGTCCAGATTTGGTTGTAGTCGGCCATGAACAGAAGATTAAAGGGGTGAAATCTCTAATCACATCAACACCAAATCAGCCAAATTGGTCTTTTTCACTCAGCTGTAGTTTACTTTAATCTTACACCCCCCCCCCTTTAATCAGTTGTCCCATCTGATCAAAGTGGATACTTTGGCCAACCTCTTTGATATCTGGTTTTCTTAAGAAGAAGAAAAAAAAGAAAAGAAAGGGGGGAACTGATGCAACAAAACACGGAAAACAATTATTTTAAGCAAAACAAGATGTTAACCCAAACAGGAAGTGCCAGCTGCACTTTAAGCTATAGTTTCACACCAGTAAGTGCTGCGAGAAGCCACAGAGGACGACGTACAGGAGCTCTCGAGTGCACCTCTCTGTGCTCGGCCGACAGATCATTTCAGGAATGAAAGATGCCTGAGGAAGTGGGTCGTTCCTTCACACTTGGCTTAAAAAAACCAGGAGGAATGTGGGGGGGTTGGGGGTGAGGGGTTGCTTGGTCACAGACTGTTTACGTACGAGTGATTTTTCAGGTTTTTCTCCACATGATCTCATCCGGAGCCTCGGGGGGAAATAACTAAACCGTTTTCAGCATTTTGTGGTCATTTTGTTTTTGTATTTTCTGGCTGCAAGTCTCACCTGACACCCTGCGAGCAGTGTGACGGCCAACGCCGTCGAGTGCCACGTTGTATCATTCCAATATGCGAGTACAGCGGGCGAACCGAAAGCCCACAGTCAGGTTCTTGCTTAGGGTTGCTGAAGTTGAAGACTGCGTGTGCATTTTTTGCTAAGATTGGCTGGCGGTCCTGATGGTTTTTCAGCTGTGAAGGACTTTTCTCTGCTTCCCTCTGGATTTCGGGGTCTTGGCCCGGCACCAGCTTCTTGCTGAAAAGTACCACGTGTTCTTTCAGATGCTCCAAAATCAAACAAGTGCTCAGTAAAAATCTCAGCACAGGATGCTTTGGGAGATATTATTCTTGTTTCTCCTCTTTGAATGGTTGTTTTCTTCTTTTTTCTGGCAGGAAATTACTTTAACAGAGAAGAGCCGAGTGTTCGAGGCATGGAAGAATCCACCTCCACCTGTTTATATGGAGTATTACTTCTTCAATGTGACCAATCCTGAGGTGTTCTTGGCAGGCGGGAAGGCGTCTGTTAAACAGATCGGACCTTATACTTACAGGTTAGTTTGATGTGAATGCTTTAAATACGTCTGTAATGATGGAAAAGGAAAGTGCGGAACATTTAAGCCATCTTTCTGAAAGCCCTGTTTAAGAAAAGCCATCTGGAATTATTTTGACGTGTGAAGTCTAAACAAAAGAAATCTGGACTAACTGATAAATGTCCTGTCCACACCAGGGAATACAGGCCACGGGTAAATGTAACCTTCCTGGAGAATGGCACCAAGGTTTACGCCTTGAACCCCAAATCTTTTGTCTTTGTGCCCGAGAAGTCTGCTGGAGACCCCGAAGTTGATCTCGTCAGGACCGTCAACATCCCCTTTGTGGTGAGTTATTGCATTACTGCGACTAGAAGCAGAAAGTTCATGTGACATTCACGCATATGTTCCCAAAATCTTTATTGTAGCATTTTCATTTCTTGAAAATCAGGCCAAGAAAACGATGTGATCTTTTCCACTGCGTGTGATGGGAGAGTTCCCACCTTTTGCCTTCAGGCCTCTGACTGTGGAATTGTTTTCTCTCTGTCCGTCTTCCAGGCGGTGATGAACGAGCTGAACTCCTACTCCTTCTTCCTCCGAACTATTGTTTCCATGTACATGAACAGCTTGGGTATTGAAATGTTCATGACCCGCACCGTGCACGAGGTTCTGTGGGGCTTTAAAGACCCTCTCCTCTCAAAGGTCCACTCCATGAAGCCGGACGTGGACGAATATTTCGGGCTGATGTGGAAGGTAAGCTTAGTTGCAAATGAAGTTGTAGTCACGTTGTTGTTCCTCTTGTGTTGTCAGGGGGTTATTTTTGCAGAAGAGAAACAAGCGGAAGTTTGTGGTAACGTCATGTAAGAAAATTCAGAGTGTCTGCATGCTGATGGACGGTGCTTATACTTCCTGTTTATAGAGCAGTGTTTGCAGCTTAGCAACGCCACAACCATGTGATCCTGAGTGGGTAACTTGAAGAGAATTTAGTTCCTTAATTAGTTATTTAGTTAACAGAAATGTATTTATTTGGCCATAATGTTATTTAATTGGCTTCTGATCAGTTTGTTGCTCAAATTAAGGAATTAAACTGAAACGAACTGTAGAATTTAGTTTCTGTTATTGAGAAAACAGTCGTTTATAGACCAAATTCAGCAGCTTATTTAACAACGGAAGTTCCCTGTGTTCACTCCTCCTTTTTTCCTTCACTCGGTTAATTATGCTTTCACTAAGAACACAAAGCGGTATATTTTTTTCCCCCCATAATGTCCTTAGTAAACACACTTCCTGCTTCCTGTCACAGCAGCGTTCACTGAACCTCGTGTTTCATTCTGTCCTGCAGAAAAACGGCACCCATGAAGGAGAGTTTGTGTTCCACACCGGTGAGCAGAACTACTTAGACTATGGGAAGATTGACACGTGGAACGGCCTGAGGTAAAAACTCATACTAGGCAGTTTCAATTGTCTTCATATAAACTGTTTTTATTTTTCCTGCTTTCTTGAATGGCAGGAAACACTTTCTAGTCAGCAAATGGCTCGTACGTCCTTCCCCTCGTGATATTCACATTTACTTTGTTATGCAAGTTGCATCTGAAAGTCCAGAGGGGAAGGTCTTTGTTCTCTGGCTTTAGGTGGAGAGGGGTTGCAAAATGGATGTTTGGATATCCAAATCAACTTTGCACTTTGAATGTGTGTTTTAAAGTACTGTGTGTGCTGGAAAACGTACTGACCTCCATGCAGAGGTTCCAGCCGCAGCGCAGAAATACTCGGGTTAAACAGCCAAACTGTACCAAAGACCTTCTTCTGTACAAGAATGGCTGCTGTTGTGGTGACCCTGTAACGCAGTGGTGGGATGGATGGAAATGCAGACCTTCTGCTTTCTATTCACATTTACTTCCTCACTGTGTAAGATGGTGAATGTGCGTGAGGCAAAATGCCAAAAACATAACGTCCGAAGAACAGCAGCTACGACTGATGCCGCATCTTTATGATGCTTCTCTTTGCTCTCTGTGCTTCAGTGTTTAAGTAAGATTGTGCTGCTGTAGCTGGTGAAGGTTGAGAAAGGGTCCCAAGGTAAATCTGAGGGGGAATAAGGTCATGAAGGGTGGAAGGAAAAACGGTTAAGATCCACAAATGAGTGCAATTTCTGTAGTATCTGCTTTACTTTTGTGGAACTGGCAACTAAATTCGCACTGTTAATCTTTTTTGCCATTTCTTAGTCAACAACTAAACATTTGGTTGTTTCGGCTCCTGAAAAGTGGGACTTCCTTTGTCAACAGTATTTCAGACAAAACGGCACATTTTAGGAAACTCAGATGGGCATTTTCTCCGTTTAATACACAAATATGTGAATATGTTAATTGAGAAAGTGGTTCTTGTTTGTTTCTTTGAATCAAAAATGAACTAGAAACTAGTAACATTGAGTTTATTTTCAATCTGCGAGATCTCCTCTGAATTCAGAGTTTTTTATTAAGATCTATTTCTTTTTGATCGACAGGAAAATGTCGTGGTGGTCGTCCGATCAGAGCAACATGATCAACGGCACCGACGGCGCGGTCTTCCACCCGCTCATAAACAGGAACGAGCTGCTCTACATCTTCGCTGCTGACCTGTGCAGGTGTGTGTGTGTGTGTGTGTGTGTGTGTGTGTGTGTGTGCTTATGTGGCTTTAAATTAGTCTACAGTCAAACCGCCCGGCAGGGTGAGGACAAGAACTTCAGCCGAGGTTAATGAGAGGAAATGCCAACTGAGTCGCACACCGTGTGCTCACAAATATGCTGATAAGGACACAAGATGTTACAACTTATGGGAAGGCATCCAGTGGAAACACATGTGGAGAGTTTGGCCTGGATAGCACATGAAGTGACCGCTATCGTTCTTAGTCGGCTTTTTAGATGATTTATAAAGACAAAGATAAATGTGATTTCCTCCCACTTGAGGTCTTTATTAATAACCCTGAAGGTCCTTGCTAAGTACTGAGCTCTTCCTGTCTCTCCTCAGGTCTATTCATTTAGCCTACGTCAAAGACGTGGAGGTGAAAGGGATCCAAGCTTACCGCTTTGCACCCCCTAGTGACGTCCTCATGAGCCCCGAAAACAACCCCACCAACGCGGGCTTCTGTGTGCCAGCTGGAGACTGTCTTGGCACCGGGGTGCTTAAAGTCAGCGTTTGTCGAGAAGGTAGGAGCACCGCCCGATCCCACCATCAATCTCTGCCTTCCTCAGTCACTGCAGAGCTTGACCTGGTTACCCACTGTCACCCTCTTCCCTCTGATCACACACTGGCCCCATGACACACTTTCTACCCCCCAAAAATGTCCTTTCAGTCAGCCACCCTGTCCCCTGGCTGCTATCTGACGTTCCCATTATTTGAGCATGCCAGATTTTACTCAATGTTCTGGTCTAATAATTAACTGTGCTGACTGAGAGCGGAGGTTATTCAAGTAGTTTATGGTGGTCATTGAGTGGAGTGCAATAGTCCTGATAAGGTGATCTCCGCTGGGCTTCACATGAAGACACCGTATTACTCAAGATACGCTACTGTAACCCCTGAACTTTGCAGTTTGTTTACACAGTTCATATAATTAATTACTGTTGCAATTTTTACTACATTTCAGTGGAGAAAAACACACTGTGAGATTCCTAAATGGGAGATGTGTCTTATGGTTTTATAGAAGGCTGGTGCTGATTGAACGCATCTTAATCAAACCTGATTGGCTGTCGGCATCACTTCCTCCAGTTCAAATGTGAAGGAAATGCTGATGTGATGTGTGACGCTTCACAGGCAGCCAATCGGTGTCAAGCCCCGCTGTCATAAACAAAGTGGTGTCATGCTGCTGTAACCACAGGAAAAGCATTATCCCCTGTAACAGTGCCGCTGCTTCTAACACCCCCGCCCCCCCCCCCTTTCTTGTGTGGGTTTTAGAAACGGCAGTTTTAAAAAGGCTAAATAAATGAATAAAATAAGAGAAATTGTTTAGGCTACAGTGAAATGAGATTATCAGAACTTCGGCGCAGACTGTGTTCAGATTGGATTTGTGCGTCTGGACATCACCAGCCTGTCTGCATGGTTCGAGGCTCGGCTTTCCAACATGGCTGCCTCTCGCTCCTGAAGGGCCTGCAGAGCGTTTTTCTCCTTGCTGTGCTCTTTAAGAGTTCTGCCAGTAGCAGGATGTGGTCTGCACAGCACCTCCGTCTCTCTCGAGTTCACATTTTATCCAATAGAGCGTCCCGTCTGAGACAAGAGGATGAAGATGTTGCTGATGTACAGAAATCTCAAGATTTTCTAAAACCTAAATACACCAAAAAAAAAAGGGCTGCAGATGGTAATCCGAGTACGGCCTTAATGAGTGGTGTTAAGGACTGAGGGGGCTTTAAGTTATTACTTAATCCATTACAGGAGGTAATGGTTGACCGGGTAAAGTAATGCAATTATTTGCAGCTCTAGTATAAAGTAACTCCTGTAGCGCAGTCCTGAGTATTTGAGTCAAGTTCCCACTGCAACCCTAAAAACCCTGAAAAGAAACGAGCCCGGGCTCGTTTTGATTGTCTGAATCAAAAGAAGAGTTTACGTTTGGCCCTCGATGACGGAGACCCTTTCATGTCCCGGCGTTTCTGTTTGTTAACGTCCTCTTTTTGAATTTGGGGAACAACTTTTAGCAGTAATGTCCGCTCTGCTGAAAGACCGATCGCATACGTTTTCCTATTTAAAGGAAAGGTGACGCTCTCTGCTTTGTCGTCTCAGTTAATCATTACCGATGCTCAATAAAACCTGAAAGGCATGCATTAGCCGTCATCTTCATTATATCATTTACAGACAGGGCTGCACATTTACACTGCACGAAAGGCGAGCTCTTATCTCACATTACGACTTTTATCTGTTTTGACCCTTGTGTGAGTATCTTCAGATAGAAATATGACTCAATCACGTTTTTGTCTGACTTGTGTTCCTCAAGGCGCTCCCATTGTGGTGTCCTTCCCACACTTTTATCAAGCTGACCCTGCCTACATCAATGCCATCGATGGCCTTAATCCCAACAAGGAGGAGCACGAGACGTATCTCGACCTGCAGCCGGTACGCTGAACACTTAATACTGTTATCGCCACAAATGAGTGTGTGTGAACTTCAATCTGAGTGATTGCTTTATGATTATTATATATATATATATTTTTTTGTTTGTTTATCACTCTGCTAGTTTCTGTTTGGATTTTATTTTATTCTACACTCTGTGGTCATCTTACGCCTTTAGAGAAAACTTTACTGACTAGTGTTTAACTCGTATGCAACTTGATTTTAGCTGTCACTTAAGATATTAAGAATTAATATTAAGAATTAATCAAAAAAGCTGACGTCTTGAGGCTGAGTTCATTTTTTTAACACACTAATCTATAATAATTTTTTTTTAATTGGTAGAATAAAAACCCACACAAGTCACATTTCAAATTACACGTGGTGCTAAAATCCCTGATTTTGCAGTTTTTCAGAGGGTGATCTGGATGTACTAGAATGACCCCATCCACCCCCCCCCCCCTTTGTAGTTTCTGCTGACAGCACAAAAACAGTCACACATTTGACATACATGCAAAAATTCAGACACTTTCATAGATGATAATTTACCTGAAAATGGTAACATTTGATCAATAGTTGTTTTTTAAAGTCATGAGGAACTAAAGCAGCAGGTTATTGATTATCCCACCTCAGCCCACTCACATATATCTTCTTATTTGTGAAACCTCTTCGTCCTCTCATGGTTTAGTTTTTGTTGAACCTTTTTAATGAAATCATTAAGCCTTTTTTGAATGCTCGTGGATGCAGTTTTCCTGTATAAAAAAGGAAACCTTTGCTCTCCTCTTTACAGACAACAGGAGTTCCCATCCGTGCCTGTAAGAGAGCTCAGCTCAACATCATTCTGAAGAGAGTCCAGGGCTTTCCGTAAGTCAGACTTTGAACTCTGATCCACTTTACTGTTGCTACATACACTCTGACACCATTGCAGCCACATGTTGAGCCAGATGTCCCGCCTGACCTCCCCGTGCCTCTTTCTCTCCCCCCTCCAGTAAAACAAAGAACATCAGCGAGACCATTTTCCCCATCATGTTCGTCAATGAGGTGAGGATCTAATCCTTCAGTACAGCGAAGGCTGTTTGATTAACCGCGAGTGAACCGCAAGTCAATACTTCCATCTTTCCCAACTCTAGACGGCGACTATTGATGATGACTCAGCAGCCCAGATGAGGTCACTGCTCCTCATCGTGACTCTGGTGTCCAACTTCCCCGTGCTGATCGTGGGATTGGGCATCATCCTGCTGCTGGTGCTCATCGTCTTGTTCTGCCGAAACCGCCAGAAGAAGGTAAGGACCGCCGGGTTCTGCTGTGGACTAAACTGTATTAATGATGCAATTACTGTGGTGTGAGGTGTCTGCTGCCCACTGACATTATCTCACAGTGTAAATGAGACATAGTCTGATGGTAGATATTAGCCATAGGTCGCAGTAAACACTAGCGTTAAAGGTTTTGACTGTTTGGTCCTTGCATGTCAGCAGCTTCCTGCACCACTGACCCCGACCTGCTGCAGGTTTAACCCGGAGCTACGCGCATGTTAACTAACACATTGCATGATACCTGCGCAGCAGAGTCAGCATGAGCGGTTTTCCACAATTCAAATGGGTCAAGTGACGATTTTTTCCTTGCTGAATGTTTCCTAACAGCTCATGCATGTTTGAATTCAGGAAGCAAAAGTGTCCAACATTTCCTGTCAGCCAGAGCAGACGTGAGCGTAGCGTAGTAGCTGCAGTTCACTGAACGAGAGTAGCCCGACGATGATGTGCAGCACATGTTGCCCTGTTATCTCTAATAGTGCAGGGACTGCTGGTTTGAACCCGCAGCTCTCAGATTATTATGGTTTATTCGTTCTGTACGCAGAGGAAGGCCTGCTACATGTCACAGGAATAGCTTGGGGAAATATTTGCTTCTGTTGCTAATGTCCTAAATGAGATACTACTGTGGCTTTTATGCAGATTACACAAATAGGAATAATCTGAGAGATCTGGAGACCGAGCCAGGCCAGCTATTCACCGGTGTCGAGCTCATACGCGCGCCGAGCCGAGCCGAGCACCTGATCTCTTCTACAAAAGCAAATATTTCCCGGAGCTCTTCCCGAACATGCGCCTGCGCATCAAAGTTTAGACGTTAGCACGGAGAGGATGTTGATGCTTAATTGCAATATGAAGAAATGTTGTATTAACAGTGTTCTAATTTTAATTTTCTGTAACCCCCCTTTTTTCCTTTTCTGTTTTAGAATGAAGTAAAACGTATTGATTTTACTGAAGCTTTTCATTCTTTTGCTGTAAGTCTTCAGTTTTGCCTTGTTTTCTGTTCTCCTTTTTAATTTGTTATCCATCATCTCTCATTGTTATCATTTTAATTATCATTATGGGACATGTTCTTGTTGAGTTCTCACCTCACAGTGGAATTGTTTCTTTTTAAGTTAACGTGGTGGCTACGGTTTTGTACAGCTGGTGCATATTTGCATTGTAGTGTAAACATTTCAGTGCATTTATTCATATTTTAATGCAAATTATGTAACAAATATTTGGACATCGTGCCATTTCTGTGGTTTGTGCTGACGCCCTCTGTCCCCGACTCTCCCCGCGCAGACGGCGAAAGACGACACGGCCTACACTCCGGTCAGCGACAAAACGGACGACGTGTCGGAGACGCCGGCCAGCCAGCCGACGAAGAACGGCTCCTACATTGCCATGTCTCCAGTGGAGGCCCAGAAGTGTTGATCGAGGATCCCCTCAGGAAGGGGGCCCGAGGAAGCGGCGCGGGGGTGTTACATTATTACGGGTGGGGGGTTTGCAAAAACAGTGGGCTCCTTTTCGCTTCACATCGGGGGTTGGGGAAAGCGGTCGGACACAAACCCCAGCAATTGTTTAGTCAACAAAGACGCTGCCCCTCTGACTGAGCCCTCTCATGACTCTCTGTCCTCCTCCTCTCTACCTGCTGAGCATGGCCCTCACTGCCTGCTGCAACACAACCAACAACCCCACTCTCTAATCCTCGTTTCCGTCCTGGTTGGCCCTAAAACATAAAGAGACTGGCTGGGTGGGCTTGGCCAGGACAAGCCTTTTTTTTTTAAATTTTATTTTATTTTATAACTCTTCTGAGGGAACACGGTAGAATACATAAGTGTTGCTCTAACACTCGGATGCATGATCTTCTGAGCAAAATTGACCTGCTAATAAGACACGCGGAGCGTTTTGCGTTCGCGCGGCAGTGGGGGTGTTGTTACTGTCGTATTCCTTCTCTTTCCTGTTCGTCGGTGCGAGGAAAAAACTTTAAGCCAACAGATTAGAAAACCCTCGCAGACAAAGGTGAGCTCCCGGGCTCAGAACAAACAGAACCTTTTATACATGAAACAGACTGAGCCAAACTGTTTGCCTTGTTTCCTAAGATTAATTAGTGCACCCACCCCCCCACACACATTGGACTTCTGAGGCATCAGCTATATCTGAGTCCTCGGCTGAGACCCTCACTGGTTAGCAGTGAAGTTGATAGGGAAATTGCACTTTTAGGCTTCACTGTACATTTCAAAACAGAAAGGAAGAAAAAATAAATAAATAAACACCCTCAGAACTTACAAGGGAGACTTGAACCAGTTTTCTGCCTTACAGTGGTTCAGCGTGTTCTTTATGTTCGTGCATCGTTCAGATAAGCTGGCAATATCGTGTACATATGTAAAGGGGAACT
The DNA here is from genome assembly GCA_034780415.1 of Cichlasoma orientale. Classification (NCBI taxonomy): domain Eukaryota; kingdom Metazoa; phylum Chordata; class Actinopteri; order Cichliformes; family Cichlidae; genus Cichlasoma; species Cichlasoma orientale. The sequence continues at coordinate 25,883 of JAVDPK010000797.1, read as the reverse complement.
GATGATATACCTCTGACCAAATCCAGCAAGCAGTCCTTGATGTGCTGAAAGACACTACCCTCGCTCTGGTGTCGACTGCTCCTGCACGTCTACACTGTTACATATTAGAGAAAGCACAATTTGGATTGCTAAAACCAGTCCTCACACAAGCCTACCAGTTTTTTTTTTGTTTGTTTTTTTTGGTCCTGTTGTGTAAATGCATTTACAGCTTCTCTGTCAAAGACACTGTCCCGTGCCGTGACCGTTCACTAAGAGCTGGAGTCCCGTGCACCACTCGCTGCTGTGCAGTCTCGCAGTTTGCCAAGGAGCCGTAGACGGGGGCGAACTCGGCACACGGCGCTCGAATCACTGTCTGTCTTACATGTCACGTTTATTGTCTGGCACGCCTTCCAGCTCGTCACATGCCAGTAGGAAGTGAATTTAAGGCCATAATACCTTCAGCATGGAAAGAATTCCCTGCACTTTGCCTGGAAATTGTGCCCTGTATATTTTCACTTATCTTTGTCTGTGTTTTGTTTTGTCCTGGTTGTTTCAATGCAAGTGGTCCACATGTTAAGAACATTTCAGTAGTTTGTCCTGGCTAGTATTGCTTTTGAAAGAGGATGTTGTAAATGGACAGTAGACATCCAAGAGTGTCTTCTTTTTGATATACTTTTGTATTTGTTATTGCTGCTAAAGATGCCATAACCTATGAACTTGTATTTGTATATGGGGTGTTTACCATATTGTGCTCACACAAAATTTCGGGTTGATCCACAGGGGCATTCCCCCCCCACTCAAGTCTTAAAATCTTGACGCCTTTTTTTGGTGCCAACCCTTTGACACCTGAGCACAAAGCAAAGCCCAAAGCTTGCTGTCATTTATTGGAATTAGACCAGTTACAGTTATCACTAGAGATATTTTGTAATCTGACCATATCACGTGCATCTTTTGGGGTTTTTTTATTAGCAAACAGTTCACTGGAGGATCTCAAAAGGGGCGAGCCACTTGGGCACCATCTAGAAGGGTGTGAGAGTTCTTTGACGCAGGTTTGGAAAAGACACATTTGCTTTGTGGTAGAAATTTAGAAGCCAGTCTGTCCATTGAGGCTACAGTCGGCTGCCTGCTAGCGTAGCTCAGCATGAAGCCAGGAAACAAAAGATGGTGATCCACTGTTTAGCACAGATTGAGTAAAGTCGATTCTACGGACGAGTCAAAGAGCACTTAAGCCCTCAGTTGTTCCTTTCTGTGCTCGATGGTTGCTGCAGCCTACTCCATCTCCTCTGCTGCACTTTCCTCCCTCTGTCGTTAATGCAGCGTGATCATTAGTGGCTGCGATGCAAGGTTATCGCTTTAACGGTGCTGCAGCACAGAAAAGTCACCTCAGGCACCAGATTTATGATGCTAATGGGCTTGGTTACATGTAAAACTCCTCTATCCAGCTTTAATATGTGGTGTCTGGGCTTTTTAATTAAAAAAAAAAAAAAAAGGAAGGTCCCTTTGCATGCTAGCTCGTTCCCTTTGCTTCCAGTTTCTGTGCTGAGTCAAACTAACCATCTTCCTCGCTCAGGCCTCACTGGACAGATAGTGGTATCGGTTTGGTTTGAACTTTAAGCCACAAAGCAAATGTTGAAGTTTCATTCTGAAGTAAAATCAATTCACTTAAGGCCTTTTTTTTAAAGAGGGGGGAAAAATTCCACCTGCATGCATGCGACCACCACCCTGTGCAAACTCGCAGCTCGTCATCGTTCACCTTTTTTAAATATATCGACTTGAACCTGAAAGACCTTAATTCAGAGAATCGTGTGTGCGCGCGTGTATGTGTTCGACCCCCTCACTCTAATTCCACTGTACTACACTGACCTTTGAGTCCAGTCCTTCAAGCCCATTGGCTCATTCCAACTTGACCAAAGATAACCCCCTCAGATCTGCCCCGGTGCCGTGTTTACCCTCCGATAACGGCTGTGCCACAAAACCACTACCCACCCCCCCCCTTTTTTTTTTCCTTCTTTAAACTCGTGCCACAACCTATGTGAAAGTATTTGAGCAGTGTTGTGTGAGTGTGAACATGCGTATGTGCCTTTTACATCAAGGCAAATAGAAAAAAAGAGGAAAATAAAGTTGTTGTTTTTTTTATCTTTAATGGTATTTTTTATTTTCACCCAGTGCAAAGCAAACAAGTGATCAATGCTCTCTGTGGGCAGAGAATAAAATCTCAGTATTATATAAGACAAAGCAATACAAAGCTGTGTAAAATGAATTGACTGTTTTGCACAGGGCCACACAATATTTCAATATTTATGTTCCCCC
>JAVDPK010000797.1:0-17530 GCA_034780415.1 Cichlasoma orientale | reverse complement strand
GGTATTAAAGCCTTGCTTAATTCACCTCCTCGCCGTCTGTGTCCTGCATTGGGGTCCTCTGCTACGCTTGCCACAGCTAAACCTGACAAAAAAAAACCAACAACAGTGAAAAGAACACTCCGAGCCTCCGAGCTAGCAGTGTTTGCTACATATGATGCCATTTTATTCGTTATCCATTCACTGATGTGAAACAAACAAAAGCTTTAAACACGCCAGTGATTTTATGAGCCTTGTAGACACATGGAGGACAAACAACAAAAAGCTTTGGAGAAAGAGTCTCACACTGGCTGATGAATGATGACATTTATTAATTGGTAACTTGACTCAAAACTTTGTTCTAAAGCAAAACAAAAGCTGTGAAAGAAAAGATGAGTGAGTAGCAGTTCTCTGGGTGAAAATGCCTTGTTGACGTCTGACTTTGAGTTGATAGGAAGGTAACGGTAACTCAAATAACCACACGCTGCAGCCGAGGTATGCAGAAGAGCACGAGTCACACAAAGCTGGTTATTGACTGCATAAGTTAACCCAGAGTTTCGTCTGCACGTGCACATGAAACTGGAGGTGTTGGCAGCATCTGACCAATCTAACAGGGGTGTTTGACGGGTCACATGACATTTCTTCCACAGAAAATGATCCCTATGAGTGCCCCCTACTCCAGAGAACTTTTCAAATGGTTATCAAATAAAAATCTATAAAGAACACAAAAAAGGACATGTGATTAATGCTGTAGAAAATTGTTAGTTTCTCCCGAGCAGAGAATTTATTTTGCATTTAAAACATGCTGCAAATGAAATCCAGCTGAAACCCTGAACACAACCTGCTCCCGACAGTTTGGGTTTTTATTCTCTCAGCTGCAGACTCGATGCTGTTAAAGGGTAAAGGTGATGCTGACCTAACCTGTTCCAGAGCAGGTTAGGTTCACAGCACCATAATGAATTATGATGGTACTGAGTGAACCACCTTCATAGTACTGAAAAGCCCGGGTTACCCCTGAAGTTTCCTGGATAAGCCAAAATCCTGCTTCGTAGAACAGAGTCAGAATTTGGTGACATGAAAGCACGGATCCATCCCAGCTTGTATCAACAGTTCGGGTTGTTGCTGAGGAATGATTCCAGCACTTTGCTGAATGTTATAAAGAACTGAGGGCAAAGGGGATTCAGCTTGGTAGCGTCCTTGTAGTCAAGGCTTAAGGCTTGTACTTACCAGGGCAGTTGGTATTTTAGTGTATTTTTTGGCATTTATTTTTAGTTTACGATGATTTATGACAAAGAAGATTCTGGCATTGTTGTCACTGTTTCCTTACACTCAGCATCTGATGAGTTGATGTGTTTTTTTTAAAAGGATTTCCTGTAAATAATGGTGTTTAAATTATTGCTAATGTTTGATCAGAATCAGAATTAAATTCAAAATAATCACTCGTGTTAAGGCGTCTGGAGAGCGCACACAAACGAGCAAAAATATGAAATGTGTGTCGACATAAAAGGAAAGAAAATTTACTTCAGTTTAACTGGAGCATTTTTTTTCAAGAGAATTCAAGCTTGTCGTAAAGTCCACAAATAAACTAAATCACAGCTGTAATAACACGACTTCTGTTTTCTCTTAAAATCATATTTTTTAAAAGTTTATTTGTAAAAAATTGAAGACTGTCCCGAGTTGGAGCTTTCCTTTTCCATTTATTTGTTTAGTGTAACTCTGAGTCAAACTTTGCAGCATTCATTAAAGAAATATTGTGTTAGGATTTAAACAATAAGTGCTTTACGTGCAGCTAAAAACAAGCATTTGTTCTGGAACGCTGCAGCACAGCATCCTGCATTAACTTACTCTAACAGTTAGGATTACTCAATGGGACACTGAGATGTCTGTTACTAATTAATACTTAAATCTATAGTTAAGCAGCTGCAAGTCTGTCATGCCTGACCTGACCCGTCACGCTTTAGCTGATCCACACGCTCCATCAAACTGTGAATCCTTCATTCAGAGCTCCAGCAGCTTTACAACTGTAAGACCACCTGCAGGCTGCGGACAATACTCCGGCTCTAACTGCTTCTGCTTTGTCCCGCCAGTGAGAGCGTCTCTGTGTCGCGGTTGGTGGCGGCAGCAGCATTCGGCCTCAGCCTTTGGGGGAAGCATGCTGGATCATTTTTAACATGCTAAAAGGTAACATCACCACCCACATGTCCACACGGCGAAGTCGAATCAATATTGGGTGTAACCACCTTTGGCTTTAAAACAGGAGCAGCTTTGTAGGCCCCTCCGTTCCACAGAATGTGCTGACTGCAGCCAACATAAACAACTGAAGACCCGTCACAGGTTTAGTGTTTGCCGCAGCTCACGGTGATCAAGATCATCCCTCAAAGACACGAGAAATGCAAGAAACATTCAGTTTCCCCCTCTTTCAGTTATCACTCTCCGCAGCATCAGCCTGATCGAACTCTTTTTTTTAAAGATTTTTAAGAAAGATGATGACACAGAAAAAAAGAGGTTTCGAATAATTAAATGCTACGGTTGTTTTATAACTAATAAAATATATTCTTTACATTTTTATTACGATATTAAAATTAATCAGTGACTCCCACCTCACCCCCTCAGAATCACGGTTTCAGATTTTTTATGTAAATAACTTTAGTGTATTTAATGAAGTCAAACTTTTGCCTTCCTACAATCAAAATTTTCTGAATTACATGCCATCAAAGTACCCCCACCCCCCACCCCACCCCAGCACTCTAAGCCCTCAGAACTGCTGCCTCAGTCTCCTGTACTTTCATTTTCACTGCTGCTCGCTGGATATTTCCTCTTTTTTGGACCATTCTCTGTAAACCCTCAAGATGGTGGAAAACCCCAGCAGATCAGCAGTTTCTGAAGGCCAGCCTGTCTGGCACCAACAGCTCATCGTGACTCACTCTCTCCCTCTGTCTTGTGTGTTTGTTTTTGTGTTAACCACACCTTGTGTTCCAGGGGCGGGTCGTCCCTCCGCGCCGCCCTTCTGGTCAACTCACCTGTTGGTAATCAGCTGAGTTGCTGTGCACTATTTAAGAAGAGGGAAGCTTGTTAAACTAGAAACAGTTGCTGGTTTATGGGTTTTGCCTCTGCACAGGAATCCTGGATACTCTGAGTGTTTTGCCTTGTGTGGAGCCATTGTCAATGTTACATTCAGTCTGGTTGTAAATAACCGTGTGAACTCCAAGTATGCAATTTACTGTTGTAGCAATGAGAGAACAGAAGGAATGGAATAAATAAAATGAGTAATCAGCTGTTAGATTAAGCCATCAGAGTGGGATGTTAATATGAGAAACAGAAATGTAAAGCATGGCTGCAGAAGGGCTTTAAATGGTTAATTCAGATGTTTGATCTTTGTTTCCAGTGTTTACGCCAACATCAACAGTTTACATTCATTAGTGTGTGATCAGTCTCCTCATTTATGATTTACCCAAACTTTTCCGCTGGTGAGTATCTGCATTATAAGAAAGTGCAGTCCGAGCTCAGGACAAACTCCTCCCCCTCCTCCTCCTCCTCCTCCTCCTCCTCCTCCAGGTAAAACATTTGCAGACTTTGGTTTGTGAAACTGCAGGCAGGTTCGGACCTCTTTTAAAATCCACCCACTGAAATATTTAAAGGCTCAGAGAGAGAATGCAGGTAAAACCACAAGAATTAGCTGTTTGCTGCTGCAGCTCAACTTCAGGGTGTGTTAGCTTTTAATCATAACAGTCTGCCCCCCCAAAATGACTCCCACTCTTTCTCTTAAACAGTGAGCACTTTTGTTCAGTTCTGAGAAGCTGATCTGTGCAGGAAAAGCTGCAGTAACCGGTCTGTTGTGCCCCCTGCTGCCGATTCTGTGAACTGAATCGATATTTTAAAATGAGGAGATGGTTTGAGCATGTTTACTTTAGTGCTTTAAAGCAGGTATCCATTCTAGTATGCAAATAAGAAATTAAAGCATTTAAAATGATTTCAGTTAGATTATGTGGTTACTGATATATAAGTAAAATGAAATGATTGTGAGCAAAAACCTTTAAAAAATGGGGTTTTTTTGCCTCCCCACACCACCACAGCAGATTTTAATCAAACCATCAAGATGTAATTGAAGTGCAGACTTTCAACTGTTTAGGAATCACAACCATTTTTGTACATTTTCAGAGGCTCCAAAGTATTTGAATCATTGACTGATGAGCAGTTTCACAGCCGGGTGAGAACTGTTTCCTTCAGGACAAATTAAGATAAAAGATCTGGAGTTGATTCAAAGTGTTGAACTTCCATTTAGAAGCCGTTCACTGCAATTCTCAATACGAGGTCCAAGTGAAGGAGACCATCATCAGGTTTGATCTCAACCCAGCTGAGCATGCTTTCCAGTTACTGAAGACAGAGCTGAAGGCAGAGAGACCCACAAACAAGCAGCAGCTGGAGGCGGCTGCAGTAAAGGCCTAACAGAGCATCTCAAGGGAGGAAACGCAGCGTTTAGTGGTGAATTCGGGTTCTAGACTTCAGGCAGTCTGTGACGGCCCTCCCACTGTCAGAGCTGACCGCTAAGCAAGTTTTGAGTTTCACGTTTGCTCTTAAATAATAAAACAAATGAATAAACACCTGCTACTTTAATTAAACCAATTAATTTGACTGTCAGACGCATTTACAGTAAAGGTTTTACATGGTTAACATGCCAGAAAAATTCACATTCACACAGACTGACTTTTTTTTTTGTTGTTGCAATAAATGATGCTCAATAATGTGGAAACTTTATACAACAGATGCAACTAAAAATATGTATCATGTCCTGAAGGAACAAATGTTGAATTTAATGTTAAATCATAAGTCATTTAAATACTACTCTGCAGATGCTCAGCTCAGCATAAAGACTGGAAACAGGGAAAGAGCGATCCTGCTCTGTATGGTTAACCTCTGGACACCTATTTACGGCCATGGTGGGATAAAAGCTGCATGTATAGAATCATCAGTCAAATCTGATGAAAGCTACGTAATATGTAATTTACCACCACGTTTACTGCTGCAGAGTTTTCCCATAATTCAGAATTCGATTCAGGATTTTTTGAGTGCCATGCCAAACTATAATGTAATGTAATAACATTATCTTGTCTTTAATATAAAGTTAGTAACTGGTTATTCTGTGACCATACAGCAATGAAGTCACAATGTCACCAGACGGTGATGTTACCAAATTATGACCAAATTGAACTTTGACTTTACACACAGGTGATTTTGGCGACCTTTAACCAGAGCAGGTGAGCTGCTTCTTACCTGCCTTTATGCTCAGGTAAGCTAACATAATAAGCATAATTCCCAAATTCTCAAGCTACACCTTTAAACTTCAGAAACCGGAGGTAGATGTACTTCCTTTAAGTCAAATGAATGAAATCGTGAGTTCACAATTTTGGACAAGCTGAAGACTCGTTTGCTGCACTGACAGAAAACAATCGGTCCACACTACACTTTACTTCAAATGCTGCAACTGCTTAAGGCACCAGTAACATTCAAGCAGCATTTCCACAGCAAGTGGATGCAAAATTTAAAAATGCTCTCCAGGATACCTCCTAGGTGCAACTCTTTCTGACCTCCATACTTCTCCATTAACACTCTCAAAGCAAACATCACATCTGTAGTGCTCTTTCTCAGCATGAAGCTATACTGCTGCTCAGCGATGGTTGCCTCTCCTTAACCTAGCTTTTAGCTTTGCTCTTGAAAATCGGTCCCAGTACACTTCTTCTCCATTCCTCAAGCATCCTCTAACTTACAAAGATTGTGTTAAAGAATCTGGTCAAAAAGGCCACTGCCCTCTCTCCTAGTCATCTCCATACCTCCACAGGTATGTCATCTGGACAAACCACATTTCCACTCTTCATCCTCTTCATATTGCCCTCTGCAGTTCCTGATTCATTATATTTCTTCCATCCATTCTCACCTCTCTCGCTCACTTTCTTCATTCATCAGTTCCTCAGAGTACTCCTTCGATCTTCTCAGCACAATCTTTTCACTCGTTAGTACATCTCCACCTCTATAATCACTCTAACCTGCTGCACATCCTTTCCAGCTCGATCTCTCTGCTTAGCCATTCGATACAAGTTGTTTTCTCCTTCCTTAGTGTCTGACCTCATGTGCATCTCACTATAAGCCTTTTCCTTTGCCACCTCTTTTAGCTCCTTCCTCTGTCCAGAGGATACACCAGACACCTTCTTGGCAGTTTCCCTCGGCACCACAGATGTACTTTCCCAGTCATCTGGTAACTCTTCCCTACCATCCGGATCCTGTCTCAACCCCTCACTGAACTCTGCGCAGCACTCTTTCTTCTTCAGTTTCCACCATTTAATCCTTGCCTCTGCCTTCACTCGCTTCCTCTTCTTAATTTCCAAAGCCATGCTACAGACTACCATCCAGTGCTGTCTAGCTACTCTCAAAAAAATATAAACACACTCATCTCATAAGGAATCAACAATGTATAAGTATTTGTGTGTACACTCATTTCAGGCTTCAATAGCAACCAGTGTTTCAGATGTTTATGCAACAGTCCGTGTGTTATCAAAAAGCGAACGCAGCGTGGTGACCGATCAGAGTTCACAGCACTCGGTACCGAGTGTGTCCACCGTTGGCGTCACGCGGCTGCGGCGCATATGTCGGGGGATGTCGTCCCATTCCTTCTGGAGTGCATGGGCATGTTAAGGGAAAGGTCATTTTAACTTAACCTTTTGGGTTTGTGCGTTTATATTTTTGTTGAGTATACATTCTCCCGTGACACCACCTTGGAGTATCCCATCTCTTTGCATAGGAGACCTTCTGCATAAGATGTAGTCCACCTGTGTGCACCTTCCTCCGCTCTTATACCCCGTGTTCCTCCCTCTTCTTGAACTACGGGTTCAACAAAGCCAACAGTTTCACAAAAAAACCCAAAACATATGGGTCTAGATAAAAAATAATGACAAATATGAATATATAATGCAAAACATACCTCCCAAAAACCTTTGGCAAGTATTTTTTTTTATATACGTTTAACGTATTTCTTCATATATTTGAAGTATTCACGTTTCTGTGCTCCCGCCCATTACAATGCTCTTTTTTTGCTGATAATCACCTGACTGCGATCACTACATTGTCCATTTTAACACACCTGGAGTGCTAGCATCTTTTTATGTAGACATGACTTCACATTAGTCACATTTTTAGCTGTTAAAAATGTATTCAAGACATATAAAATGCATCTATATTATCATTACAAGTGAATCTAGAGTTATTTTATATATGATGCCTTTTTGTTTGTCAGGTTTAGACTATTTTAACAATAATAGAGACGTGTTGTTCAAACGGCTGTGCTTCCTCAGCTTCAAATGACCATTCGCTGTCAGATATCCTGACCTCTAACCTCCTCCTAATCCCGTGTGATCCACTCGGCTGTTGCTCAGCATCATCCCGCATCTTCACGTGCGTCATTAAAGCAGCTTGCGTTGGCTGCATCTCCCTCTCCGCCCCTCTGCTGCCCGTTTAATGCTCTCTTTGATCAAACATTGGGATCTCCTTCCAGCTTGGTGAGGTCGGAGGCCGTGCCCATGAACATACTGCGTCCTCGTTCCAGCCGGCTCTTCTTGTCTGTGAGCCGAAAGGCCTCCATGAACTCATCGATGTCTATGCTGCCGTCGTGGTTGCTGTCGATGGCGATGGCCAGGTCGGAGATGGCCTCGTCAGTGATCTCCATCTTTAGGTAGACGCTCAGCAGCTTCCAGGTCTGCCGGAAGTTCTGCATGCTGATGAGCCCTGAGAGGGAGGAAGAGGAGTAGGAGGTTAGAGGTTAAAGTAACAGGCAGACAGTGATAAAGAAAAAAGCGTGTCACTGTCTGTGCGTGTGATCAGAGAGGCGTGATGGAAAGGCCAGTAAACCAGTGGGTTAATCCTCATTAGGACTCAGGCGACCGTAACCTCCTGCTGCCTGTTTAGCACGCTACCGGAGGATTAATGGAGGCTAAGCTCAGCACAGACACATCAGAGTCCTGACACATTTTACTCCTTCATTCCATCATATTTTTCATGTTGATTATAAACGGTGTTGGCAGCTTTTAAAACTCAAACACAATAACAAATAGCTTTAATGAGGAGCATGGTACACTGCTCAATAAAATAAAATGAAACAAGACAAAACAAATGTCTTAATAAGGTAAAATTAAATGTCAAAAATACATACAGTAGAGAAATATTAGTTATTTAATGAAGAAAGGATTTCTTTGTGGATTTCATGCCTTCTTCTCTTTTCAAGCACATTTCAATGTTTTAAGACAAAAACTGAGATTTAATGCAACTTATTAAAGTCACTTTATTACCTGTTGTGTGCTTTTCTTGCTGCTCTTGATTGGATTTCTTTGTATTCATGTGTATTTTAAGGTGCTAATTTATGTTTGTATGCAGGTTTTTTCCTGTCTGTTGCACTGATGGGTTAGAGCCAGGGTACACCCTGGACAGGTCGCAGGGCTAACACAGAGAGACAAGCAACCACTCTCACTCACACAATTTAGAAACACCAATTAACCTATCCACACTAACTGCATGTATTTGGACTATGGGAGGAAGCTGGAGTATCCATCCATCCATCCATCCATCCATTTACTTCCACTTATCCGGGGCCAGGTCGTGGGGCAGCAGCCTTAGCAGAGAAGCCCAGACCTCCCTCTCCCCAGCCACCGCCACTAGCTTATCCGGGGGGACCCCAAGGCATTCCCAGGCCAGCCGAGAGATATAATCTCTCCAGCGTGTCCTGGGTCTGCTCCGGGGCCTCCTCCCGGTGCCCAGAACACCTCACCCAGGAGGCATCCTAGTCAGATGCTCGAGCCACCTCAACTGGCTCCTACTTTGTGTCCCTCCCGAATGGCTGCACTCCTCACCCTGTCTCTAAGGGAGAGGGCAGCCACCCTTCGGACGAAGCTCATTTCTGCCGCTTGTATTCGTGATCTCATTCTTTCGGTCACTACCCAAAGCTCATGACCACAGGTGAGGGTCGGGACGTAGCTTGACTGGTAAACCGACAGCTTCACTTTCACGCTCAGCTTCCTCTTTCCCACGATAGACCAGTGCAGCATCAGCATCACTGCAGACGCAGCCCCGATTCGTCCGTCGATCTCCCGCTCCCTTCTCCCATCACTCGTGAACAAGACCCAGGGATACTTGAACTCCTCCACCTGGGGCAGGAACTCGTCCCTGAGCCGGGGATGAGTGGAGTGGGCACTCCACCCTTATCCGGCTGAGGACCCTGGCCTCAGATGTAGAGGTGCTGATTCTCATGCCAGCCGCTTCACACTCGGCTGCGAACCGTTCCACTGCAAGCTGGAGGCCGCCACCCGATGAAGCCAACAGGACCGCATCATCTGCAGAGAGCAGAGACGAGACTCTGAGGCCAACAAGGCAATAGCCTTCCACCACTTGGCCACGCCTAGAAATTCTGTCCATAAAAATTATGAACAGAATCGGTGACAAAGGGCAGCCCTGATGGAGTCCAACACCCACAGGAAACGAGTCCGACTTATTGCCAGCTATACGGACCGCGCTCTCGTTGCAGTTGTACAGGGACTGAATGGCCTGCAGCAACAGGCCAGACACCCCATACTCCCGCAGGACCTCCCACAGGTTCCCCTGAGGGACACAGTCGAATACCTTCTCCAAATGCACAAAACACATGTAGACTGGATGGGCAAACTCCCACGCACACTCGAACATCCTCAAGAGGATAAAGAGCTGATCCAGTGACCAGGACGAAAACCGCATTGTTCGTCTTGAATCCGAGGTTCGACTAATGGACGGACCCTCCTTTTCAGCACCCTGGCATAGACCTTACCGGAGGCTGAGGAGTGCGATCCCCCGATAGTTAGACCACCACTCCGGTCTGCCAGTCCAGTGGCACCACCCCAGATCTCCACCTGATATTGCAGAGGAGTGTCAGGCAAGGCAGCCCTACAAGCTGGAGTACCCGGAGAAAACCCACGCAGACTCAGAGAGAACATGCAAACTGCACACAGAGAGGCGCCGGCCAGATGGTGGATTTGAAAAACATTGCAATGAATAAAACAACATTAGGCTAACATTAGGTAAAATATCCCATTAGCAGGTTTGCTCCTGCATTAAAACATGATGGCACGCATCAAAGTTTGCATGTAATATAATTTATAAATTAAAAAGTGTTTGACCTGAGTTGTCTGTGTCTACAATCCTGAAGATGGTCTCCAAAGTTGACCGGTGGCGGTACAACGTTTCCAGCAGACTCTGGTCAATGTGCTGCAAGAGGGAAAACAACATCAAGTATAAAGGGAACAGCAAGAACATCTGCAGCACCCAGTATTATTTTATATGCAGCATCTTTTAGATCGGTCAGAAAATAATGACAGATTTAACTAGTTTGGTCTCTTTCAGTTCTGTAAAATAAGCCGTGCTGCTGCAATGAAGCCTTGCAGTGACATTTTTAGATTCTAGACATTTATTTTAGGATTCTGGCAGAGATGTTTTGAGCCACCAAAAAGCAGTGTTTACATTTTCACGCAAACACTGTTTAAGTGTATGACGGCTCGTCTTTAGCTACCTAAGACAGCGCTGACGAGTTCTTACGTCTGTATTGGGTCCTGCGATGGCGAGCTCGTTGATCCACTCGTGGTAGTTTATCATGCCTTCGCTGTTCTTGCATGTGGCCAGCTGACAGCGAAGCATCCTCCAGGGCAGATCGAGGTGCATCACATTCTCCACCGCGGAGGCCCAGTTGTTCAGAGACACCAGACCTAATAGAGGTGTAAGTTCTTACTAATTCAAAGAGAAATGGTGTGATTGTTTTATCACCTTAAGATTTTTTTTTCTCAGTTCTGTTTGCAGGTTTTTTTTGTAAAATCCAGTGACTATAATAATACACATGCTATCTTTATTTGTGGGCAGAATTTTGAAGAGGATCAAGTGTTTGCTTATTCAAAAATATGTTGGAAAATCCAACAACATCCAGCCAAGTGTTATTGTTTTCACATGGTTTTATATTTGGCAAACGAGGCTTTTTGTCTGCTGTAAATGAAATTAAATCCCCGAAACAGAAGTTTCTGTGAACCTCTGAGATCCTCTGAGCCAAACCTTTGCCCAGCCCACATGTTGTTTTTATCCCGCGGTGGAGCATTATGTTCCACACAAATACAAAAGGTGCGAGCTCATATTCCTCCCCAACAGAGGAAAATATCTTTTGAGAGCCACCGGGGGAGAAGAGATCCGCAACAAAATAAAGTAACACCTGATCCGATGAGAACCGAGTCCACTCATGCAACTCAAATTACGCGCACCTGTGTTCTCGCTGTCAAACTTTCTGAAGGCACAGAGGAGGTCTGACTTGTGCGCAAACAGCTGCTCCCGCAGGACCCTGAGAGCCGAGCGCTCGGTTCGCCCGATACTGCGGACGAGACGACAGCAAAACACAAGAGTGTGGCGAACAGTGGTTATCAAAGAAAGAGGCAGAGCGGTTATCAAAGAGAACTTTGGAAGTTTGTGGGAAGTTCTTGAAATATACAGTTAAGGTTAATAACGTAGATACACTGTGTGGATATGCTGAAACCACTAGTTTCAGAAAGTTGCTTTTATTGACAGGAAGCTGATTATGATAATCGATTTACTGTTTAAAGAGGGCCGATTGTACTTTCCCTTAATATCTGCCTTCAATATGTGGCAGCTGCTCAGACACATGCGCAGCAAAAAGTGCAGAAAGTTGAAATTTTGAGTGAAAATAATCTACATTTCTGCTTTAGCTGTGCAGAAATAAATTTTAAAAAAAAGGAGTGAAAAAAAGAGTGTATGCTGGCATATATATATAAATATGATGGCAGTTGCTCATATTAAACAAGGCCACAGTTTGACGTTAGGCGGTCGGTGTATCTCAGGCTTCAGACTGATTTAAATGGTTCATAATACAGTTTTTTCTACTCTTGGCTCTATATGACATCAAGAAGCAGGAATGTCCATATATGGCCATCTCAGGCACGCCGCCTATTGTTCAGATCTTCTGATTACAAGCCTGTCAAGAGGAAGAGGAGCTAAAACTTGTTTCCCAGTCTTTAAGCCGAGTGGATGCCAGATGGAGTGTCACATTTAGCAGATATTTTACAGGAGAAATCAAGTATTAATTAAGTGAAATAATCAACAGATAAACTGATACTGTGAACAGTGAAGAGAGAGCGAGGGTCGAATACGTTCTGGTGGTACCTTTGTTTCACCGTGAGCTCTCTGGTCATGCTGCTGGCTTGGTACTGGATCAAATAAGGCACAAGGTCAGGGCCCAGCTTCACGTAAGCCCCCCTGTTGCTCCCCATGTCGTAGTAATTGGAGGCAGAGAACAGAGTGAGGACCTGAACGAACGAAAGAAAGGGCAAAACTGTAATCGGAGAGAAAGGAAACACTGATGCTGTTCATAGCACGTATCATACTACTTGGATTTTGGGAATGCAGTACCGAATTTAGGCAGTGACCTGTGGGATGACTGAGCTGACCTTACGGTTGTGGCAGAACTCATAGCCCTCCTGTTTGCACTCGTGGGAGCGAATGATGAGCTGCAGGTTGTGTCTGTTCAGGAAGTCCTCGGTGACATCAGGGCCCCAGTAGCAGCCTCCACCCCTCACCTCGTTGGGTATGCAGCCGTCCTGAGCCATCGGGTCGCTCCACAGTAGGTCCAGGATCTGGTGGGATGAAGAAATCAAAGCGGTTTTAAAGTTTCTCATACTGACCAAACCTCCTGACCATTCGCCCAGCTCATCCTTAACTCATGTACTGTATGCTGGATGTATGCGATTGGTTGTTTTGGGTCTGAAAATGCAGAGGTACCTTAAAGCTGTCATTTTTAAATGGACAACAGGAGGCAAAAAGTCTTCCCGTCCTGCAGCAGTCTGTGGGAAAAGTGTTGACCTTTATAAACACTTTCCTCATGAGTTTATGGGCTCAGTTACTCATTTTGGATCATATTGAATAAAATTTAAGCCTGCTGTATAAAGTTTGGTGAGTCTAAGAAACCAAAACAGTGATTATCCAGCTCTTTAGGCAGTGCGTCATCGAGGTCGGATCAACTCCTCGAGGTCTGGAGGTTTTAAAACTTCACTTTTCAGTTTTCTAATCACCTCAAATGATACCTTCGCTATTATTATTACTGTTACTGACAGCTCACTGAGGATCTGCGTGTTTGGACCGGCCTGCGCTTAAGGTGGTGACAGCAAGTTCTAAAAGTAGAGTGAAGTTACAGCAGAGGGATTAGTGACAGGGTGGATTAAAGCCTTTGAAGACTTATGCGGGCAACAAAAACCACAGCACCTCCTGTGAGGTGAGCCTTGATTACTGACCGAGTCCATCAGGCCGCAACTGGAGCAGGAGTGAGGCTGAAATGTCCCGACCTCTGACAAAATTATTTTCCGCCTCGTGATGAAGTCACTACAAAAATATCTCAGGTGCAACCTACTTAGTGTAGGTTTGAATAGGTTTTTTTTTTGCCCTTAATGAATCAAATCATCATTTAAAACCTGCACTTTACTCAGGTTTTCTTTTGTTTTATGATCTGAAACATGTATGACAAAAAAATAAATCAAAAAAATAAATCAGGAAGACAGAAATCCCTTGGGGACTGCGTCAGGAAGGGCATCCGGTCTACTTAATACTTAATTGAGCATCACTGCAGCTGTGTTGTGTTTTCGCAGTGGTTTGTTTTCCCCTTATTCATCCTGCTTCAGCTCACTCCGCTTCATGCTCACCAGTTTCCACTCATCCTTGGTGGTGTCACTGCTGACAGAGTCGGTGGACAAAAACAGAGAATCCTGTTCTGGCTTATTGATCTGTGCGTTCAAAGTCGGCTCTTCCCTCCTCTTGACCTCCAGCTGCTTCTCCGCGTTCACTTTGATCCGGTCCGAGAAGTCCTGCAGCGAGCGATTTTGGAAGCAGTCTCGGGCTCCCAGGGGTTTGGGATACGTGAAGGAGGCCCGACGCTGGAAGACCCTGCTGACGGCCGAAGCGTCCACGTCCGTGTCCGAGTCGACGGACATCCCCGCCGAGCTGTGGTGTCTCCTCTTCGGAGGCCTCAGAGCTGAGACGTACTGAAGGGAAACAGGAGAGCCCGGGTTACAAGGACAGTGAAAAATACAGGCTTAATCGTCTCGTGCTGGTCCCTCACATTGTGTCTGTCGAGTCTGGCGAGGATGCCGAGGTCCGTGGAGTCGGAGATCCCTCCGTGGAGGATCAGCACCTTCTGGTCGATCACTGTTGCTAGTGGCAACCAGCTGAAAATCTTCTGCAGCAGCTTCAGGATCCTCTTCCCGTGCATCTGATGTAACACGCAGTAAGGAAAAGTTTCAACACTGTGCACGGCGCTTTTAACGGGAAGCTTTCCCGACCAGTCGACCTTTGTAGAGATGAGTGATATAAGATTATTTGTGTGTTTTCTGTTCATGTTTCTTCCCCTTTATTTACATTTTATTTCATCTTAATTAGAGCTTTGTTTTGTTAATTAGTAACATGTTTGTTAAGAGTTCATAAAAGAATAAAGTTATATTAACAAGAAGATGCCTAAATGAGGGAGGGCCAGCTTCCCTGTCAAAAATAGAAGTAAGGAGATCACACAATTCACAATTAGTTTTCCAAAAATACTGAAATTAAATGTCCTTTTTAAAAAAAAAATAAGATTTGATTAATCTTAACCCACATCGTCAGTCTAATTTTAGCATCAAATCTCGACCTTAATCATCTCAAAGTGCTTGATACGGTAAGATACGGACCGTACAGCATTTTATATATAGAAACCCAAACCTGTGAGCAGCAAGTGGCGACAGTGGGGACCAAAAACGTCCTTTTAACAGGAAAAAGCTCAGACAAAAGCAGACTGTTGACTTCTGTTAGGTTGTTACTGCCTGTGGTTCTCGTGTGTGACTGAGACATTGCACTGTAACTAAAGACTGTTTGTTTTGCAGAGGTATCTGTGGCTTCCTGTGTCAGCCTTTGGACCAGCTCTGCCCCCCTGATTCAACAGAGACCAGCCTGCTGTCCTGCTGTCACCTTCTTTAATGACCTCAAATCCTCTTAGCGATGTGGAGGAGTGACTGGTGTCGTGTACGACGCTGGTATCAAACTCAAAGTTTTGATTTAGTGCTGCATAAAAAGCAGAGATAATGAGCTGCAGGTTTGCATGAGATAAACTCACCTTGTACTTACTCAGGACCTCCTTGGTGAAGCCGTACCTAAACCAACGGGAGAAGTAAGGAAACAAGGATTAAATGGGTTAGATAGGAGATTTATTTCCCCCGTGTACATTTATCATCTTCACCTGAGGTTGACTATGTGGTCCTCGTGGTTTCCTCTGTTGAGGTAGATGTCACTCGGATAAACGAGCAGGAACGCAAACAGGATGAGGAGGATCTCAATAGAGTCTCTGCCTCGGTCCACAAAGTCCCCATTAAACACGTAGGGCTTCTCTAAGGACGGCATGCCGTTCTGCGAGGTAAACAAGATCAAAAGAGCGCATCGTTAAAGGGGCAATCCGCAGTTTAAACGTAAACAAATCAACCACACACTAGATTAAACTTTCACCACTCGAGCAAAAAATGCTGCAGCTGAAACCATCACCATGTTTATTCAGAGAAGCACACCCAATATTCCCCGATTACAGCGTCTCACTGTGAAATATGAAAATCATTAGATAGATTTTTGGTCACTCTATCACCTCGGGAGTTTAGGACTTTTTAAATGATATATAGTAATATGTGTTTAATTATTTAACTGGAGGAGAAAGACAGGTTTATTAATGACAAACATTTTTTGTAGCATTGCTTAATTATATTGGATATTTGAAGTAGCTTTGAAGCAGAAGTCATTGCAATAAAAATAAAGCATTTTATTAATTTAGCTCGTTAGATTTAAAAAAAAAAAAAACATCATTCTGGGTTTAAATACAGCTTTAATTCAGCATTTTCAGAATGTTTAGATTTTCATACCTTGTAGAAAATCAGCAGCAGGTCTTCCAGCTGTCCGTGCAAATCACCTGGAACCACAGGACAGGAACGGACTGGTTACAAAATTGCAGTAATTAATTAATATGCATACTGATGGCTGGGAATTTTCAGCTTTTAGTTTAATCTTTCAAATTTATAATGTTTTGTTTTCAGTCTCCTGCACAATGAAACAATGTTTTTTTTAACGCCTTTAACAATTCACAACTTTCAAAGGCTCCTTTGATCATACCGCAGATGGTGATTTCTTTGCTGTGGCAGGTGGAGATGCGGTTGATATTTGGCAACAGGCGGAGCAGTTTCCACGTCTCCAGGAGGAGCTGAAGGACGTAGCGCGAATGCAGCTGCTGCTGGGAGAGAGACTTGTTAGCGAGCAGGCCTCAGACACAGGGACAAACACAAGAAAGCAGAGTCACAGGGTTATGTTTAATAACTGGGATCATTGCAAAAAGGGTTTTAACAATTAATATAGAACATTTTCTCCATGATGCAGTGGATTTTCTCCAGCATATGCAATGCATGCATTGAGGGAAAAAGTGGCTTACTCAATAACTGATTTACTGAACCCATGTGAACACACTGCACAGCTGTGCACCTACTTTCTTGTTCCTGAAAGCCTCCACCAGACCGACGGCCTCCTCGACCGTCAGAGGAAAGGTGAGATGAGGTCCAGAGTAAATCTCCGGCACCTCGATGTTCTTGAAGCAGAAGTACCGCTCCCACTCTGTGTCCCGGCAGACCTCGTTCTCCCTGAAGATGTGCGAAATCAAATTCCCTGGAAGGCGGAGACGGTTCAAAGTCAGAGATTTGATTTTAAAAAAGAAATTTAAAAATCAGTGCAGAAATCTTACGTTCGTTGCTCGATGGTGTGAAATTGTCCATGAGGTAGCCGAGGAAATTATAAAGCTGCAAGAAACAAAAAGGTTGTAGTTTTATTGCTATTTTTTTTATTAAACATTTAAGACCAGACGGGCTCGTGGCTGTAGAGTCTCACCTTTATCTGGGCCTGTTCTCCGGAGTATTCGATGGACTGGAAGATGTGCCAGATGTATCTGCGTCTCATCTCTCTGCGGGCAGCGTACTGACGGTACCATCGCTGGATCAGGATAGCAGCTCTTATGGCTGAAACACAGAACACAGGTGATCGGACCAGCTTTTGGAAATATGCAGGTGCTCGCATGAGTGCAACACATATGAGAGGCTCTTTCTGCAGACACAAAACAACAAGTGTGTGTTTTTTGTGCCTAACTGTAACCAAGTAAGTAGTAGCGCAACAACCCAACCAATATATGAGCCAAGATATAATGCGCAACATTATTATTACTTTTTCTGCTGAGTAAAATAATATTTCCACCACTGTGTCTGACCCAAATACCAAAGTTCTGAGTTTATGCCCCCCAACATCTGGCAAATAGAAAGAACATCAACAATACAAGTAAGGTTAAACAGATGTGGCTTACTTGTAACAGCTGCAGGCAGCAGAGAGAAACACACACACACACACACACACACACACACACACACACACACACACACACACACACACACACACACACACA
>JAVDPK010000796.1:0-19291 GCA_034780415.1 Cichlasoma orientale | reverse complement strand
ATATTATCGTTAATCGCAATAATTTCTGAGACAATTAATCGATTAGCAAAATTTGTTATCGTGACAGGCCTAGTCAAAACACATTCGTACAAATGCTTCACAATAAAAGCCTTTAATGTAAACCAATTTGTCTTTTTGGCTCACTTTCAACATGATTATGCCAAATATGAATATTTTATTTCCTCCATCAGACAGTAATAGCGGTCTAGTGTTGCACTGGTTTGCAAACGATTTGTTTATGAAAGCACACTTAAAGATCCCAAGTGAGAACCAGCAGGCTGTTGTGTAATAAGCTCACTCATTAACAAAGCAGCTCCAACACTTCCAGGCTTATTTCTGTTTGCTGGCTGGACGGACGACACATCTAATAAAAAGTCACTACAGGTTCTGCAAATCATCTCCTGATTAATGATTAATCGCATTAAAAGAAGAGTACAATAAAGTGTGATGGGTACGATGGACTAAAACAAATATAATGATGTACCACACTCAGGACATCGTATGAATAACCCACGCAAAGATAACCAAACTCTATAATGTTACATTGATCTTATGGCCAGGTGTGATAGCTACACTCACCGGCTGTTGTGTTAGGTGCACCTGTTCAACTGCTCATTAACACAACTATCTGATCAGCCAATCACATGACAGCAGCTCAGTGCATTTGGGCGCATAGACATGGTGAAGACGACCAGCTGAAGGTCAAACTGATGAAGAAAGTTGATTAAAGTGACTGAAGTTGGCATGATTGTTGGTCTGAGTGTTTCAGAAACAGCTGACCTGCTGGGATTTTCCCACACAGCATCTCTGGGGTTTACAGGGAAAACGTCCCGTGAGCAGCAGCTGAGAAAATGCTGTGCTGATGTCAGAGGTCAGAGGAGAATGGCCAGCCTGTTTCAAGCTGACAGGAAGGCAACAGGAACTCAAATAACCACTTGTTGCAACCAAGGTATGCAGAAGAGCATGTCTGCACAACAAGTCGATCCTTCAGCAGCAGCAGAGCACACCAGGCGCCCCTCCCGTCAGCTAAGAACAGGAAACTGAGGCTACAGTTCACACAGGCTCACCAAAGCCTGAAGACTGGAAAAGTGCTGGCTGCTCTTCTGAGTCTTGATCTCTGCATTCAGATGGTCGGGTCAGAGTTTGGTGTAAACAGCGTGAAAGCATGGATCCATCCTGCCCCGTATCAGCAGCTCAAGCTGCTGCTGGTGTGACGGTGTGGGGGAAGGTTTCGGGCACTTTGGGCTCCTCAGTACCAGCTGAGCACGCTTAAACACCACAGCCAGCCTAAGTGTTGCTGTGACCATGGTGATGAATCTCAGAGAAAAGGTGGTGCTTTCAGCTGATGTTGAGCTGAAACTCTGGACTAACATGCTCCAGAACAGGTTCTGTACTCAGCATCAGTAAAACGAAAGCCCCAGCACGGCTCACTGACCCACTAATCTCATCATAAAACAACATCATCGTCTTTTTATTGATGCCAATTTCAGACTGCTGAAAAACATTTTCAATGACTGAAATAAAATTTCCCCGGCTGAGTTCCTGCAAATCTCAAAATAAAAACCTGCACAAAAAGTGTTCAGAGTGAGACAGACGGGTTTGATTCACCTGCTTATTAAAACTGGGATGTTCACCTGAGAGTCAAGCATTCATACTATAATCCTGATATAATATCCTACAAATATCATTAAAACTTTTAAACATTAATATCTCCACATTACAAAACAGAAGTAAAGCTGAAGCGAAAGTAAACAAAGTAAAAACTGAACTGAAACAGCTCACGTGAAAACCGACAGAAACAAAAAGAAAAATTAAAAACTGCATGAAAAAATCCAGCAATAATAAATCTGGTTTTTATACAGTAAGTGAAGCCCGTCAGCACAGCTTTCATTATGGCCCACATCTATTCCCTGTTCAGACTCCAAAAGAAGAACTGTCCCGGGTGTGTTTCTTTAAGTCATCCATGAAGTTAAACACTGTTGTCACTGCTGCTGCTGTTCGCCTCATCATTCTCAGAACTGGACTTTCAGCTATAAATTGATCAATTTGTTCCATAACACACAGCAAGAGCCGAACTGGAGGTATAGGATCAAATTATTACTGAACTCTGTCACTGCCATGAAAAAACTCTGTTCTGAAAAACAGCAGTGTGTGTTTGTTTGTGAGTTTCTCGCAGACTTTAACAAAATGCTAAGAAAAAAACTGCTGAAATATTCCTGATTATGTTCTGATGAATTCGGCTTTACGTTTCATGACGTTCGAGTCTTGATTAATAAATCATCAGACCGGCACACAAACTTAGCTTCACCTGTACGTCAATGTTGATCACACTGACATGTCATTAAAATAAACACTGTTAGATTATAATTGTCAGCCGAATGAGAAAACGTCGCCATATAATTGATAACAAGTCGTTATTTTTGGTTCAGGAATGACCGTACATTTACAGGGCAGCCACGGGGCTTTAAAACCGATGTTTTGTTAACGGAGTCCGGCGTGCGGAGTACGGGAAGTACCCTGTGCTGCTAGCAGGCTAAAAGCCGTGCTAGCGTCAGGCTCGATAGAAGTTTTAAAAGAGCGAAAACCGACAGAAAGTCCCCCCGGGAACGGAGCCGGCGGCACGGACACTTAGACCGGATTAAACCAGCGCACTTTACGGCTTCACCGATACACTCCCGGCCCGGTACCGACACAACGGACCACCTTACCTGTTGATGACAGGGCTGCTGGGCTAGCACTTAGCTAAATGCCAGGAGAGTCGATGTTGGTTCAGAAACACTGACCGGAGGCTGGTTGGTTAGTTAGCTGGTTAGGTAGACAGCATGACGACGACCTGAAGGAGGAAGTGAGGACATAAAGGAGGCAGAGGCACCGAGGGCTGAGACAACGCAACCAACCAGGAAGGTACACACACACACACTCTCAGATAACATACACACACACACTCTCAGATAACACACACACGCACGCACTCGGATAACACACACCCACCGCATGAAGAATGTGTCCTTCGTTGGAATAAAACTTTGATTTGACTTTTTTTTTTTTTTTAAATATCAGAAAATGATTTGGAGCTTTTATTTTTTCTGAACTTGGTGGAACTCAATGTGGGCTGATCAATCAGTGGGCTGATCAATTACCGCGGGATTCGATGATTACCTGCGTTAACACGCCCACCTGCACGCTCGAGCCAGCCGCGCCGAGAATGCAGTTGCGCTTTTCTTCCAGAAAATACACCGCGGGAAAGCCAGGCGCAGCGCTCAGCTTAAATTTTCTTGCGCTTCTACCCTCAGTTTTATGGTAGTGCTTCGGACCAAACAAACAAACAAACAAACAAACAAACAAACAAACAAACAAACAAACAAACAAACAAAAAAAACCAAAAAAATAACCAAAAAAACCCCAAAAAAACCAAAAAAAGAAACACCTGTAATAATTGTATTTATATATTTGTCATAATTTTGTATATCACTGTGACATATCACCCAAATAAATACAAAACTGCATTTTGTACTATAAAATACTATAATAATACTATAAAAGACTTTTCACAGCGCTTCACATTGCCGCTGTTCTTCTTTTGAGGAGTCCTTAATTACATGTTAGAAATAGAAACGTGAAAAAAGTGCATATTTATATGAGGATAATTTCCTTTATTTTCTGTGGAATATTACAGACATGCAGACTTTGCACACATGTCGATTGGGTGAGCCAGAGGTGGAATTTGCTCAGAATTTCATTTCAACTATCAAGGATGTTTTTTTAATGAATTTTTGATATGATGGAGTTATATTTTGCCTTTTAAACAGAATTGTTGGGAATGTTGCAGCACTTTGATATGAAACTCTGCACACGTGTAGCGTCGGTGGACCCAGATTGTGTTGAGAATTTCATGTCAACTATCACGGCTGATTGTTTATGATGTTTTTTAAAGATCATGTCATATTGGATTGATTTTGTTCAATAGAATCAAAATTGTTTTATAATTACAGCTGTACAGCACAATAAATAGCGCTTGATTTTGTTTTTTCCATTTTTTTCCCAGGCATATTAGACCCATCAAATGAAAACCAGCTGGAAAGTGACACTGAAGATTATAAAGAATTTCTAATGATGAATGTAAATCATGAATGAAGACGTGGATTATCAGCAAATTTCACAAGAATAAAGAAACACATCTTGATTGAAAACAAAAACGCTGCTGGAGCTTCATTTCTCGTGATTTATTCAAAATAGCACACACACACAAATGCACAGTATAATAAATCTAATTGTGATGTCACAGTGATATACATAACTATGTCAAATATATTAATACAATTATTACAGATGTTTTTTTGGTCTGAATGAATGAATTATACTTTATCGATACCGCAATGGGGAAATTACCATAAAACTGAGGGTATAGAAGCGCATCTTCTTAAGTTGCACTCATTGATGTCTGTTAAACTATTGAATAACTAACATATTTTATATTGTACGCGGCGCAGCAACAGTTGTTTGAAGCTGTTTAGGAAGAAGTGTTTGCCTCTGTGCTGCAGAGCTGCGGGATTTATTTTCTTCATTATTTGAGCTTTTAAACTCGGCACCCGTACCGTAATTTCTGGAAAAGCGCAACAAAATTCTCTGTGCGGCTGGCTCGACCGCAGCGCTGCAGGGACGCTTACCTGCATGTGACGCTCCGTCTGACCGCGTAATTTCAAGCTGAAAGGAAACAGTTCCAAAACTTAAAGTGTTGCAGGATGAAGGTAAATGATTAAATGTGAATTTTATCAAATACATCGAAATACAATTCAAAATGAATGAACACGAAGACAAATAAATGAATGAAAAAAATGAACCAATTAAAGTGCACCTGCATGTTTAGCTCCGCCCCCTTTGACGGCAGACCTGAACCCCATCCCGTCTCAAACCGCACCGTGTGTACGCTGTGACTCAGAACAGAAAACATGCTGATTTCATTTCCCCTCAGTTTTATTTACTATATGCAACACATGACGTTTAGCAGCATTCAGCATCATGTGACCCACTGCTTTATCCGAGTCAGTCAGCAGCTTGAAAGGGTCTGATGATGAAGGTAATCAGATTACTGGCTCTTGGTCTTGCTCAGCAGTGTGGTGCCAGGTTTGGTGCAGTCAGATCCAGGGGGTTCCACAGGGAGAAGATTATACTGGCCATCATCAGCAAATATCTTGCAGTAGCCCCTCCCATATCCACTGAAGTAGTGGTTCCAACTTTGGGCCCAGAGGTACCGCACTTTCCTCTGGTGAACATGAACCGAACCGGCTGTGGTTTGGAGTGCTGCTGGCTCCGTGCGGCATTGGTCATGCTTCCGTCTGTGGCCTTTCTGCACTCCGAGAGTTCAGTTTGTCACAGCTGACCTTCAGCCAGGCTGTAGACCACTCACAGGTAACTAAAGCAAAGCAGCTGAAAAGAGAATACTTTAATGAGAGAAAACAGCCTGTCACATCATCCTCATGCTGAGAGCAGGCTGATGGAAAACAGTCTGATGAGCAGCTCTTGTGTTTCGATCCTGGAGATACAGACAGCTGAAAGCTCACGATGGAGTCAGCTTTCTGCTGACTCCATCCATCCCTTTACCACTTATACAGCACGACACAGAGCTCAGATCATCTCAGACTGGTTTCTTGAACGTGACAGTGAGTTAGACGGCCAGAGCAGCTTTGGGATGTGGTGGAATGAGGTTCTCCTCATGGATGCAGCAGCTGTGATGCTGTCATGGCAACACGGACCAAAATCTTGTTGAATCTGTGCCATGAAGAATTAAAGCGGCTCTGAGGGTAAAGGTCGTCTAACCAGGTGATGGTACGGTGTACCTAATAAACTGGCCATGTTTAACCACAACATTCACCTCTGGCAGGAAACGTGAAGGCTATTTCCTGCTCCTCAGAACGACACAGAGAAACAGGCAGAACAGAACGAGCTTTATTCTTTATTCTTCTTTCATGTGGAAGAAAAAAATAAAACTTTAATGAGGAATCGATCCCCCCGCCTCCCCCACCCTGAAATTAAACACATTCTGGTTGGTGTGCGATGATGATGATGAAGATACAGTTTTATTGCCATAAACAGTGAAGGGGAAAAAAAGTTCTAACAGCTGTTTTTATCTCAATTTCACCTCCAAGAAAACAAACCAAACAAAAAAAAAAAATACGTTATCAACGCGACGCAGACCAAAACCACTGACCCACTACAGACCCACACCTGATCCACAGCGACACACCTGAGACCTTTCACCTGGACCGGGTTTACGGCCAGTTTCCTGTCAGACCACAGAAAAGCAAACAGAAGTTACAGTTTCCAAACCAAAGCTCCATTTTTATTGTACACAAACAACTTTACAACACTTTCTCGGTGGACGCTGGCGTCTGACCCACACTGAAACAACCATACGGCACAAAAAAAGCTTTCAATTTCTTCTGTTGTCGGCAGCACGGCGTGCTAGTGCCACCATCGGGTTGGGGAGTCTGTGGTGGCGGCTTTAAATGACTCAGTGCTGCAATCAAAGACAGATGGAAGGAGAAAAAAAGAGGGAAGAGATGAAAAAGGGGGAGCAAAAGAAGGGAAAAATAAAAGTTAAGAAAAACACTTTAAACTCATTTTGTCTTCCCTGATTTACGACCCTCGTCCCAGATTACAGGACCTTTGATTCTGAGACGCTGCTCAGCTGAGAAATGATTTACCCAAATATGAGTTTCATTTTCACTGCTTTACCGGCCGTCTTTTAGCTTCTGATGGCATTTAAAGCAGTGAAAATTCAAAATATAAAATATGATTCCTTCCTTCATGAACCCCGTTTAAACAGTAAGAACCTCGAGAACAGATGTGCACAGCTGTTTCTTTCTCAACGAGCCTGTAAAAGATTTGCCGTTAAACAAATGGATACAGAATCGATCAATAAGTAGGAAGAAGTAACATGAAGGGCAAACAGGAAAAAATCCCCACTTGTTTTTTCCTGTAATTTCCTTTTTTAAAGCCTTTCCAATCTCCATCATTTATATCTGCTGTCAGACTAAAAAAACTTCTGCTAAAATGTAGATAAACCTCCCTCAAACTTTCACGCACAGTTAATTAAAGCTGGTAGATTTAACCTCAAAATTATGAAGCTGTTTCCAAAGAGAAAAAAAGTTCATTAACTCTTTGTTTCCCTCATAACAAAAAACAAAAGTGAAGTGGAGCTGATATTTTAGGAGCAAAGTTTCCAGGGAAAAAACAAAAAAATGGGATGAGTGCGGAAGGAAGAGCAAAAAAACCCAAAACAAAACAAAAATAAAACGTAAAAGTTTGAAGGCGAGTTTTTCAGTGTGGATCAACAGACCAATCAGAGAAGAGTTTCTCGTGTGTGTGTCCAGTGTGGGTGCCATTGGAGGGGTCACTGCCACATCGCTGCAAACCCAACAACACAACCAATCAGAGGAGCCTCTTCAAACTCTGCTGCATTCAGAGTCTGTTTTTCCACAGTCATTAAATCAAGGTACTTTTTCTAATATATAATTTCCAAAAAAACATTTTCCCTTGAATGCACCCTTAATACTTTTTTTTTAATTTTGGAAAATCCTGCAGACAGTGAATGCAGCACCTGTTTTCTCTGCCAGCAGTGCATCATGGGAACAGAAGTCTAAAGCTTTCTATTAGTTTACTTATTGAGGAAACATTTCCATCAGGTGGGTCTGCTGCAGACACCTGAGTGGGTGGAGCTCGCTGAGAGCCTGGAGTCATGATAAACTTCGCCCACCCAGGATGACCAAGCCACTGAAACCAACTGAGGGCAGATCAAAGCATTCAATGAGCGACAGCGAAGAAAAAAAATAGAGGGGGAATTTTTGACCAATCAGAGTGAGTAGGCGGGGCTGCAGCGCAACAACTATAAAATACAAAAAAAGAAAAAAAACACTATAAGACTTTACAGGTTTAACCTCTGAGCTTCTTTCTGTTGGAGTAAATGTGGGTAACCTTTGACCCAGCAGAGGATGGGGCGGGGCTACAGGACGAAGCAGGTATGACATCACAGAAAGCGGAGGTGGAGGTGAGGGGGCGGGGCAGAGAAACCCAAAGACGGAACATGCATTGACGAGCTGCGTGTTAACAGGTGTATTACTGATCAGAGTGTCAGAGTGCGATTCGTCTTTATTCCCACTAAGAATAAATATTCTGCTCAAACTGAACTCAAACAGGAAGAAGAAGAAGAAGAGGAGGAGGGCAGCGTCCGCTCGCTCACTCGCCGTCTGTCTGTCAGGAAGGATCGCTAACTGTGGCATTTAAATCACCCCGCTGGCGTTTCTTTGTTTGAGTTCGCTCTCACCCACCTTCCCTCCCTCTCCCCCCACCCCCCTCCCTCCCTCCCACCGGCCGTGCGGCCTTCAGTCTCTTATGGTTTTTCTCTTGAGATCACCTCCTCTCGCGGCTTCGCTCCGCCGAAGATGGCAGAGTTGGGGTTGGCGACCTGGTTGAGCGGCTCAGAGACGGTCCGAGGCTTCAGCTGCAGCCGAGGCCGCTGTGCGCGCTCCTCTGCAACAAAGACACAAAAACAGACGGTCAGTGCACGCAGGAGCTTCCTGTTCACAAAACCATCTCACGGTCTGTTACGTCCCAAGGTCTAGGGGAAAATGGGGCATAACATGAATTGGGGGCTCGCCTGGGATTTGAACCCGGGACCTCTTGCACCCAAAGCAAGAATCACAGCCCTCAGACTAACGAGTCACACAGAGAGCCTGAGTCTGATCCAGAAAAATTTCAAACAGTTAAACAAAAAGAAAGTTTGTGTAATAACCAGGAGGAGATCAGTGCTGTGTGAAATGATTTTAATAACACTATTTTTCTGCTTTTGTAGCTTCTCCACTCTGCCAGTGTTACACTTTGTTCGTACACACACAGTTAATTGAGCTCTGTGCTGCCAGGTTGCGCTGACACATATAAACTGCGTGTCGTGCCCACAGCATATTAATTCATGTATTACAATTATTCAAAATAAAGTGTGAGGGTCACGCAAACTCTGGGAGTTTCCCAGGAGAAGGTAAAGCTGGAGGCCATGAGGGGGAGGTCCCTGGGAAAAACTGGAGTGTTGGCAGGTATGTACACAGACTGTCCTGATGTCACGCTGCTCTGCTTATGTTCTCTGTGTCATGCACAGCTGTGGTCAGAAGCTTGCATCCTCTCATCAGGGGAATTTGAGGCTGTTAATGTTCTTTTTCCAGGGTGGGATGGGTGATCAGCATCAGTCATCTTTAATGACTTTAAAAAAAACTGGTGCACAAGCTTGAATTTAATTTGGATTTTCTCTGATCCACACAGGGTCGAATGTATGCACACGGGCTCAAATACATGTATGCACCCCCACTAATATTTGGTTAAATGCCCCTTGGAAGTTGCACCTCGACAGACTCGTTTGGTAGCCATCAACAAGCTTCAGGCATAATTCTGGCTGGATATTTAAGCGCTCTTCTTGGCAGAGTTTAATTTGGTTGGTTTCCTGGCAAATATCCAACTTTTATTTAAAGCCCATTAAAGATGTTTGCTGTGCAACCATTCCACCCTGGAAAAGAGCATTAAAAGCCCCAAATTACCCTGACATTCACACCCACGACGAGCGGATGGAAACTTCTGACCACAGCTGTCTGTTGTCCAACAGTCGAGAAAGCTGTGTATACACTGTAAACCTGACTATCAGTGCAATGACAACAAAGACGTGATGAAGATATCACTGTACAGCTAGCTGGCTAACCAGAAAGACCAGATTCTGCCGTGTGACACTGATGACCTCTCCTCCTTCCTTTCTCTTCCTGGTTTGGTGTGAGAGGCGCACACCTGTGAGCACCTGGCTAATTGTTTTAAAAGGGTGTGACACACATGTGTTTAGTATTCTTGTCCCTGCTTTCTGCAGACACACCCACACACACCACAGCGCTGCTAAAGCTCTTCCACGTTTTAATAAACTTCATTTGTCCTAATGTGGAGCTTGTGTTGTGTCCACAAGAAGAGCCACAAAAATGGCCAAAGGTCGCATTTTCTTAAGGTCATGTTAAAGTTCAAAGACTGGAGATAAAATGTTTCCATTCATTAAAAAAAACAAAACAAGAAGTTCTTCCACCTTCAGACGGTTCCCTGAAGTCTGTCGTTCCTCCGCGGGGAGGTCCCTCTCTGTAGCGACCCATCGCTCCGCTCCCACCCCTTCTCTCACCAGGGCGACTGCCACCGCCTCGACTCCGCCCTCCCATGTAGTCATCATCTCTAAAACCTGCAGAGAGACAGGTGAGCGGA
This sequence comes from Cichlasoma orientale, assembly GCA_034780415.1. Classification (NCBI taxonomy): domain Eukaryota; kingdom Metazoa; phylum Chordata; class Actinopteri; order Cichliformes; family Cichlidae; genus Cichlasoma; species Cichlasoma orientale. The sequence continues at coordinate 9,013 of JAVDPK010000796.1, read as the reverse complement.
CAAGACACACACAGAGACAGGTGAGTCTTCAGACAGACGGCCTCAGGCATCCTGAAAGAGTCCCAGACCTGGAAATGAGTATGAGATGGTTGAGGTGAAGGGCATGATGGGGGAAAAACAGGGTGTGGTCCAGCAGCTTCAGGAGGGGATCCAGACACTAGAGTTACCACTTCCTGTTTGGTGTGTTTGGATTAAACTCCTCTGATTAGTTTAATGTTAGTTTCTCTGCTACAGTGTGGATTACTGATCAATCACGTCTCACAAACAATCATATTTCTCAGATTATCTCAGATTATAAACATCAAATATAAAGCAGCGCAGGTCTGCAAAGCTCATCTAAATTTTATTTTGTTTAGTTTTACTGGTTTAAATAACGTTTGATGGGCAGAGACATTTTCCTGCCATGTTATTGGCTGCAGCCCAGCCAGCAGTGCTCTGATTGGCCGCTGGAATGCGCTGCTGTCCAACCTGAGCTGCTGAACTCTCTAACCGCACCTCCTCCGGGCTGGTCGTAGAAGTCCTCACGGGAATCACGTCCTCCGCCTCCTCTGGGAGCTCCTCGAGAGCCTCCTCGTCCTGCAGAGGACATGGGGCAGTTTAACACTGAGAGGAGAGGGGGGGATAGGGGGAGGAGGAGGGAGAGAGAGGAGAAAAGAGGAGCGAGGAGAGCAAGGAAGAGGAATAAAAAGGAAGGAAAACAAGAGGAGGTGGCAGCACCTCCTTCTGGCAGGAGCAAGAAAAACAACTCTAGAGAGGCGGAGCTTGTTAGTGGTCCATCAGCCAATCGGGGTTAGAGAGGAGCCGCAGCAATGTTTTGAACACTAAAGTAATAAAAGGTCAACGAGAGGAGACGTCAGGTGGAACTCCACCTACCTGCAAGTGTCTATGAACAGCAGGGAGGTGAAAGGGGGGAGGTGGTCAGTGGAGGTGAGGATGAAAGATGAAGCATGAAAGATGAAGAGTCCTCCTCCTCCTCAGAGTCAAAGGGCAGCAAACATGTTTTCTCTGCGTTTCCGTGAAGGCTGAATTTCAATGTCTGAATCACCTCAGAGTCAAACGATGGCAGGTAACGGCGTCCGCTTCCAACGGTAACTCCAGCAGGTGTTCGGCGCGTAGGTAAAGCCCGGCAGAAGTGTCGGCATGTAGAAGAAGCAGCCTTAAAGCGGCTCGTGATGCTGTGATGTCACTGACACTCAAAGCTATTTTACTACAACAGAAACCTGTGAAACACCTAAAGGCCCTTCCATCCAAACCACGGTGGACGTTTAGTTTTGTTCTCCAGCTCCACGAGCTCGAGAGCGTAGAACCCTGACATCGGCATGGAACCGCTGACCTGCACGATGTGCACAAGAGCACCAAACAGATCCCGAGCCGTCCTTGTGTGAATGTGAAGCGATGGGCAGCTTTAGCAGCACGCTGCAGTATTCAGACATCAATCACACTCAGTCTCATTAAAAGCTGAGAGACATTTCGCTTTTTCACTTTTTTCATTTCTGCTGTGTTTCTGTGACATCTCAGCATTAGTGAGGAGCAGGTGAGTGGGCCTCGGCTCTGAACGCTCAGCGTGATGAGCCAAAGTTTTGGCACCGCGCTCACAGCTTTGAGCTGATTACACTCTCCCCCTCTCATTACCAACACACACACAGAAGCAGCTACAACAGCCACGTCATGTTTAAGACTGTACATCGCGTTTGTGAGATTCATTTAAATATTCACCTCCTGAAAGGTAAACTCCTACAAATACATATGCCAAAACCACCAACCTTTGTAAAGAAGGGATATAAAAGTGGTTAAGAAAAGGAGACAGGAGATCTGCTTTAAGCAGTAAGGAGATCACAGCACCACGAGCCGCTTTACGCCGTCCTCCGTTTTGGTTTGGGGCATGAAGCGAGCAGCAGCTTCACCTTCCACAACCAGCTGCTCCTTCTACACAGATGGAAGTCTCTGCTGCAGTTATCGTTTGGAAACGGGCGCCATCGCGTCCTGCATCCTTAACTGACCAATCAACACGCATTAGCATGAGAGCTGTGTGATTTAGGTTCAGACATGTTCTGGAAACAAAAATGTCGAGTTTTTGGAAATAATTATTTTAGCCGTTTAGCTTCATTCACTCCTCTTCACCGAGGAGCATCTCAGAGCCGTCCTGATCTCGACTATAAATAATCTGGCGCAGTGATGTTTCTAAGCAAAAGCATTGTGTGGTCTGAGCCTGGTGCTGGACGCAGGAGAAAACACCATTTAAGCACGAATGGTTTTGCTTTTGTCCGACATTCATTCGCAGTGCTGCGCTCTGAAGCCGGCGCTCTACTTCTCTGATCGTACCTCTGGCGTCGTCTTTCCTGAAGCCGAAGCCGCCGCCTCCTCGCTCTTGCCTTCGTCCCTCTGCGATGTCCACCCTCAGTGACCTTTCACCTAATAACTGCAGGTCAGAGGTCACATTAGATATGCAGAACTGGAGCGCGGCAGAAGCAGAAAATGGTGGGTTTATTAAATCAGATACTCACAGCGCCGTCGTATGTCAAAGCTTCTTTTAGAGATTCCAAATCGTCAAATTCAACATAACAAAAACCTGAAAGAGACACAAACAGTCAGACAGGAAGTTTCATCCGAGGTAAAACCCATCATCCAAAACAACCAACCCCCCTCTGACCTTTGAACTTGTCTGTCTCTTTGTCTCTGACCAATCGGACGCTGCGAATATTGAGCTCTTTGAAGATGATGTCGATGTCTCCCTGCACCGTGTTGAACGGCAGGTTTCCCACGTACGCTGTGAACGGAGGCTCTGTCGGCAGCTCCTTCTGCTTCCTGGGGCCTCCGGGACCGCTGCCGCCACGGGGCCTGGCGGTAGGGAAGGGGGGTTGGGGGGTGGGGGCATAGGATCATCAGATGGTGACACAACCAAAGGGGATTGTGGGATCTGGAGTACAGACTGAAGCAGGTTTAAGGTGGCAACTTTTTGTGGTTTATTCAGTCAAAAAAGCCCAAATTTTTCTCCAACCCTGCTGACACCACAAACCTGTTTTTAATCCAAACTTCAAGCAAATGGAGAAACTTAGCAGCACTAGGTTTGACAGCAAAAGACAAAAACAGACTATAGTATAAAGATATATTAAACAGAGAAAAAGCGCCCCAAACCTGAGGGAAGCTGAAGCATAAACAGACTCAAACCTGAAAATTTGGCTTCTCCTCATTTCTGTGACGGTGAAAATCAAACTGAAGAATTCCGATGAAATAAAAACCTCCGACCACCATTTAACTTTCCTGCTGATAATTCTGCCATACGCACTCCCGCAGCTGCCCCACCTGCTAGGAAGGTATTATGAGCGGCTCCAATCTTTCTTGACTGATGTGTCCAAAGCCAGTAACCACTTTCCACACAATAAGCTAACTGGTCTTCCAAACTGGGAGAGCTTGCTGTACAACACAGGCTGTCCTGGGATGGAGTCTAAACAGAAGACGGTGGAGACACGCCCACGGAAACGGAAACAACCACAGACCTCATATAAAATAGAAAGCTACGGGAAAACAGCCCTCGGCCCTGCGAACGCTTTCCTGATGAGTTCATGGGCTCAGCCGCTCATCGCAGCTCTAGTTTGTGAAGCAAACCGTAAGGCTGTAACGGTACCATTTTGCATTATGTTGCTCGCAACATAAAGCAAAATTTCAACCAAGTGACCGCTCGTGTCTCAGAAAGCTCGTTAGTTGGGACACTCGTATCTTAAGGTACCACTATAGTTATTTCAGGATCAAATGATGACTAAAACTAGTTACTTAGAACTTCTTTATTCCCTGCAAACAAAAAATAACTTTCAATGAACACAAAAGCCACATTTGACTAGAAAACAAATGAAAATTGAGAAAAAAAAAAAAAAACTGATGATGAATTGATCGGTGTCTACAGATCACCTGAGAGGTCTGTTATTCTTTCACTGCTCAAACTCAACACAACATTCCTCAGAAAATAAAGCTGACAAAACAAAATTAATCAGTATCTACAGATCACCTGATTATCACCTCCCAATACTGTCGCAGTGACTGATTTCCAGCAGATCTCCCGTTTACAGACAGCTGACAGGAGCCGGTGTTGTTGCAGAAAGTGATTTCCAATGTTTGTGTGTTTTTATTATGTGTAATGTCTTTGCTTATATTGGTAAACAGACTGTAGTCAAGATTTATGAAGGGCTCATATATAAATTGAAGAAATGGCCTGTTTAGTGAGCATCCTTATTACTCTGCATCATTGTATCTACAGTATAATCAATGCAGATCTTTTTGGCCACTTCAAATATCTTTACGGAGCTGTGATGTTATATTTGTTGCAATTTCAGTGACACTTTTATAAATAAAGAACATATAAACGTCACGTTGAAAACACTGATTGCAGCTTCTACCCTGTGACAGGAATGTTGTTTCTCACTCAAAATGACATCATTAATGAGACATTTGTTTGACACCTTTCACAGATTATAGGCCCAAAAAGTCATTTACATCAGTTTAAATACCAGAAATCACTGTTTGGCACAACAACCGGCTAATCAACAGCAGCTGGTTATAAGCTCACATTATGCCAGCTAACGTTAGGCTGAATGTCCTTTCCCTCGATAAACAGTTTGACATCATATGAGAGTTTGACCAATCAGCTGATATTATCAGATAACACTGGCCATTTACCGATCTATGGGTCTGGGCATTTAAAACAAGTGAATAAGAAACTGGATAAAGCTAATGTTGGGAAATCCGTCACAAAGGAAAAAATACTGGCTGGTATCACATCGGGCTTTTAAATCACCAAATATCAGCCTGGGTCTTAAAAACGCTGGACGCTCTGAACAGAACGCAGGAAGCTGTAGTGATCCTCGCAGGCCGAATGGACAGAAATAATCAGAGACTCATAATCAGACGTTATGATGCTTCAAAGGTCAGGAGCCATGCGGTAAATCCGTTAACTGCTCTAACCGGGTTAGAAATCCGACGCTCACTCCTGTTTGTTCGTTTTTCTTCAGGATACAAACCAGGTAGAAACAGCTTTGGGGTCAGAAGTCATGTGTGACCTCTGACCTCTTTCCAAAATGTTTGAATCTTTGTGCCAAACTCAGCGAAACAGCCTCCATCATGGTGTGTTTAGGTGAAAGCAGCAACACGACAGCTTCATATTTCAGGAAATGCTTTAGCATCAAAATACACTTAAAGTACTCATTGATTCATTTTTTCAGCTGGAGCTAATTTTTATTACTTTATACACAGCTTTGCAGATTAATGTCTGCTGTGACATAACAGATTTATATTACAGGGAGGGACAGTGCCACCTTATACTTATACTAACAGCAGAGACTTATTAACTGCAAACTTGATTCAAGAGGCAGCAGTCAGGATCAAAAGCTTTGAGTTTCATTTAACATTTAGAGCTTTCCTCCATGTTTGTATATTGTAGTGAAGAACAATCGTAAGAACTTCATAAGTTTGAAAGACTTTTATTGGTAAATAAATCAGAGTTATGTAACGTGTCAGAGCTGATCACAGTTTGTGGATCTGAGGAGTTTCCAGGATGACTGCAGTTATCTTTGTGCAGGTGCTCCATCATGCAGATGGCCACCAAGTAGCTCCTGATCACTGAGGATGTGTTCAGTTTGGTCAGCGCCTACAAAGAGAATTCCACAAACTGGATCAACCTGGAGCACTGATAAGGCAGGAAAACACCTGAGGGGGCGTAGAGCTGATCACTGCAGCAGGTGAGCAGCCGGCTCGGCTCACGCTAACCACTATCTGAGCTCGATCAGGCTGCCTCATCAGTGACTGGCTGCTGCAGTGATGATGCACATGTGCTGCTCAAATCAAGTTTCATATATTCTGGCAAAGGGAAACCACCAGGACTGTTTGAAGCGCTTCAGTTGAGTTCAAACTGAGATTGTCACAGACTGCTGCTGCCTCCCCCGAGCCTGAAAAACACCTTTCTCTTCTGAGCACTCAAAAGCACTTTATACTACACAGCCACCACAAAAAGCCCAAAATAAGCAATGAGGGCCAGGGGTCGTTTATATCACCTCGCCGAGGAGCAGTTTTCCCTCACAGAAAAACCTAACTCCACTACATTTACTCCACTAATTAATCTTCCCTGATTAAAAATGTACAATATCAAATTCAAATCTAATAAGTAATGCTATGTTCTTATAGATTAAAGCCATATTTTATGGCCCAGTAAAAGTGTGATCTAGTGATCTCAAGACAGTGTTGAAGCCACATGTGCATGTGGATTCAGCTTTAATTAGACAATCAAAAACAGGAAAACTTTTATTCTCCTCTTCGCCTCTCTGTAAACTCACCGTCTCTGTTTGGAGCTTTGCTCAGACAAAGTTAGAGCTTTAATATCATCTCCTGCAGATCTGAAGAATTCAAATCAGCCGCCTTAAAACCCCGAAGCGGTTAACTGTTCATCCACAGACTGCCCTGACTCGATTATTTCAGAGGCACGAGGAGGTCTTCCTACATTAAAGCAGAGGGCTTCAGTGTGACTGCAAAGAATTTAAATCAAATTCTCCCTAAAAATCGACTGTTTATAAGAAACCCTGCAGACAGTTACAGTTGTCTAATAACAATCAGTGTAACGCTGCACCAGCGCAGAGCGACCAGCCAGAATCTGCAGAAACAGAGAAGTCCAACCAGGACAACATCTGGAGCTCAGGCTCCCTCCTTGCAGAACTACAGCGCCCCCTGCTGTTTCACACACAGACAGGCTGTCCTCTGAAGAGATGCTCACAGGAACGTCAAAGAGGCACACTTCAATTACCTTCACCCAACCACCCAGCAGACTTTAATACAGTTCAGTTTAGTTTTTATTTAATGTATTTATATTTACACAGCTCAATCAGCTCTGACGCCCCCCCCCCCCAAAAAAGTGCACAAATCCCTTCCCTCCAATGGAAGTATTTAGTGGGGGATTCCCTTCACTCTTCAAATATGTATTTCAGGCCCTTTGTTCAAACAAAATGTTTACCCTCCCATCGGATCCAGCTCCTGACAGGCAGCTGGATGAGAGGTGCTACCTGCAGCCCTGTATCAACCTCATCTTTGATTCCAGCCTGGTTCGCTGCAGCTGAAAAAAACTGCATTAAAAACGTACTGAATCTCAGTAACTGTGAGCTGCGCTCAGACATCAGTTTGAATCCAGCCAGGAGTTTAAAGCTAATTACCAATTACACCGTTTCACAGGTAAGTCTGGTTGTGCGCATATCAAAGCTTTGTGTGCTGCAGACCTCCTGAACCCCCCTCCCCACCAGGAAAAATAAATCACAGTTTTTAATCATCGATCAGCCATCAGATAACAACCCGCACTGAACCGGAGAGGAAAACAGCAGCTAACCTGCCGGTACCCAGCGACCGCTCTCCCAGCCTCAGTTCTGCCTGCTACGTGGATGAATGTGCAGGGACACATGATGCAGCCATGCGGGTAGCCTGCAGCTGCGGCTCCGCCACCTCCTCCACCTGCTGTGGGCTCCAGGCCCATCGCTCACCACCGCCGGCCCGCAGCCACACGCACTATCCCGTGAATCTCTGCTACTGAGCTGCGGGGTGCGTCGCGCCATCCCGGAGAGCCCGTTTTCACTGTCCACACGCAGCTAGCCGCTTGCTAACAGTTAGCATGTTAGCTCAGGGACCGCGGTGTTTCCCGGCTGTTCTCACCAGGATACCCTCACGCGTGCTCGGCCCATTCAGTAAGCGCTGAGCATGTCACGCTCTGGGGCCTACACAGCCTGCTCCCCGGACTCGGGGTAGACAGCAGCGTGAAACATGGTGACGGTCCGGTCGGGGTTTGCGTTTGTGGGGCACGGCAAAGCTGCCGTGTGCGGCGGAAACTCACCCTCTGCCGCCGCCGAAGCTGCCGTAGGCCCGGTCCCGCTCTTCAAAGTTGTCGTAGTCCGCCATTACTGCTGCTGTGTGTTGGAGGAGGAGGTCCTACACGTCACACGCACAGAGAGTTTAGCTGCCCACAGGGCGCCTGGCCGGGAACGCCACACACTGACTTCATTTTTTACTAAGGATTATGTTTCAAAGTGCCTGTGAAATTAGGTATTTATGATCTAAGTAACGATTCACAGCATGAATGTGGAAAACAGAAGAAACTAGACTGAATGATTAAAACGAATAAATAAATAGAGTCCATTGTTAAAATGTCATAATCCAAATGGCCATTGATGTTTGCCCCACTGTCGGCAACACTGACTCAGTTTGAGTCATTCGGCCACAGCTCACCACGTTTGTGGACCAAGTGTGAGCCATGCAGCACAGATGTGAACCCAGTCTGAGAAACATCGATAAACACACCGAACCTTACGCTTTATTCACACGTGAATTAAAATCTAATAATGAATGCTTTGCTCTTATAAATTAAAACCATCTTTTATGGGCCAGTAAAAGTCTGATACTGACCTGGAGACAGTGTTGAAGCCACATGTGCATGTTAGCCAGTGCTCTGGAAAAACAAACAAACAAAAACAAACAAGCAAACAAAAAAGATCATAAGATAAGTTTCTTAATTTGGAAAATCTTTAAAATTTCCCAAATGTTGTTTATGTCCTCAGTCTTCAGGGAAGCAGATAAATCCACTTACATGATGTCCAAGGATCTGTGACAGCTTCCCACATCAGCTGTTCAGAGTAAGCCTTTCAAAGGAAACAGTAACACTCACTTAACAAGATATGTTTAGATTTTAATTTTAATTCAATTCAATTTTATTTATATAGAGCTAAATCACAACAAACAGTTGCCTCAAAGTGCTTTATATTGTAAGATAGAGACCCTACAATAATACAAACACTTGGCAACAGCGGGAAGAAAAAACTCCCTTTTAACAGAAAGAAACCTCCAGCAGAACTAGGCTCAGGGAGGGACAGTCATCTGCCGCCACCGGTTGGGGGTGAGGGGAGAGAGACAGGACAAAGGACACTGTGGAAGAGAGACAGAGATTAATAATAACTAATGATTAAATGCAGAGTGGGGTATAAACAGAGTGAAAAGA
>JAVDPK010000795.1:0-16100 GCA_034780415.1 Cichlasoma orientale | reverse complement strand
GTGTGTGTGTGTGTGTGTGTGTGTGTGTGTGTGTGTGTGTGTGTGTGTGTGTGTGTGTGTGTGAGAGAGAGAGACACCTCCCACTCAACTGCAGTTGCATCTGCTCGGGCATTCCCTGTAGAAATTGGGTCAGGGTTGTTAGTGTGAGCAGCATCTAGCAGTGCAGCCCCTTTGTCATGATGGAAATAGATTTACAGTCAGATTTCAAAAGCTTCCTGTGTTTCCATAATGCACCAAAATCATGTACTATGCCAAAAGCGTACCTAGAATCAGTGTAACAATTTTATCTTCAGCCACATTTACATACTTCATTGAGTGTAAACATCTCAGCAGCTTGTGCTGAGTAATGAACAAGCATTACTTTCAAACATGACCTTGTGATAACTGCATTGCCCCCTTGATTCTGAGCAGCGGCTGGATGGCGAGATGCTGAACCATCTACAAGAACAAGATCAGCGTTAGTCAAAGGAGAACATTCCTAGAAAAGACAACACTTGCTTATTCGTTACAGCTTTTGATATGTTTTGAATTGCTTCAACATAATTGGGTGAGAGCGATTTGCCCTCATCTGTGATCACATAACCCTAAAATGTGACCTGTTGCTTTACAAACTACAGTATTGAAGACTAGCTTTGTGCCCCTCTGCTGCCAGATACTTCAGTAACCTTATAGTGTCAACTTTACATTGATATTTATTTGGGCTACAAATCATGAAATCATCAACATACTGCAAGAGCCGCACCATTAATGATGTGCAGTGATTCCACACTTCTTCTTAATACATCATTATAAATGGTGGGAGCCTCACAGAAGCCAGGGCAAAAGCAAGTATGTGTATAACATTTCCCTTTAAAGGTAAAGGCAAACCACTACTGGCTGTCTGGGTGAACTGGAACACTGATAAAAACATTTGCCAAATCCACCACAGACAACCAGCAAGCAACAGAAGGCACCTGAGAAAGGCTAGCGTAAGGGTTTGAAACATTGGAGGCTCTCAGCTGCACAACTGCATTTAGTGACTGCAAATCCTGTACGACTCTCCACTCATTAGGTTGAGTCAGTCCTTTTATTGTCAATACCACATATGTACAGGCCATACAGAAAACTGAAACTATGTTACTCTCAGACCCGTTGGCGAACCTAAATCTAAATCTGAATTTGAACAGAATAAGTGTGAAGAGTGTAAGCATGAATCTAAATCTAAACATAAATAAAAGTCTAAAAGTTCTAAGTAAGATAAACTAAAATGGGGAATAGGGTGAATAAAATTTCAAGATAAATACAAGCGATGTCAGAGGCATGAGGTGCATAACAGATAAAAGTCTGTGGAGAGATAGTAGTGCAATCTGATGAGGGAAACTGGTGGGCGCACTGGTGAATTGTCACACAGAACAATTAATCCTGCTTCCATCAGAGACTTAAAAAATAGGGCTACTACCAGCAATAGCTTCTTGACTTAATGGGCATTGCTTTCAGTGAAAGCTATAATCAGAGTTTGGGGTGGTCATCACTAGTTCTACATTTTTAGTCAGGCCTGCATCATATTTACCTTGAGCCCACAGTATCTTAGAGACTTCCTGTAGGGCTGGAATAGCTGCAGTTTTTTCCTCTGACAACAAACAATGCGCTGTTATAGAGAGTGCTACCAACGGAATAGTTCTTTCTGTGACATTTAGTTCATATCATCCTGTTCTTGAGCCACCTCTCCCCTGCACCTGCGAGTGCATCCTCTGGTGTTTGGATGACCTCTTCCTCCAGCAGGCTGTTATGGCCTCCCTATATGCCTGATTGGTATCATCATCCTAATCACAATGTTGTCTGTGGACATCTCCTATAGGACATTTGCCAGAAATTTTTGCCCAGCCTCCTGCTCCCACCTTTAGCACTAGCAGGCGCCTCAGTTCTGGCATGGTAGGCCTGAATTCTCTGCAGAAAACAACCAACAACCAACTCTTCAGCAGCCATCTTGTCTGATTCCCTTGGGTGTGACAGATGAGACAAGGCTTCCTTGATCTGTACCTCTGACCAAGATTGATCAACTAGAATGGTGTAGTGCTTGCCACCATATGCATTTAATGGGCAGCTTGAGGTTCTGCATGTTGCTGTCAATGGGCTAAGGGAGATAAGGTTGAGGTGAATGAGGTTTCTGGTGAATCAGTTTGTTCATGTGAAACCCCGATGGTGAACATGCTGTGGCCGGTACTGAGTCACAAGAAGAATCTGCCTGTGCTGCATGGTGTCCATCTCTGTCACATGGTGGCCGTGAAGGTGGTGGGTGAGCAGGTGTATCCACTGGAGGGGCACGGTCGAGGTTGTGATCAACTCTGACACACTGAGGCTCTAAGGAAGGATACCAAAAAGATTTTCTGTTTCATTTTTATCCTTTTTTTACTTTTAATTTTTACTTTGTAATCCATTTTCTCTTCCAGCTGCAGAAATCATCCATAACACTGATAGCTCCATCTACATGTTTTCCCTCCACATACCACATTCATTAGGGTTGGGGTTTTCTTTACCAGACATGCTTCCCATGTTCACAAATGCCCACTTTCTCTGTCTGGTGCACTTTAATCACTATTCCGCTTAATCTCTATCATAGACCCCCCCCCCCCCCCGCCCCCCGGGCACACAACCAAACCATGCGTGGGTGGAGGGGCCAGGACGGAGGGACCGAAACAAAAACAAAACATAAGAGTCCAGACAGGGGCCAAAAGCAAACAAAAAGCAGCAGCACAAGGCTCCAAAGAAAAACACAGTGACCAGACCAAAAGGTGAAGGCACAAAGCCGGAAAAAGCAGTTCAAAATGAGGCAGAACAGATGTGAACCAGTTCAGAGGACCTCCCAGGCTCAAGGACCAAACAGCAAAGTCCAGACAGGTCAGGCCAAGGGACCAGTTTCAAGGCCCACAGGACACCATCGAACTGACCGCAGTGCCAGCGGCAGCAACAAAACAGATCAGGGGGCCCTCGGGGGCTCGGTTTGAGCCGGACGCTCTGGCTCTGGCTCTGGACGTGGCTCGGTCTGAGCCAGATCCTCCAGCTGAGGCGCGGCTGAAAACTCTGGCTGAGGCTCTGAAGACACTGCAGAAGGCTGGGTAACCTGAAGAGGAAGCTGAGGCCAGGTGCCCCCACCCAAGGACACAGAACGGGTGTCAGAGTGAGCCTGTCCTCGGCCACTCCCACCCGCGGAGCACATTCGGGTGCGGGGCTTGCAGTGCCGGCAGTTTGCGGCTGTTGGTGATGCCGTTGGGAACCCCGCTTTCCGCTGCACAGGGCTGGAGGCGGCAACAAATCAGTGTTGCAATGGTGAAGGTGAATCCACAGATTGAAGCCGAGGGGATGAAGTGACCTGCAGTAACCAAATAGCCAGGGCGGAAAGGGGTGGAAACTCCTGACGCTGCTCTGCCAATACCAAAAAGTTCAAAACTTAAATTGTCTCTTAGTGCTGAGACCATCTGAATCAAAAAGGGGGTGTCAGAAAATGTCTGTCGGCAGGTTGTGGACAAAAGAAAACTCTCCAGGATTCTGATTTGAATCAGTCTCTTCACAGGGTCATCAGCACTGAGCAGACACAGAATATAGTCCACAAGTTGAGTGGCAGTTCCTTCTACCACAGCAAAACTGGAGTCCGCGAGGTCCATGTTGTCTGGTTGTGACGTACTGTCATGAACTGCTGTGGCAGGCAGAGTTGGACTCCAGAGGCAAACTTAAACACCAAAAGTCTGAGCTTTACTGCTGCAAAACACACGGAAAACAGAAACTCACTCACAGACGGAATTTTAGTGATATTGTGCCAATGAATGAAGGCAGTCCTACATATTTGTTTAATGTACATGCTGAAGGATATAGCCTGACCAAAAATGACTTCAAGATTCCTCACAGTATTTCTGGAGGCGAAGGTAATACCATGAAAAGTAAATATCTGGTTAGACGCCATGTTTCTCCGATTTTTAGATCTGACACACCTGAATCAATCGGCTGAATTACCTCCTCAGTATGCAGTCAAGTTCTCCAGAGTCCTGCCAATGACTTCTATATTTGACTCAGGTGTGTTGAAGCAGAGACACATCTAAAACCTGCAGGACACCGGACCTCGAGGCCTGGATTTGAGGGTCCCTGTCCTAGCTCCTCATTTCCAGGCTGCTTCGGAAGACCTTCTAAGGGACAGCTAACTGGGGCTAAGCATGTTTAGTCTGCACTGCCTACTGGGGTCTGGCTAGTTATAGGATTATTTCAACAGAGCACTGGCTTCCAAAACTACAAGTAAGCTCACTTTATTACCATCAATGCTAAAAGAAGGATAGCTAAACATTTGACACACTAAGCAGGGAAGTGCCAGTGAGACAGCTGGAGAGGCGCAGGCCATACTGCTAGTGACACGCTAACAGTATGGCCTGAATACTAAAAATATAATTTGCAGGTGATTCAAGAGAAAGCGAACTCTGACAAAGCACATGTAGCTTGCAGTATGAAATAAATCGCTATGTTGAAGTTTGTAATTAATCAAGTTACAAACATTACTGCGCATTGTAACTGGGACAGGAAGAAATACGATGCTGCGGTGGGAACCTACACCAAAATATATGCTTAGAGTTGTTTATTTGTTCAGTTCACATAGTCTCCTGTGCTTGGTATATGATGACTCACTTATAAATGTTCTAAACTTTCCACTGAATTTAATTTAAACAAGTTTTAGTTCATGCTTTATAACACTGTGTGTGGATTTTGCTGAAGCAGTGATTTTAGTTTTCTTACGTAATAAATTACATAAAAATAACATTGTGTTATGGCCCCTGGGTCTTGGACCCAGGATTTTTTGAGTTTGGGATGTATAGGGGTTCATTAACTATGTACTTTGGTTCTTTATTATAATTAATTTGTTCCCTCTTGCATGTCTCCCTCTTATCTGTGATTGGTTTCAGCTGTGTTCCCACCTGTTTGCCTGTTCCCTCATTATCCTGTGTGTGTATATATTGCATCAACCTTCCCTTGTGTGTTGTCGTGCTCTCCCTCTTGTTGTGTGTTTCCTGTGCAGTGTTTTTTTGGTCTTTTGTATGTATCCCCGGCTTAAGCCGAGGCCAGTTTACTTCTTTGTTGTTAGTTTTTTTTTTTTAGAAGACTCCAGCAATAAAGCTATTCAACGTCTGCATCCTGTTTTCCCGAGTCCTGCATCGGGTCCTAACCCTGCCTGCCACACAGCAGTGTTATGACACATTTATTAGTGCATTGTGTAAGAAATTTTAATTGTTGACAAATACACAACCAGTTACTCAAAATAGCTAATATAGACATATAAATATTCAAACTACATTAAAAGATTTTTAAATCATTTATTACATTTTATGATAGTTGTAGAGGATTCAGATTATTATGTAAGAATCCAGTATATAATCTACATCATTTGCTTAATAAAGAGATACTTAGTATTTTAAAAAATATTTCTGACTGAAATACATTGTAGGGCATAACCTCAGAACCTACTGTACTGCAACAGTGTAATCTTCATTCAGTGCCCAGCCCTGCTGTTCTCTGTGTACCACCCCATCAGCAGTGTTTCACGGGTTCTACGACACCCAGGATGCTACCCTCCTGCCTGGAGCCCACAGTGGCAGATGGCCAGGACAGACTAAGCTGAGCAAGGCACTGTGGGTATGGAGAAAAGCCACAGGAAGCCAAGCTGCACACAGAGACATACACACATACACAGACACCTGTGCTTGTGCACGCTGGTGACACTAATACAGTTAGACTGAAATTGCAAAATATCTGACATTTTCTGCATTTAACGTGAGCGTCAGACACTCCTCAAAGACTTTTTGGAGCAAATATTTGCCAAAGTGGAGTAACTACATCTTAATATCTACATCTTATTCTTAATATTCTGAACAAGCATAAGATCCCCAGATTCCAGGAAGAGACACGAATCCGTTTGGGGCCGTGTCAGGAAGGTCATCTGGAGGAAAAATTCTGCCAAATCAAACATGTGGTGACCCAATAGGAACAGCCAAAACTAGCAATTCATATACTTATAATACATTAGAAAAATATTTTACTTTTACAGGTGCATTATATTTATATCAGTTAAGACGAGACAAAACAAGAAATATTTTGGGAATTCCTTTATCTCACAGCAATAGTTCAACATGGATAGATCGTTTAAAAGAACTGAACATAATTTATTGAAATCAGAGTTTAAGTAATAAATTCTTTGGCAATTAGACTAAAATGAAGTTACATAGCAGAGCAGAGTCCAACAATGGTAGGAAGTAGGACAAGGACCTGCAGTTTAGATGCTGGTGGTGGCAGAGATGAAGAAGGCAGACACTAGGATCTATAACTGACCAAGACGGGGCAAAGATGGGTCGCATGAATGACACTGAGACTTAGAGCACAAAGAACAGAGGCTGATTGGGTAACAAAAGGGGCACAAGAAAATCATTGAACTACAATGAAGGTGACAGAGTTTAGTAGCATCGGATAGCAGATATTATGTAAAGAGCATCCCAAACACCTCAGAATGCAGGCAGACAAATGAATGCCAATCTTCTGAACTTGTGCACAAAATTCATCTCCTCAAAAATCAAAAGCTTATGAAAAAGTGTTAAATCAAAAAGTCCATAAATAACCATAAATTGAAAACAGATTTGTTGTCATGGGTCGGGGCGGGCTGTGTGGTATGTGGGTGTGTCTTCTGTTTCCAGGTGATCCGGTGGGCAGGCGGTTGTGTTTCCACCTTCGTGGCTGTGCCAAGGTGCACAACTGTGCTTCACCACTCGACTCCGTTTTGCTGCATCATATTCTCGGATTTCCGAACCAGCTCAGCCTCGCCTCGGAGCCAGCCTTCTCGGCCACCTACTCTCCCGCTTCCACCTGCCAGCCCCACGGATCACACCAGCCCGCACTCACCCCTGCCTCCGGACCCTGGAAAGTCCCCGCCAGCCACGACCCCACCCAGTTTTACCCCTGAGCCTCTCTGCATAAGCCCATTCACGTCCCCTTAACTTGACATGCACCTTCTGGCCTGCTAGCAGCTGCATTTTACTGAAGTAGAATTATGAGAGTGACAACTGATAAAATAAGATAATATTCAAAGTGGGTGGGTATAAACAAGTAGTGTATATAATTAGTGGTCATTTAATTAGGCACACTTGCTGAACTTTTCATTAATGCAAATATCTAATCATGCAATCGCATGGCAGCAATGCTGAAATAGGTGGGCTATAGCAGTAGAAGACCACACTATGTGTCACTGCTGTCAGCTAAGAGCAACAATTCACCAAAATTAGACAGTAAAGGATTGAAAAACTGTTGTCTGGTCTGATCAGTCTCAGTTTCTGCTGTGATATTCAGATGGTATCATCAGAATTTGGTGTAAACATGAAAGCATAGATCTATCCTGCTTTAAATCAATGGTCCAGGGTGGTGGTGCTGTAATGGTGTGGGAAATATTTTCACTTTGAGGCAGGCTGAGTGGTTCGTAGCGTGGTCTGTTTTGGTCTAGGTGGTTCAGTCGGCAGGCTGTCCAGGTCTCCGTCCTCATGTGGAGCCGGTTGCCGCTGGCCTGGCAGCGCACCCGTGGCTTGTTAGACGAATCGAGGCTTGGCGTATTTAAGACCGGTGGAGACAGTGGTTCACTGCCAAGTTGTACAGCCTCCATGGTGGTAACACAGCTCGCTTGTTTTTCCTCCTCCCTAAATGCCTGCCTGCCAGTAACTCTAACCCTCCCTTATTCAGCTTGCTACTCCTCGACATGCACCAGTTCCTGTCACTACGGATACTCTCTGCTGCACTATGGAGCCGTTGTCTCTCAGCCGCCACCTCTCAAGCCTCAACCATCCATTTCCATGGAGTTCACCTGCCTGCCCTCTCTCCACCAATCAACCCTGGAAACACCCCGTCAGCCTAGCCCTCCAACAACCACCCCTTGAGGTCTCATTCCCACTATCCACCAGTAAGACCAACTTGCCATATAATTTTACATCTCCACAAATTCCTCTGGCCATCATTAATGTTGCTTGTTTTTCCTCCCAGCAAATTCTACTCCCAGACTCGTGACCCGATCTGTTCACTTTGGTTTCTTCTGTTCTTGTTATCGTTCCTGTAAAATAAACTCTCTTTTTTGTGAGAATCTGCTCCTTGGGTCCAATTCACTTCGGCAGCCATGACAGAAAAATCTGGCCACCCTGTGGACCCAGCAGACTTTGCAGTTCTCTGTTCAGTCACCAGCGAGCCATCTTAGATAAGCATTATCAGGTTTTGTCTGTCTTACTTCAGCAGACCAAACAGGTGACTCAGCATCTCGGGCAAATGGATAGTGCACTACAGACAATCCTCACACTATTTTCTCCTGCCTCTGTTCCTGTGTCAGCTACCAAAACCGCAGCTTCAGCCGTCCCACCCCCCGTCTCCTCCGCTTCTTCTTAACCCGCCCGGTCCTGAACCATTCCGGGATCATTGTAGTTATTTTTTGCTCCAGTGGTCTCTCCTATTCAAATGTGTGCCTGGGGCGTTCACTAACAATTATATTAAGATATCTCATTTTGTGAGTTTACTTAGAGACCATGCCCTGACCTGGGCATCTGGCTATGAACCCCATTCAATGTCCATTGAAAATTTCATCCATGAATTTATATCCACCTTGAGTCATCCACTCCGGGAGGATGAAATTGCTTGCTGACTATTTGCATTCCAATTGATTTCCAAGTTTTGGCCGCCAAGTTAGGTTGGAGTGAGAAACCCCTCAAGGGGGTGTTCTGTCAGGCATCTATCAGGCAGGGAAGTCAATTAAAGATGAACTGGCCACTCGCGAAGAAGCTATTGATAACCACTTGTGTGAGTGCGCCGTGAAAGGGGGGGTCAAACCTGAGTCGTTTGAGGGCCTTGCGGCCAAACTCGCCCCGTACCCTTTCCTCCGGTTTCTCTGGGGAGACTGTGGTCGACCCTCCCGAAGAGCATCTAGGGGAGCCGAGCCCAGCCCAAATGCCCAGCCTGCAGTTGGGCTGGGCCAAATTATCCCCAGAGGAACGGCAAAGAAGGATGGCGGCGTGGCTCTGTCGTATATTGGTCCTCACGTTAAATGGCCGGAAACTTTCTTCTATTTCCTTCCAAACTGTCTCCCGTCTCACTCACTTTCAGGCAACCACCGAGTGTCTATTACAATATTTTGTTTTTGAGTGCCCCCGAAATCCCTTAATTTTAGGTTTCCGCTGGTTTGAAATCCATAATCCCCACATTGACTGGAAACAACATTGCATCAAAAGTTGGAGTCCTTTTTTTTTCCTCACAATGTTTAAGGTCAGTTCCACCTGCTGGACTGCTCCCCTGGGGTATCACAACCGCACCCCTGTCGTCAGTGAATCTAGTTCTCCGTCCCTTCCACCTCATCAGCCACATGATGGCACCATTGACCTCATCCCTGGGGCCCCTCCTCCCACCAGTCGGCTCAGGACAGGCATTGGAAACCTACATCAAAGATTCTCTTGATGGTGGCATTGTCCGTACTTCCTCATCACCTTTGGGGGCGGGCTTCTTCATTGTGGAAAAAAAGGACAAGTCCCTACCGCCCTGCATTGATTGCTGGGGCCTCGATCAGATTACCGTCAAAAATAAATGTCCGCTTCCTCTACTAAGCTCAGCCTTTGACCCCCTTCACCAGGCCACCATGTTTACTAAACCAGATCTTCGCAACTCTTATCATTTGGTTCGAATAAGAGAGGGGGATGAATGGAAAACTGCTTTTAATACACCACTTGGACATTTTGAATATTTAGTGATGCATTTCAGCCTAACTAATGTGTTGTCTGTTTTCCAGGCCTTAGTTAGTGATGTGATGCGGAAATTTTTGACTGTTTTTGCTTATTTGGATGGCATCTTGATTTTTTTCCAGGAGCCTCGAGGAACGCCACATTCACATATTTTATCTGATATGAACTGATACAAAGCAGCAAGTTCAGCCTTAGGGCCCAAATTAATTCACAGTCGTGAAAATCACATCGCTTTTCACATGTAATCCACACCATGCAGTGAAATAATGGTAGAAAACTTTACGTGGAGACGGCGAAGTCACGCCCTTCTGCTGCTTCTCACGCGTTCTTGGTTCGAGACCAGCTAGCTTGCGGGGCCAAAGTTGAACCCATTTTTCGGCCGAGCACCGAGTGCGTTCGCGGTGGAAAAACCGCTAAATGGTTCAAATACTGGCACCGGCACCGGAACCCCGGTGCAGTAATAGGTTGAGGGTCAGGAGCCCCTTTTCCACTCACCACTCCATTATAATCAGGTAATATCATATTATAATATTATAATATTGTAGGTATACATTTAACCTATATACCTATATCACTCATGGGAGGAGTTGCCACAATTCTGCCTAGAATCAATTATCTGTTCTCATTGATCTCTAACATACCCTCTGCTACTTGGTTTAAGTCACTAGCCTCAAACATTTCAACATATTTTTTTTGGAAAAACTGTCCATTACGAATAAGTTTAAAAACTCTGCAAAAGGCAAAGCACAGTGGCAGTCCAGGAGTAACTTGTATCACTATTTCTTAGCAAATAGATTGCTGTAGGTTTCAAAATGGCTTCAAAATGACTCTTCTGAAAACCAATTGGATGAATCTGATTCTCTCTGGTTCCCACTGATCAATTCGATTACATAGTGAGGGTGGCTGGCTGTGGTAACATCTTCCAGGGTACCTTGCAGGCGACTGGACTCAGGGGACTGCGGGTGTCTGATGGCTTCTTGGGGCTGAAGGGCTGTGGCTACCTCTTTGGTATCTCTGTGTCTGCCTTGGTTGGTGTTGAGGGGCTTGGGTGGCTGCTGCCCTGCGGTCTTAGTGCGGGCCTAGGGATCTGGGATTCTGGGGCCGTTTCCTCGTTGGGTCCCTCCCTGTGTGGGGACGCCATTTTTAACTCTTACGTTTCTGTGCTTATATCTGCGATCACTTTCTTTTGGTCACTACCCAAAGCTCGTGACCATAGGTGAGGGTAGGGATATAGATTGACTGGTAAATCGACAGCT
The DNA here is from genome assembly GCA_034780415.1 of Cichlasoma orientale. Taxonomy (NCBI): domain Eukaryota; kingdom Metazoa; phylum Chordata; class Actinopteri; order Cichliformes; family Cichlidae; genus Cichlasoma; species Cichlasoma orientale. The sequence continues at coordinate 5,080 of JAVDPK010000795.1, read as the reverse complement.
TTGCTTTCATGCTCAGCTGCCTCTTCACCACGACAGCATCCACATCACTGCAGACACAGCCCCAATCTATCTGTCAATCTCCTGCTCCCTTCTCCCGTCACTCATGAAAAAGACCCCAAGATACTTAAACTCCTCCACCTGGGGCAGCAACTCATCCCTGACCCAGATAGCAAATGACCCTGGGGAGGATCCACCTTCAAGTCAGCTGATCCGCCCCACCCTGTTACTTATTTCTGGCCCTCTGGACAAGATCCGGCCCACCTACAGACAGCGGATCATCAAACAGTGGCTACATTTGTTGTTTTCCTGCTGTGATCAGGTTGCATGGATAGACTAGTAGACCTCACTTTTATGCCTCATTTGTGCTCTTGGGGTACTGCCACACCATTTTGTGGTTTAAACAGCATAATAACATATTTATGGCACATCTTGAAACACGCGGCCCCAAATCAAATTTTGCCCGTTCAAGGCTTGGGCCGGCTCTGGTAGGTACTGTAAACTATTCTATTAAATGCGCTTCGTTCATGGCGTCACCGGTTTAGTAAAATGATCCTGGCAGGAGATCATGAAGGTAACTGTTTTATTTATCGTTTTTATTCAGAAATGTGAGATTGTGGTGGCGGAGTTAGCTTATAGCACATCAACTACCAGCATATTAGCTAACAGAGGGAAGCACTGAGGAGCTAAAAGTTAAAAAAGCCCCTCAGGGATTTATTTCTGGGGGCAGGCGAGGTGATTTAGTTACCTATCCCGGTATTTGATGTTACTCCAGGCTGAGCACATAAAAGGATTTTATTGACCCTCTCCATGACTGGCTGCAGCTAACACAGCCTGTTTCGGTTCTCTAATTTCGAATCGGAGAGCATCCATCAGATTAAAGCGCGTCTCATCAGTTCCGTTTTTGTTATTTCAGTTTGAGCCCCAGTTCTGGCAGACAGCTGATTACATTTTGGCCATAAAATGATCCTGATTGAGTTATTAACAGCTTATTTTGAAACACACCTTTCATTTACAGGCAGCTGCTACTCGGTTACATGACGTTAAAGAAAATGTAACATCTGATGATTCTCCAGAAAGTTCTCAGTTAGCCTTTTCCCTTTGATTTCTACACTGAAGAAAGAAATTTAGCAGAAATGCAGCGGTTTAAATCAGCAGTCATCCTCTGAATGCTTCATCACACTGAGACATGTTTGATCTGTCGGGGCTGACACTGAGTTATGATCTGCAAAAGAGTTTATTTTACTCAACTTCACCATCTCACCATATTTACCTGACCCTGAGCTTATACATAATCCAGTTTTGCTTTCTTGTGGCTGAATGCTCCTGTCATGTAACCACTGTGGTGGGCAAGCAGAAGACCCCAAAGCAGGAGTGCAGAGGCAGGAAATAAACTTGGTCTTTAGCTTTATTGGCTTGAGTACAATACAAAAGACAAGACATGAAAGACATGTGAAACTCTGACATTTTCTATAAACTGGACTAACAGATGAAGCAGTGATTTATGCCCAGAGATGCAAACAGAAGCTGAAGCATTTCTTGCTCAGTGAGTCAAACACAGTTCTCAGTGGTTCCCACACATTTAGATTGTTTTTGTGGGCTGGGTGGGATGCATGTGAACATTTTATAACTCCAAAACATGAATTCAAGACAACCTGACTGGTTTCCTTAGTTTTGTTCAACTGAGTTGCAAATAATAATTTTAAACTTAATTGCCTAAAAGAGATGTCTGAATGTTTTGAACTATGTTGTTAAAGTTAAAATGCTTCAGATTAATAAGGTTTTTGCCACAGTTTATGAAATTTTTTATGTCATTGTTCATTCAAAATTATACCGATGGGCTACAACAACCTCGCTCTCTCTTTTTTTTAAATAGAGGATTTCATTATTTCTGCTTTACTGGATAAAAATGCTTTATAAGATTTCCAGACAAAAACATCAACTTTGCTTTAATGCTCCCAGTGTAAACATTTATAATCTTATCTAATCTCAGCCTTCCCTGATAGATGATGGCTCTCTGACAGCCATAGCAGAGATACTATTAATATAAACCCACTTTTACTCTTTAACGTTTATCTAAAAACAGCCGACTGGCGAGTTTCTGCTGCTCGTTTTGTATAAAAACTTTTTTTTACAAATTATATTTTAACATATTTGAATCATGTCCACATTTAGCAGTAGATCCGAAAAAACAAAAACAAATGTGTGTCAGTTAAATGTTCTGCGTAGTGAGTGCTGCTGTCAGTCCATGTGTAACTCAGCAGTGGGTGTGCCTGGTGATCCATGTGTTACTCTGGAGGAGGCCGGAAAACTTTGTGAAAGGAGTGCAATGCAAGTCGTTGAGTCAGTGAAGCTCTTCTGACTAGTGTCAGTGATACTGAGATGAGTTGTTGAGGACATCCTGACCTTTTTCTGTCAGCAAGCACTGGTGTTTATACTGCTCTCAGCCTCTGATAGTGATTCTGTCTATGAAGAGGATCTATCATCACTGAACTGTCTTCCACAGCATGTCTTTTGTCCTCTCTCTCTCCCCTCAGCCCCAACCAGTCGCGGCAGATTGCTGCGCCTGGTTCTGGTGGAGGTTTCTTCCTGTTAAAAGGGAGTTTTTCCTTCCCACTGTCACCAAATGCTTGGTCGTTTTGATTGTTGAATTTTCTCTGTATTAGGGTCTTTACCTTACATTATAATAATATAAAACATCAGCAAAACTAAATAAGATCTCATGTAAATTATAGCTAAATAGTGTTTTTTTAATTATGGATCATTTCTGTATTTCTGCGTGATTATAAATTCCATTACAGCATTTTTTTTTTTTTGATACCCAGCTGCCGGAATATTACTTTTACTATTTTTTTATTTATTTATTTATTTTTTTTTACAGTGCAACAGCAAGTTGAATGAGTATTCTGTTAAGCTGTTATTACTGCATCTTATTAAAATTAGGGCAAATACCGCCTTAATATATTATCAAACCAATACGTTGGTTCTCGGGAGAAATGGGAGATTATTTCCTTTGAAACAAAGTTGACGGTAACACACGCACTCAGGCATACATAGCCACACTTAGTCTGATCTCTGACAAACACAGGGAGGCTAGGATGTCAATGCACACTGAGCGCCACCTGTGCCCAGGCACAGAGAGATCGAAGGGCAAAATCCCACATCTCTGCAGGGAGAACAGACTGGCACTGGTGAGCAGGTAGGCATGAAGGGTGGTAAACCCACCCCATCCTACTGTATCAACTGGCATCTCAGAGATCAACACTTGGATGGAAAAGATAGGTTTGTTAACACATGCTCTCATTACACCCCCCCCCCCCACACACACACACACACACACACACACTCACACACACACACGCACACACAAAACCATACACACACACACACAAACAGATAAATCCTTCACCGTAGAGAGCAGACAGATTTCAGGCTCATCGTCTCCATTCTGTCAGGTTGGAGATGTGAAACGATGGTGGGTGCACCGGGGCAATCCCAGTCAGGATTAGCAAGCTGTGTTGCATGGGTGGAGGGTTTGACAAGCAGGAGGAATAAAGGTTAGCAGGGGTAGAGGAGACTGAAGATTGTAAACCAAAGAGCCAGGCAAAGATAAAATGTGGTACTAGACAAGACATTGATAAAGAGAATGAAGTGACAAAAAGTCATGAGCTTTGAATTACACTCATAACGTAAATGCAATGCTAAATCACATCATCTGTGCTTATTAGCAGGCACATTTTTGCTACTGGAACTATGATTCATTAAATATCATTTAAAAAATTCCCAGTTTCAGTTCCAATGTGTGTTTTGGTTAAAGCTTAGTGGTGTAACTACAGAGCAAGATTTATGGGTTAGTGAGCTTGAAATTAAAGTTTTCAGTGCCACAAAGGTGTCTCTTTTGATCAGCTATGAGTGCCACTGAATATTTATAGTATGATTTAAGTGAGGCACAAATTCTCTGTTGAAGGAATAGGTTTTATACATGCAACCAATTGAACTGTGCCTTACTAACACCACTGAATTAAGTTATGCTGTATTCTTGTCATTGAAATTTGCACACAGTTCAGTTGGGGATGCAGAAAATGTATAGTCGGTTTTATGCTTAGTCACAATCTGCTGCAAAGTCTGACATACACAGATGGCATAAAAGCTACTACAACACAGATTAGAAAATTGATCAGTTACATTTGAAAGCTGTTAATCACAGAAAATAAGATTAAGTTAACTTTGAACTTGTGACAAACTAAAGTGACTCCCACAACTCCCTCATTTTACTATATGACGATGTCAGAACTGAACACACTGAGTAACCTTTAATTTGTAAATGTATCAAAAGTTTCAGAGATCTAATGTGGAGCTGTCAACCAAAGAGCAGCATTAAGAGTCCATCAAGTGTAACATAAATATATATATTAATCAGAATTAAAATACTATTAACCACTATTAATATATTATTAAGCATTATACTATCATTATTATATCCTTCATCACTCGACATGCTTGTTATATTCATGAATGCACAAGATTAACAATTTTCTGCAGCATTAATGTCTTGTCTTTTTTGCAGCAACAGTGTTGCATTTTGCTGTTATCATTTTTATGTTCTTTATATGGAAAAAAAATCTGTAATTTAACAGATTTTTCCTCCAGTGGTGTAGTAAACATATTGGCTTGCCAAGTGAAAGGTCACTGGTTTCAAAGGAAGGCATGAGGCATAAAACTCAACTAAATCAAACATGTGGGATGACCCCTTGTGGCAAGGGACCAGCCAAAAATAGCTTTTATTATGATTTTTCCTGAATGCGTAAAATGGCAATAAAATTACAAAAAAAAAAAGAAAAAAAAAGAAAAAAGAAATAACTTTGAACTGATGTAAAATAATATGAAAACCTGTCACTGAATAAACATGAATTTAAAAAAAAAGACAAAAACAGGATTTTTTTTCCACATAAAAAATTATTTTAATAGAATTTTACAAACATGTAATGATTAATTAAAAGATAAAGCTGTTAAATTCTACTTCAATGCTGTAAATATTGTTACCCTTATTTTACCCAGGAAGTAAATCATCAAAGTTTTCACA
>JAVDPK010000794.1:5142-23978 GCA_034780415.1 Cichlasoma orientale | reverse complement strand
GCATCTGCGGTCATGCAGCCAGAGACCGGCGCTACCGTTAGGCAATGTGGTTTAAGTGTCTTGCCCAAGGACACAATTCAGCGCAGGGACTGGGGCTCAAACCGGCAGCCCTCCGGCTGTAAGGCGAGCGCCTACCCACTGCGCCACTTACCACTTTGGGTGTGAGCTCATTATTAGAACCTTTGGCCACGTTTAATATCAGCATCCACCACTGGAGCAGGAGTCACATGACAGGAAAAGGTCCATTTTAATGAGGAGGTACCCTGGGTTTAAAAAGGGTTTAATCATTAATCACTTTCGCTGATACTCATTGATTATTATTTATATATTGATTCCAAATCAAGGACCTGAAGCACAGTCAGTGCTGAACACGCACACTGCTTGTGTGCGGTGTATTGCTTCTCCTTCGTATCGCTGCCATTGCAAGAATTTACAACTGTGATTTCCCAATTTGATACTGTGATTATCTCAGGGGATCAAAATGCTGCTCTAATGTTTCCTCAAGATAACATAGTTTAAATATGAAATCATCAGCCTGATCCGGGGCTTAAGGCTCCTGAGCACCGATCGATACCCAAGCATGAAAAACACACAAAGATGCTGTTTCACAAATAAAGTGGAGGGGAAAGGGGGGGGGGGGAGAAAGGATGAGTGTGTCAGTGCGTCGGAGGGGGGAGGACTGAAACGCGACTGACCTCGAGTGAAAAATTGAAACCAGTTGTGTTTCTGTGTGTTTGTGATGCGATGTGAGAGGAGGTCTGTATTTTTTTAAAGCTGTTCCCACGACACCAAACGACCTCCGGCTCCCTCGCTCTCCCTCTCTCTCTCTCTCTCTATAAATGGCTCGTCTGGTGGCGTTTTGGTGACCAGTCGGACTTAAAAAGGACAGAGAGAGACGGAGAGCGAGAGAGGCAGGGGAAAATACCAAGAAAAGCAAGATGGGAAAAAATATTCTGAGAATGAGAGCGCGGAGGCGAGATCGGCTGTCCGACTGGATTTAAAGGAAGTTAGAACACAAACTTTCTTTGCAGGGAGCTCAGAATGATTTCAGTCTCATGTCTGAGTGTGCAGGCCTGCAGACAGGAGGGGGTTAGCTTAGCTAGCTTAGCATAAAGACTGCTGTTAGGGGTAAACAGCTGGCCTGCTTCTGTCCAACACCTGAAAAGCTTCCTCAACATGCTGGACCTGGTTTGCTTTGAACATTTTCGACACACGTGTTCACTCAGACGTGTGTTTGTTCACTTCTGCCACATTTTAGCTGACAAACATTTTCTGACAAACAAAAAGTCCCACACATCCAGGACTTATGAGCCTTTTAGCTGACAAACAAAAAGTCCCACACATCCAGGACTTATCAGCCGTCAACAATACCACTAAGACCACTAAGACCACCACAGCCACAAAAACAGTTTATATATATCTTCAGTCATGCTGCCACATGTCTAAAGAAGGCCTCACTTGGCTCAGCTAAGGTCAGAGTTCATGATTCAACGATCAGAAAGAAACTGGGCAAAACTTGGGAGCGTTCCAAGGAGAAACCCTCTGCTGACCAAAAAGACACAAAGGCTGGTCACACATCTGGACGATCCCTGAGACTCTTGGGGAAATATTCTGTGGACTGATGAGACAGAAGCTGAACTTGAGTCCTGGTTTGAGTTCTGTTATATCTGCATAAACTAACTGGTTTGATGGTCTGGGGCTGCTTTGCTGCTTCAGGACGACCTGCTGTAACTGATGGAACCATGAATTCTGCTCTCCACCAGAAAATCCTGAAGGAGAACGTCCAGCCATCAGTTTGTGCCCTGAAGCTCAAGAGCACTCGGGTTATGCAGCAGGAAATGATCTGAAACACGGCAGCAAGTCCACCTCTGAAGGGCTCAAACACCACGATGAAGGTTTTGGAGCGGCCGAGTCAAAGTTAAATCACACTGAGACGCTTTGACGTGACCTAAACAGGCCGTTCATGCTGGGAAACCCTCCAATGTGGCTGAACTCAAACAATTCTGTAAAGATGAGCGGACCAAAGTTCCTCCACAGCGATCTGAAAGACTTGACTGAACACTGGAGTGACAGAAGCATGAACACTTGATTACAGTTGTTGCAGCCAAGCGAGACACAGCCAGTTGTTGGGTTTAGGGGGCAATTACTTTTTCACACAGGGCCAGATCGGTCTGAGAGCTTTGATACCTTAATAACTGAAATCATCATTTAAAAACTGCATTTTGTATTTACTCGGGTTTTCTTGTCTAATACTAAAATCTGGTTGATGAGCTGAAACATGTAAGTGTGACAAGTATGTGAAAAACTATGAAATCAAGAAAGGGGCAAATACTTTTTCACAGCACTGTCTCATTATTGAAGAAGGGAAAACAAGCCTGACCATTAAAATCCGGTTGGCTTTGGTCCATCGAGCATTTGTGCCCAGGGGTTTGTAACTTGATGATCACGGCGTGGCCAAATGCATGGAACAAAGATTTGGAGACTGAAATCTGACCGCAGACCAAATGCTACACACTGGATGAGACAAACAGCTTCAAACATTCCACTAGAAAAAAATCTATTCTGAAGAGCAAATAGTGCAGGTTTGGATTTCAGTCTGAGTAGCTGTTTAATGTGAATCATGCTGTAAGTCACAGAGATTCAACTTCAATTTGGTTCTTTTTTCCCATCCTGGTCATCCTGGCTCTGTGCCAGTGCAGCTCAGCCTACAGAGCGCAGAACCTCTGGTTCTCAAAGTGGCACCAGTACATAGACAGCTGCGCACCAGCCATCACTCCTACTGTACTTTTCACAAGTCCACTTGGAGTCCACTTCAAGGGCACATATGCATTCAGGTCTTGGAGGACATGCGAACTTCCACTTTGAGACTCACATTTACCCTGTGATTTTTTTTACGTCGTGCTTTTTGAGCCTTTTTAATACAATAATCTGACAAATAATTTGATTCACTGTGTGGTTAATTATACACACGAGCTAACTGCGCTCCAGTTTCTAGAACATGCACTTCAACTGGTAGCAGCGAAGTCTGATAGCTCTGATCTTCACTCAACTTTACTTTGTTTTTGTTGGATTTCAATCAGTTGGTTTGTTTTTGTCGAGTACTGATGGATACATCTGTGGGGAGAAGAGTTCACTCATGAGAAGAGCTTTTTTTATTGAAACGGAGCAAATGTGGAAGATACCGCCCTGTTCCTGCTGAGATAGAGAGGCGCTTTTGTGGTTGCCAGTCATCATGGGAAACGTCAACTTTCTGCCCAAGAAAAGTGATGAGCTGGAGATGTTGGCGAAGACTCAGATAGTATAACGGATGCTAAAGTAAGAAAAAAGGTGGGGGTCTGGCTTTGTTTGTGAACTGGAGATGGTGTAATCCTGCACGCGTCACTGACAAGGAGAAGATATGTTGTCCTGATACTGAATTATTGGCAGTTGGAATGCAATCATATTATGTACCAGAGAATTCATTCGTATCATAATTCTTAAATACAGTCAACATTCCACACAGGGCAACAGTGTGACGTTCTCCATGAAACTGTTGCTAGGACACAGACTAAACATCCAGAGGCACTCTTCATGATTTCAGGAGACTTCAGTCATGTTCCTCTCTCCTCCCACCTGACTGGAAGCCATCCTGAACAACTCTGATCACCCACTTTAGAGCATCTTTATGGAACAAAGAAACATCAGTACTGGAAGAGTCCTCACAGAGAGATACTGAAATGCATTCGCACCCGCAGCCATCAGGCTTTCAGTTCTCGTACAAATATGATGAGCTACAGTATGTCAGACATATGAATTTCCCTCTGGGATCCATGAGGTCATACCTATTCTTAGTTTTGGTGGGGAAATTCAAGGATTTTATTAGTCTGTTATTTAGCACTAATTAGCAGGTAACTCAGTCTATCAAAGTAGCTTCCTAACGAAGCTAACTCTTATTAGCTGATAATTCCACCCTCATGTGCAAATATGGTCACCTGTGGCTCCAAACAAACATTATCCTCTACAATGAGGAGTCCAGGAACAACCAGCTGTTACCGTGGTGGCTGCATCCATCTTTCATATACATTCTACTTAACGACTGTACTATTCCCACCGACACCTCTCCTCCTCCGTCCTCCTCCCTGTTGCTCAGATGATGTCAGTGATGGGGGGGGTGACTGGTCTCTCTGTTTCAGAACAAAAACCCAGCTGACTCACCGCACAACCTTCAACCGTGTGTGTGTGTGTGTGTGTTTGTGTGTGTGTGTGTGTGTGTCTCCATATCTGGGAAGTGAACTAATATCAGTCCTCAGGGTCTAATTTTAGAGTGGCGTGTGTTTTATTGCAACACCAAGGACGCAGTGAGCACACACAGTCTCCCTCTCACACTCAGTCCAGATGTTTCCTATTGCGCAGGTCCAGAGAGGCCGAAGCCGGGCTGCAGTCAGAAAGCTACGACACCAAGAATCATCCGCGGGTTGATGACTTCATGAGCGGTTTCAGCGAGCAGCTCCGGCTCCATCACGGAGGAATATATTTTATTTTTTATTTTACCTTTATTTAACCAGAGAATGGTTAAAATCTCTTTTTCAAGTGTGTCCTGGGCATGGCGAGTATACACAAAGACAGGAAACAGCCATACAACTCTAAAGGATAAATTAGTAAAAGCATTAAAATATAGAGGAATTAGTTAAAGAGACATTTTTTAAAATACAGTCAGCATCCTGTTTACCATCGTCTGCAGAAGAAGATGTTTGTGTCACCTTTGTGTGCCTAGCTTAGCTTGAGACAAGGAGAAACTACAAGCCTACAGTGAAGAGTAAAGTTCATGTGCAACATGTGTGACGTGTGGGTTTTTCCTGCAATGCCTAAAAAGAGAAAAGCTTCCTCTGGTTATCGGTGGCATGGATGATGCAGTCTCCATGTTCTGAAAATTGTTTGGTGCTTCTTCTGTTTCCACCACACAGCCGAGCTGATGACCAGTGAAGGGACTGCAGCCTTTAAACTGTTTGACGCCATCAGTGCGCTTCATGTAGCCCTACTCGTATGAGCTCAGCTGTGCTCCAATAATTCACCGTGGTCTCCTTCACTCTACCTTTCTCTCTCCTTTGCTCTTTTGTACCGACAGCACCTGTAGTGAGGCAGGTGTGGCTGTGACACACACCTGCTGCCATTGGTTTATTTTCAGGACCGGTACTTCCACTCCACCTCCACATCGTTCAGCTGATTGCAGTGGCGCGTTCCTCTGTGTGTTCTGCTACCTTCGTGCCCTCATACTCCTGTGTCATCGCCTCCTCAGGAATGCCTGCGCTCGATTGGAAACCCCAAATTCTGGATTTTCTAACTCTCGGCATCGTATTCTCCCACCGCTGTTTGGTGTTCTGCACCCACTTACTTACCTGCCTGCCCACTCCTCCGTGCATGCTGCAGTCACCAGTTTAATTGTGCTGTCAGATATTCATTAACTGAACTGGTCTGGGTCGGCTCTCTGGTCCTTCGGTCTTCCTGCAAATGTGACACATGAGACCCTGCAGCTGTCCTTCTCATGGGTGGCTTGCCAGCTTATTTTTACCTTTTAATATTTTTATATTTTTCTGACCTAATTAAAGCCAGTGCTTATAAGTATTGAAATGTAAAGCATCCTTTTAAAACAAACTGGAGTTTTGATGGAGGGGCAAGAAGCAGAAATGAGAATAAATGTTTGTCTTTTCATGTCTTACACTGAGGAGACTAAACGTGACCAGAGAAGCTGGCACATGTGATAATTTTGCTGTAATACGTGCATGAAAACAAGTCTCACTGCTCGAAGGTTCAGCTGAGCCACCCTCTGAGGCCTCTCACCAACCAGAAGGAAACTGTGAGGTTTATTTCATTTAATGACCAACCGGCAGCAGCTGCAGCTCCAAGTGCAAACAGCAGGACGCTGTCGTCCCATACCCCGCCACCAAACCTCAGTGCAACTGTTTGCCCCAGTCTCTGCCCAAGTCCACACAGTGCATATTTTAAATAGTGGGGCAGGGAGGAGCGTGGTGCAACACACGGCTGTGCTCACTCTGCTATCAGCTCGCACGTTCATAATAAATAACCCTTTGAGCTTGGAGCCTCTGGATTTGGGTGAACTGCCTTCAAAAAGCTTTAACTTGACTCCTTTGACTCGACTCCAGGATCAAATATGAACAAAGGATCTGCAGTTCCTCTGACAGCCATTTGAGACAGCAGCCAGTCAGTGTCCCGTGGAAGTGCACGTTAAAATATCCAACATTAGAGCACCGGGCTGCACTTTCCCATACTGTCACACTCAGTTCTGTCATCATCACTCGGCTCCAATCGTTTTCTTGCTGCCTTCTGCAAACCAGTCGGCCTCTGTTCCCTGTGCTTTAAACCTCAGCTGTCACTCAGGCTCCAGGTGAGCCCCTTCCTGCTTCCCACGAACTCTGCTCTGCTGCATTGCTTCATCAGCGTCACCAAATAATTTATTACTCATCTTTTTTCAGATGATCTCTCCTTATCGAACTATCATCGTCATAACGGAGGCAGGGCTGCATCCTGTCTCCATTATTCTTTTTTCTTTATTTTTTAATTAGTTAACAAATGAATCCAAATTTTAAAGCTATAAATGGGAATAAATCACAGCTGCAGTGATGTAGAATTGTTGTAACTGGAGGCAGAAAATATCAGCAATGATGACCTATTAAGAGGACTTTAACAGCTGCTCACAGCACAGCGCGTTAACTCCCATGTATCACGTGTTTGTTTCAAGCATCAGCGTTACCCACAGCGCCTCTGTGCCAGGACATTTAATGACGCCTGCGTTCAGCAGCTCGGCCCGCGTGTGCTCGTGTGCTGCACGTCCTCTGTGTCTCCCGGCTATTTTCTGTGGTCTGGGGGGTTTACAGTTTCAGTGACATGATCTGATTATGTTGTTCATGCGCTACGTCTCCCAACAGAAATGCAGAAGAGATTTCTCAGATAGAAGCTGAGTTCCTTTGTTCACAGTATAAATTTCAGACTATAATTTGTATTGGCCAACATGAGGCATGTTTAACCATTATTATAAGCTGCTGTGGATAATGGATCCTGGATCCGTGTGCACTCCATCAGGTCAGGAATGCGAAGCTCCAAACTTTCAGTAAAATGTCTCTTTAACCTTTAACCTTTGTGTATCACACTGAATCACTTCATCGTCTTTAATCTAGAAAGTTGTTTCTATCCTCAGCTACATGTAACCTTTATTCGTTCAAAGAACACTAATTAGAGGCACTCACTGAAGAGAGGACTCTGTATGCACCAATCAGTGACCTCAGGGGCTGAAAGATGACGTCAACGCTGCAGTTCCTCTAATGTCCACTTGAGGCTCCAAAAGGGAAAAACTTCCCAGCAGAAATAAACGCGTTTGTCACACAAACACTGAGGTTAATTTGAGTATTCAAGCGACCTGAGTTAATACTTTAATACTTCCTTTAAGATTGTATTTTGGAGAGATTCTGTTGTCATTCTACTTCACAGCATCTTTATAGTTATCACTGTTCACGTGTAGCACAAATTTAAGCTAAGTGTGCATCCTTTTAACCCTTCAATAGAGAGTCACTGCCTGCACCACTGAACTTCGGTGCAGAGATGAGCTCAACGTTGTGACTTCCTGATGGAGCTTGTCTGCTTATTTTGAGCTTCATATTTTAATTCCTCGACTCTACCAGAGCAGCTTTGCATGATTTATGGTCGAACACAACCCTGTTTATTGTGGTGCAGACCCTCAATTCATCCTCCTCCTTCCGATTTGCTGTCCCCTACAAACAGAAGGTTTGAGCAGCAGGTGGGTGGGGCTCCTGTTCCTGAGATGACCATATTAGGGATATCCCCTCTCTACGACAACATGCAGATCCCAAAGTGGAGGTCCAGGCTGAAGTCAGAGTTTTGGGCCCTTATTTCAAGCTTTGCTTGTGTTTAATGTGAAAATCCAGCACTGGATCAGGATAAATATGACAGGAAATAAGGAAAACATAAGCCGTTCACTTTAATGACCGACTTCATGTTGTGGAGCGGCTCATCTCACCATCCTGCTGCCTGAAGTTTGGTGCATTTTTATCATCTTCTTCCTGTTCCTCTTCCTGACAAACCAGAACTCTGACCTGACCTCTCTAAACTTTATGAGGTCAGTCACCCATCCTGGCTCTAAGTTTCAGAAAGGAGCATTATCAAGTATTTGTCCATTGGCTACTGACTTGATTGTATCAGCCAGTGAGTTTGCAGTCCCAGATCCAGCTCATCTTCACGGACGTCCGAATGTTAAACTTTATTGTAACCTGTGGGAGAACAGCCGCACTCATCATTTCATGTGTTTTGGACTGATCTGAGACTCGTGACTGTGCACCGCTGTTGATCTGGAAGCTGAAGGAACATTTGGGCTCAAGGGGATCTGCTGGATTCACAGTTTTTCTAACCTCACTTTAAATACATCATCATCATCATGGTGCACCACAGCGCTGCGGCTTCTTTTTGCTGTCCTCATTGTTGCTGCATTCATATTTTATTTCATAATTCATGCACTCTGCCTTAAGAGAAGAAAACAGTTTGTATCTGTCGTGAATGCACAATCTGTACTCATTAAATCCCAAAACGAGACTGAATCTGAATTAATGTGTACTTTATAAATAAAGCTATGTGCAGTACAGGGTACATGTAGTACAGGGAGCAGTGTGGGTTATCTGGTCACTGCTGCCCTCTGCTGGTGACCCGCGGTGACACACTGACGAGGGCCAATCAGATTCGTTTTCTTTGCTACATCTGAATCGTCACGTGTCTTTAGGAGCTAATAATTACAAATAATCAGAAAGGCTGAAGACCCTATAACAGCATCAGGCAGTTTGAATCATTGTCCTCATTTTATTAACAGACACAAAAAAAACTTGCAGCCGTGCAGCAGGTAATAAACAAACAGTAAATAATAACTGATTAGCACAAGTTTAATAATAACGATCATCTTGAGTCCTGTTGAGTCTTTGGTCCGTGTTTGCAGTTCTTGAAGAGTCTGTGAAGTCTATGAAGAGTCAATATGCTTCCAGTCATTGTGCTATGGTAAGCTCACCTGGACCCCGTCAGGTGCCAGGTGTGCTCTCAGCATGCGGCCTCCTGCTGTGCAGAAGCTGCCGGCTGCAGCATTTCCTCTGCCGCCTCTTCCTTTGCGGCACTGACGGCCTGGTTTCTGCTGCAGGGGAGCATCTTCCTGATGGTGCGTCTGAACGGGGCGCAGAGGTAGAAGAAGATGAGCGGGTCGAAGCACAGATGGAGCACGCTGAGCAGCAGCGTGGACTCCTTCCCCAGAAACAGCTGCTTTTTGGTTTCACAGTCCGTGATGACTTCGGTCTGGGCGAGCGTGTACGGGGTGCGGACGACGTGGTAGGGCACGAAGCTCAGTATGTAGGCCGACGCCACGGCCGCCACGCTCACCGCCACCCGCCTGGCGGTGGCCCAGAGTTTGGGGTCACTGCGGCTGCGCAGGAGCTTTTTGACAGCCAGGCTGCTGGAGATGAGCACAGCGGCGGAGGCGTTGAGGAACAGAGCCGTGCAGAGGAAGACGGTGAGGGCGTGCCAGTGCAGGCTGATGTCCTGCTTCAGTGAGGAACAGCTGAGGTAGGACTGCGCCTGCAGGCAGCAGCAGAAAGGTTGGGGTGAGAACCTGGATCAGAGCTTTGTGGCTCAGCCTCACAGTTTTTAATAGAAACTATAAAATAGCCAATCATAGACATTCACAAACACATCTGTATAATACTGGTTTATAGCTGAGGGGCTGTTTTTGACATCAGCAGATTTATTTCATGGTTTTGCTCATTTGCACTCATTGTGACCTGCTTTATGATAGCATTATTAAACTCTTGCATCACCTGCAGGCCTCACAAACAGTTACCAAGAGCTGGCCTGCAGGACGCACTTTGGATCCTGCAGAGCTGCTGAGGATTAAGTTCCAGCACTCAAGCTTGTTTCTCATTGGCGAAATTATAAGTAGACAAATGAATCATCCGCTTCCACATTTGGACATTTGAGCAGTCACAGCGGCTGCATGTCCAGCGGCGTCACAGTACCTTGATCTGTTTGATGGGCAGAGCCATGTTGGGCACCATGATGAGCAGCAGCAGCAGCCAGACGACCAGCGACAGCAGCCGAGCGAAGCCGACCTCCTGCAGCCGCAGAGAGCGCACAGTGTGGCATTCCTGCAGGACGACACGCACATACTCGGTGACTGGTTCAAACTTTACATCCTGACTCACCCCCAACCGGTCGTGGCAGCTGGCGGAGGTTTCTTCCTGTTAAAGGGGAGTTTTTCCTTCCCACTGTCGCCAAGTGCTTGCTCATAGGGGGTCCTTTTAACTGTTGGGTTTTCTCTGTATTATTATCTTTACCTCACAGTGTAAAGTGCTCTGAGGCGACTGTTGTGACATATAAATCTATATATTTTAGCGCTATATAAATAAAACTGAACTGAATTGAACTGTTTCTGATCTCTGAAAATACTTCAGGGTAAATTCAATCCTCCCACCTTCCCCATAATAAACACTGACATACTGAACGACAGACAGTCTAAGTGTCTGTTAACCACAACGGTTCTTTTGAACAGAAGGCAGGGAATGCTACTGTACCTGCAGGTAGCGGTCAGTGATGATGAAGGCGAGGAAGGCGATGGATGCGTAGAGGCTGATGTAGATGGTGACGGCGCTGGCCTGGCAGTGAAACACCATGAGGTCCCACGGCGCCGCCCCGAGGTCCTTGATGATCTTGAAGGGCAGCGCGAGCAGCAGCAGCAGGTCGGCCACCAGCAGGTTAACCAGGTAGATGCTGGCGCTCTGCTGCTGGAGGGGCACAAGCAAAGACATCTAAACATGTAGACCCATTCATGTCACGAGCTCCTCTGCCACGCTGTGTGTTAACAGTATGAGCAGAGCGACACTAAGAATGCTTCTTATAGAGAAACTTAATGTGATTCATTCCAGCTAATTTCACCATAACTGACCACAAATCCTCTCATCACTTCTTCTTCTCTTATCTGATACGTGCTCTTCTAGCATCTTTACATCATCACGTGACACCACAGCACACTCCACTTCCTCTCACTTCAATCTTTTTATCTCACATTTCACTTCACATATTCCCTCGGGTTATTTTGGGCCTACCTTGGCTTTGGGGCTGCGAATGAAGGCCCACACCGACACCAGATTTCCAGGCAGGCTGATGATGAAGATGAGGATGTAGAGAACGGTGAAGGGTCCCATCTGGTCGTTGACGATGCAACGCTTCTCCTCCCCTGCTCCGCTAGAGCTGAGATTGGTGGAAGGAGTCATCCTGAGGCGATTCGGTGCCGGAAGCAGGAAAACGACCCAAATCGACAGATCCTCTCTGGATGCTCCGCTTTGTGCTGCTGAGGAGCTGCAAAAATGTTGTGGAAAGGAATTTGTGTAAGAAAGTAACCGTGATGGTGAGTTTTTAAACACAATGCTTTAGTTTTTGTGTAGTTTTACAGGGTTGCGCTCTTCTTCTGCCGCTGAACACTCACAAACCTTTACGTGCATGTTTGCACATTTGCAGCTGCGTGTTGCGTTGCGTTCACAGCTGTATCAAACTGCTGGAGCTGATGTTACCAAGAATACAGATGTTGGCGTAAACAGGCTGTGTTGTGCGGTCTTATCTGATCTTGATCGGAGTGTGTCAGTAATTTTCTGGTTTTTCTGTGTCAGATCTCACACGGTTAGCAGCTCCTGTATTAAAGACGTGTTTTTACCAAAAATTGTGCCTACTCGTTTTTTTTTTTTCTTTTCTTTGAAACAAGTCGAGCAGGAATCCTGACACTGTTACGGGATCTGTTCAGGGAACTTTTTCAGTTTTTTGTCTAAACAGACTGAAAGAGGACCGGACGCAAACACGCAGCAGCTGCAGTAAATTTCCTCCGAGTGGAAATCCATCGCCTACAAACTTATAGAGTGATGTCAGTTAGTAAAATATATAATGAAATCAAAGAAATCATCATGAACGTCCTGTTTGTGTTTGAAGCGAACGCTCGTTTAAGCTTCTGGTTCATCTCAAGTCTCTTCAAGTCACTCAAACCTTGAAACTCAAGCAGCAGCTTCTGAACCCTCCACAAACCTGCTTTTATCTTCTAACAAACGCCTCGAACCGATCACTAAAACACTTTTATGGTGAACAGTTTCATGTTCTCGGGTTTCTGTGGCAACGAGAGCGCCTGAGAAAAGCAAACATGTAATAAAGATTAAAACCAAACATCCGGGGCAGAAGCTGCAAAGTCTGCGTGAATTTTGAGGCTCACATGAAGACGTGTTCGAGTTGAACCAAGAACCAATTACACACGCTCAGAACTGTTGGTCAAAGGTCACAAAGGTCACTGAAATAACCTGAAACTGGCAAAAGTAATAAATAAAAATTTGCTGAAAATGAACTCGTGAAACATCGTGAGCAAACTGCTCCAGCTGTCTCAGGTTTGAAGGGCGCCTTCTCCAGACTGCACGTCTCAGCTCCTTCCACAGATGTGATCAGGGCTCACTGAGGCCACTTCAGAACAGTCCGGTGTTCTGTTCTGGGTGTGTTTGGCTCATTACCCTGTTGGAGGACCCATGACCCAGGACTCCAGAACGCCTCGATAGTCTTCAGATTTCACTGAACCTGCACAGACTCAAGACACCGTGGGCCAGATGCAGCAAAGCAGCCCCAGAGCCTAACCGAGCCCCCTCCATGTGTCACAGCAGGTACCGTGTTCTTTACTTTGTGTGCTTCATTTGTGTGTCTGCGAACACGGAGCTGATGTGATTGGCCAAAAAGCTCCAGTCTAGTCTCCTCTGTCCAAAGCACGTTCTCACAGCAGCTCTGTGGTGGCAAATTCAGTCTCTCTGTTTAGTGATTTGCTTTCAGCAGTCGGGTCCTCCTCAGTCGTCTTCCATCAAGTCCACTTTAGCTCAAACAGCGGTGGATGGTGCGATCTGGGCTCTTTGGTTACCATTCCTTCAGTTTCTCATCAGTTTTCCTCTTGCGGTCACGTCCAGGGACCTTAAATAGCTGAATAATGTGTGCAGCTGTGGCCACAGGAAGCTGCTTGGAGATGCTCTTGTAGCCTTTACCTTTAGCATGCTTATTAATAATTGTCTCTCTCTTCTCCTGAGACAGCTCTCTGCTCAGCTTCCTGGGGTCCATGTTCAGTGTGGTACACACCATGATACCAAACAGCACAGGGACCACATTTCGCCGGTTAGAACACCTGTGATGCTCATTACAGGACACACACATTAGTTTAACACTTTCATTAGTTTGTTTTTAAAAATTATTGTGTTGAACCAAAATTCAAAACCAATGTCTGATTTTCACGAGTTAATTTTGAGTTTATTTATTGCTACTTTTGTCAGTTTCAGGTTATCTCAGTGACCTTTAACAGAAGGGTACCAACAGTTTTGTCCACGTCTGTGTGTAACCGTAAGCAGCTGCTTTCTGTTTACAGCCTCTCTGCAGCGCGTCTACTCGTGTATTTAAAAAGAGGAGCAGCAGTGCAGAACCTGAGGTGAGAGACGGGAGGCGGCTGAGCTGCTGTGCAGGATGTGAAATCAGCCCTGCAGTCACACACAAACCTGTGCAAAGCAGGAAGTCTTCAATAGGAGACTGTCTATCAGCGCAACTCATATTCATCTCTGACAAAAACAAGGTGATGGAGATTTTCTGATGAGCGTATGCAAATTACCGCAGGTAGAGTTATCCTCTCCTGTGTCTCAGAGCAGAACAGGCCAGTATCACAGGCATTTACACCTAAATTGATTTTGCCCTAAAACATTAGCATCCTGCTAACGCATGCCGATTGGTCGGTTGAGGATTAAGGCTGTCCTCCGGCCGTCTCACCATGGTTTCCCAACATCAGAGGTGAGAATGTAGAGAAGCAGCTGGTTGTGGTGGTTGAAGGTGAAGCTATCAGGCGGCCGCTGCTACAGATGCTCGCTTCACGCCCCAAATCAAAATGGAGGATGCCATTAAATGCCCTGTGGTGCTATGATGTCCCTCATAAAAACACATTGAGATCCTGCAGGGTCGCCTTCATTCTGAAAGAGCTGCCGTCTGTGGAACAGGAAGAGTTCTCAGCCCAAAGCAAGAGGCTTCAAACACGTTCTGACTTCCCCTCTCTGCCTGTGGCTTCACCTGAAGACTTTAACATCTCACACGTGTACACTTTCACTTTTTAAAGCCTCAGAAATATCTCTGAGCAGCCGCTCGCTGTTATCTGTAATCAGACAGGACAAGAGAGTCCAAGAGAGATTATCAGCAGTGGCTTCATCCACATTCTGTGAATATTTGTGGCAGGAGGACCACATATGTGGGCCCGGGCGAAAATAAACTGCATCAGCATGAGCAGCAGTGGGGCTCAGTGGACCATAAACATTCATGTTTCATCCAAATATGGACAATAAACCAGGAATCTTTAGGCAGGAGAAGTCCTCTGTACTGAGTCACAGAAACTGGGGGAGCATCAGCTTCACAGAAAGTGACATCACGGGCTTAGCTTTCTTTGAAAACGAAGAGTCATACAGAGGTCATGGCACCGAGACGCCGGGCTTTCCCACCTACAGCTGCGGTCTAAACAAGCAGAGGAGGTAGAAATGTCCAAACTCGCGTCCGGACCGCAGCCTCAGAGCAGTGTGAGGATATGAACGCTGAAGGAGAGAACCACAGTTCCCAAGGTTCATCTCAGCGTTCAGCGCAGAAGACGTGGCATTACCAGGAAACACGCTGAGAAATCTGCAGCTTAAATGTGTTTATTCAGCGGCAAAAGCAACGTGTTTTTATCCTGATTTTTCCCTTGAACTTCAAAAAGGGACAGCCTGTATATAAAAGATGGACATGGCTTCAATGGCGCGGATGTCTGATAATGCTAGCTCGGTTAGCGGAGACAGCACGGGAGCATCACACAGACACAGATACCTGCTGATCAGTGCTCACTAACGTCCAGATAAAATCAGAGAATTTCACTAAGCAAAGGTTATTGGACGGTCTGTTAGTCCAATGAAGACACAGCAGCCATATTATTGGTCAGAGAACTGCATTAAAAATGCTCCAAAAGGCTCCAGCAGCACAAACACGGCCCAGAGGTCCAGCTAGCAGACAGCTAGCAGCTACAGCCTCCTGTCAGTCAAATAGGCCACGCCCCTAATAATGCAAACTTTGTTTAAACAGGTGAGTTATAGAAATATCCTTCCCCTGTACAGCTGTTGTGAAGGGGGAAACTACCACTTGGTTTCACAAGCAGAAGAGGATCATTGCTCTCAGTATTTAGAACCACCTGCCTTAATGACAAAAAAATGAAATGTTGAGGAGGCGAGGTCAGAAACTAAACCTACACACTATGAAAGTCATGGAAAGATTACCAAAGTAGTTTATTTGAGGTGATAGGTGACATTTCCTTCTGTAAAATGAATCAAAAAACCCCAAAGACACGCAGCCCCAGTGCGAAAGGATGTAAAACCACCACAAAAACACACAAAACTAACCAAAGGAGACGTCGTGAGGAGTGCGAACGAGAGCGGAAAGAAAAGAAACGCAAGCTGATTATTTCAAACTGCTTTGGTAGCTCAGTTGTGTCCGTTTCAGTGTGAGGAGGCTGCGAGCCTTCATAAATCTCTGCCCTTTTCTCGTAATCCTCCTATCAGGTGAATATGGAAGGGAGGAAAAGAGCAGTTCCTGCCAGTCTGTTATGACCCTGATCAGGACGAACGCTCAGCTATTTCAAATGTTTTCCATTAGATGACACACAGACCGTCTCCACACTGTCTCATGTTTGTCTGGTGAGGAACAGACAGCGTCTTATCATCATCGTCATCGTCATCTTTTCCATTTATGGAAGTTAAAACGAACCTGACTGAATCCTCACGTCCCGTGTCGTCCCCTCACAGGCTCTCGGACCACGTGTTGGATCCCTAAGAGACTGACCGGGGCCTCCGGCTTCTCCTCAGGTCCTCAGGGTGCGTTTGAGTCGGTGTGTTAGTGCAGATCATGTGCTCGGGGCTGCGGAAGCTGCAGACAGATGGAAGGTGTTTTCCTGACTGTTAGCAGCACATTGTCGTCAGTGTGACCACAAGCCACACCTCCACGACACTCACACACACACACACACACATGTTGAAGGTGTTTCCAGCTACTGAGTTGTGAGTAATGCCTCTTTACAGCTAAACACAGATACATTTAGAGACTTCTGGTTTATCTGACAGCGATCACGCTTATCACGCTTATCAGCTTTTAGCACACGTGGAAAAAAAATCCTTCCACAGAAGACAGGAAGGAGCAGCTGATCTGCAAAGAAAACATCATTACTTCACTTTAACAGTAAAAATGTTAGTGGAATCAAAGTGTATTCTAGAACAAATGGTAACACATCACAGCAGAAATATCCTGGCAGGAGTCGGCACAGAGCGAGGGCTCTCTCCTCCAGGTCATCAGAGTCAAAACCTCAAACGTCACACAGTGAGACACAATCTGCAGATCTCGCTGAATCTTATTGCACAACAACTTGAAAACACGCTTGTGTTCGCTGGTACAGCGCACATTAACACAAACACTTACACTCAGTTTTAGATCCCAGTCCAGACCGGTGGGATGTGTTGACAGATGTGGTGTGCCAACAATTCTGTAGTAACTGTGTGATGCTATGATGTCAGCATGGACCAACATCTCGCACAGATGTTTGCAGCACCGTGTAGAATCGGTGCCACAAAGATGTGAGACATTTCTGAAAGGGGCTCCAGGCCAGCAGCAGGAGGTATGACCACAGGTTTCAGCACAAAGAGTCTAAGGCCCTCAAATTCAGTTAAAAAGCTTACTGAATGAGCCTGAAACTTTTCACAGAGTCAGACCCAATGTGCAGATCTCATTGAAGAGTCTCCTTCTCTAAACACACTATTGCACAGCTCATTGGCTGACCACAGGAAGTACAAGTTACATGCAACTACAGCACAGATGTAATTCACAGCGGCTCAAAATCGAGCAGC
The DNA here is from genome assembly GCA_034780415.1 of Cichlasoma orientale. NCBI lineage: Eukaryota > Metazoa > Chordata > Actinopteri > Cichliformes > Cichlidae > Cichlasoma > Cichlasoma orientale. The sequence continues at coordinate 6,984 of JAVDPK010000794.1, read as the reverse complement.
CAGCCAGGGCTTCTGCTCACATTATTTAAAAAGGGACAACGGCGCACATTAATTAATGAATTAACATGAACATTTAGGTCCATCACGTGAATGTGCAGGATGCAGACATGCAGGTGTGCTGCATTTAAAGACGCGAGAAGGAAATCAAAGATGCAAAAACATCAAAGAATAAGACAAGACAAGCTCGCAGGCAAAGACAAAAACGTCAGAGTTCAGGCTGAGAACCTGAAACCACTTTTTCACAGTTCCTCCAGAAAATGTTCTGTGGTTGGTCTGTGTTTGGATTTAGTTCGGTGAACACATTGGGGGGGGGTGTATGCAAATAATCAAGTTTTCCCACGCTGTAAAATTATTTCTGTAAACTGCAACACTGTGAAAATATCATTTTTAAATGTAGCTTTTTCAGAAACTTGAAATGCACATGCATGTAACTCTGCATGTGCATAATAATAATAATGAATAATAATAATCCAGAGCAGAGGGCTGAGACGGAGGGGACAACGAGCTGAACAGCTCTGAAAATCCAAAACTCAGAAAATTAACTACCAAAATAAAACAGGAAATGAAAACCAATAATGGAGGATAAAGGAAACACTCTGTCTTTCTGTAAAAGTCACTGCACACCAGTGACGACACACTGTACCACAGCTGCCGGTAGCACATGCACAGCAGCTTACTTTGGCATGTTCTGTGGTTTGATTCTCAGAAAAGCCTCTAATGTTCCCATAAAGACATGTCCGGTGTGCGTGTGCATGTGTGTGCATGTCTGTCTTTTGCTGCACAAGGTTCCAGCATTGTTACTTTTTTTTTTGCATATCATTAGTAGGATTGCCTTTAATTGCATTACAGTGACATGTCGTATTCAAGGGTTAGTGCAAAAAAAGACACAAACCGCTGTGGTTGATTAAACAAATTGCCTGCATAAACAAAACTGTATTTAAAAGGTTCTCTCTACAGGTTTGGATTTTCTGTCCGATAGAAATGTTACGGTTGGAAAATGCTGCAGGAAGTGAAGTGCCAGAATAAAGTGACAGGCTTCGGTCTGCTCATTGAAAGGCCAGCAGTTTAATGTCATGCTGATATAGAGCCCGAAGTCGCACTCTGTCAAGGAAATGTGAATGTTTTAATTCTTTATTTTATTGTGAAGTAGCAAAAAAAGCAACAAAAACAAAAGACAATAATGTATCCATTTGCTAACCTTTCATTTTTACAAATTATACTTTGAAACATTCGGGAGAGAAGAAGAAGAAAAAAAAGGGAAAAAAAGGGAAATTTTTCATCTGTAGACATTTATAAATCCTTGAAATAATCCCCTTAACCACAGTATTTCCATATGCACTCAAAATTAGTTTTAATATGGGATCATTAAAATCTGTTCTGGGTTTAACATCATATTCAAAATAACCACGAACTTGCAAGTATCTGAAAAAATCTGAGTTCTCAAGCTGATATTCCTTTTTCAAATTTTCAAAGTCCCTAAAATTCCCCTTCTCAGTGAGTGAATAGAACGATGTTGCTGCTTTGGAAATCCAAGATTTAAAATGATTATCCATTAAGTTAGGTCTAAATCCAGGCTCAAAAGCACACCATTGGATTATCTGTATTTTATCGTTTAACTGATACTCTCCTTTTACTTTATTCCAAGTTTTTAATTGAGGTTTAATCCATGGATTTTAAATCTCTCTAATAAACGTGTCTAAATGTGTATAAGCCAGTACTGCATGTACGGGGGGAACTTTTCCCACGTTCCTGCACATTTATCTTGGTTTGCAGGACTCAGTCTGTAGTTTCTCACACTCTGTCTCAGCTGCTGATCGGGGGGTGGGGGGGGGGGGGCACAAC
>JAVDPK010000793.1:22265-32754 GCA_034780415.1 Cichlasoma orientale | reverse complement strand
AAGGTGGAATCGAACCCAGGCCTTCCAGATGGTATTCTAACTGTGAGGCAACAGTGCTAACCACCGCACCACCGTGCCTATTGATTGTAATTTCAGACTGTTTTATTGTATGTGGGAGGGATGGAGGGATGATAGAAGGATGATGATGGAGGGATGATAGAGGGATGGATGGATGATGGAGGGATGATGGAGGGATGGATGAATGGATGGTTGGATGGAGGGATGATGGAGGGATGATGGATGGATGGAGGGATGAATGGATGGTTGGATGGAGGGATGATGGATGGATGGATGGACAGCACATCATAACATCAGTGTTTTTCTTTACTTCTCCAGGTCCCAAATATGTCAGCAACTACTGATTATGAGTCATTCCCTGACTATAACATAAGTACTGCCACAGATGACGGGTTCTGCGATTTGAATCCTGACCCCACCGAAGTCATCGCCCAAACTTACATCCACTCCATCATCTGCGCCTTCGGCCTAATAGGCAACATCCTTGTGGTGGTCACCTACATCTTCTACAAAAGAACCAAGACCATGACGGACATCTATCTGTTCAACGTGGCCGCGTCTGACCTGATCTTTGCAGCTGCCCTTCCGTTAGTCATGTACAATGAGCAGCACGGTTGGTCGATGGGCACAGTGGCCTGTAAGGTGCTCCGGTCGACCTACAGCATTAACCTCTACAGTGGCATGCTGCTGCTCGCGTGCATCAGTGGCGATCGATACATCGCAATAGTTAAGGCAACACGTTCCTTTGGGACGCGCGCCCGCGCTCTCATCTACAGCCGTCTGATCTGCTGTGGTGTTTGGGTGTTTGCAGCAGTGTTGACTCTGCCCACGCTCATCTACACCGAGCACTATGAAGAGCCGGGGGCTTACCCGGAGGATGACAACATCACCGTGTGTCAGATGTCTTTCAGCAAGAATGAAACAGCGGAGCTCATAAAGCTGATGGTACCCAGCCTCCAGATGGCCATCGGCTTCCTGCAGCCGCTGTGCGTGATGGTGTTCTGCTACTCCTCCATAACATACACACTGCTGAGGGCGCAGAGCAACCAGCGGCACAAGGCCGTCTGGGTGGTGTTTGCAGTCGTTGTGGTCTTCATTGTGTGCCATCTTCCCTACAACGTGACCCTGCTGATCCACACCCTGTCTCTGTTCAAGGAGAGGAGCTGCGATGCAGAAAAGGTTAAACTCAAATTTCTCGCCATCTTCAGGAGTGTCGCCTACCTCCACTGCTGCCTCAATCCCTTCCTCTACGCCTTCATCGGAGTCAAGTTCAGGAGTCACTTCCGGCAAATCATGTTGGACCTCTGGTGTGTCAGCAAAAAGTACATCTACTCCGCTCGCTCGTCACGTGGGACGTCTGACATCTGCATCTCCGGGCTGAGGACCTCAGACGTCTCCAACAACATGTCGTCATTCAGTGCGTGACACTTCAGTTCCAAAAGGGAAAACAGTCCAGCCGCGCCTCGTCTTTCTCAAGCTTTACTTTGTCATCGCTGTAAAAATCACAAGTGAGAATGCGCTTTAATAACAGAGACTGCAAGATGCGTTCATACAGGGGAGGAACTTTCTGAATGCAGTTTCTATGCAGCAACACGGACACGGTTAAAAGCATAAAATCCAGCAGCTAATCATAACAGCAGTGATACAGGTGACCACGTGCTGATGGAAGGAAAACTGAGTGATTATCATTGACCTTTATTGTTTTAGACATCAAAAAGTTTTAATAATGATAATAATAATCCAAAAATCAATAATCCAAAATATCTCACATTTTTGCTTCACTTCTTGCACGCTTGCTTTGGAAGTAATTGTTTTCTGTAGGGTGGTAGTTATACCGTTTGCTAATGAAGTTTAACGCTATAAAGTGCACATTAACATCGCACACGCTTTGTATATTCATAACACAGTACCAGCCACCCATTCATAATAACTGGTACCGTATATATTCAAATAGGTTTGGATGTTGAGTGCACAGCGTCCTGGTTTTCTGCTTCTGAAAGCTTTTGTAAGACGCAGCTATAAATGCATAATTCTGCCGTCGGAGACCGTGTGCTCTGTTGGGATGATGAACACAGACAGCAGAAAAGCCACGAGGCGTTCATTGTTGCTCACGTGTCATCAGCAGTGGCCTCTTTTTGTGTGTTTGGTGATTATATCTGCTGGTTTTAAAATCTTCCCAGACTTCCTGTTCATGTACCCTGCTGTTTTTAATATTTGGTATTTTGTATATTTGTTGCATTGTCTGAATAAAAACTGTATAAAAATATGAGGGTTTTTTATTATTAATTTAACTGGATTTTCCTAGAATCCTCAGAAAGGACTGCAGACTAAAAGTGATTTTAAAACGTTGACAAACCCTAAAAGACCTTTTTTATGCAGAAGGTTGCTCAACCAAAAGAAATATCAGCGTGTGAGAATCTCACACGCTGAGATTCTCACGTGTGAGTCTGAGAGGAGAGTGTAAACTGAGAAGCGCAGTGGGCCAAGCACAGTGTGCTGGGGAACGCTACAATTAAACCAGGCTGCAGAGGAAGAGGAAGGTACATTCAGTGGGGAGGAAACCAAAAGTAACAAAACCACTTGATCTTGATGAGTTAACAGAGAAAGGAGAAGTGTGGCAGCAGAGTGTGAGCTGTGTTTGGCTGCCAACCATCACACAGGCGTTCATTACTTCAGCAGATCTCGATGCATGTAAGGAAAGTCCATTCTGGTCTTCTGGAATCTCCTTCAGTCTCAGCTGACTGCAGGTTTATTAGGCTGCACCCCTGCCTAACAATGGTTATAATTAGAATATCAGAAAACAGGTTTGAATAATGTATTGCTTTAATTTGTAGATTATGACATAAATGTGACAAATCACTGCTCAGGACCACAGAAATGTTGTTTAATTGTATTTTATGTTTTAACCTATATGGTCATTGGGTTCCAAATCAAAGCTAACAGTGTTTTCCCAGAAAAAGATGCATCTGCAGGAAGCAGTGACAGTGTGATGGACAGGCTTCGGGGGTCCAGGCCAACCCAAACTGTGCCGCCTCAGCTGAATTCTACTGATACCCTTCTACAACTAAACTGAGCACAAAAAGTAATGAAATGTGTGTTTGTTGGATTATTTCTTTGTCGTAACGATGCTTCCTAACAATTAATCTTACACCACTGTTTATGCCCCTTAAATCTGTAAGGAAAATGTATTTGTGGGTCGAGCAGCACGGTTGAGTATAAAAATCTTCTCTGCCAAACAGCTCGTTCTGCTATTGGCTCGTTTGGTGTCATTTATTGGATTGGAGGATTTAAGTCTGAAGAAACATATGAAACATAAACAGGGGCCTTCATAAAGTTACTAATTCAGTACTGACAGTATGAACGCACTCTCTCTTTAAAATTGTTGTTTTTATTTCATTTCATTTTTTATGAAAGCTCTCAGGTTCATGTACTCTGGGGCTGACACTAATAAATGTAGTTTTATAAATAAAGGAAGGAAACATTCACATTATTTTGTCTTCTTTTTGTAATGCGAGTAACAGGGGTGCATGGCTTAGAGTGACACAATCTAGTCACAAAACATCCATCAAAGAGGACTGACCTTTTGCCTGCCCCTGGTTTTAGCACACGACTCGATCAGCTCACTTCCTTCTTGCTGTCCTGGTTTGTCTCTTCCTTTTCCATGCTAATGAGGTCTGAGCACCAGGGTTGCACATATGTTGTGGGAACAGTCTATAATCATGTTCTTTAAAATGTGTTGATTGTAAATAAACAGAGTTAACAGTTATAAAAGTCACGTATCAGATTTATGACTTATTTTAACTGTTATATCTGAGGAAGAGTGCAAAAGAGGAAAATGGGTTCTGTTTTGTATTTTAAATGATAAAAGAAAGGTGTAATTTATGCAACAAATTCACAGACAGGCCTGCAGCTGGACTCTGTCAGAGGGAATGAGACTCTGTGGGGTTCGAAAGACTGATGTTCACAGAGGACACTGACGCGCCTCATTGTTATTCAGTCCCATCCTCTGGTTGAAATATCTGTTTCATGCCTGAATGCCTGCAATGCCAGGATTATTCTTATAGGCTTCAGATGCATTTTAGCATTCGCAAATGAGCAAATCTTAGCAAGCAAACACTCCAAGCTCAGACAATGAGAGCGTTTTACCAGCAATTAGTCTGAAGCATCAGCACGCCAACAGACTTATCTGATCTATTTCCACACCAAGTTTCAAGGAACTGAAAAGTTGCTTTGAAGTGCACAAGAGCAAATTACACTTGCAGGGTTGTGTGAGAGCCTCAGTGACTGCACTGATTCTGTATTGCTTCATTCCAGTTGGGTTTCAGTGACGTGCGGTGAGGTTTGTGATGGTGAGGCACTGACTCGTGTGGAGTCGGATGTGCACATATACGAACCCAAAATAGAAGCTTATATTTCAATTTAGGTACCGCTGCCGCAGCACTGCCCCCTATCGGTGCAGCACGGTACTTTCTGCCTCACTCTGTATTTTCACCGTGAATTTATGACCGATCACAAAGAACAAACATGTCACACATTCATTCGGTATATTAGACAGACTGGAGCATCAGCATGTGTAGCACATGAGTAATCAAACATTTTGGTGATATAAAGAGACAGCAATGGGCATGCGCCAACCGCCTGCTTCATTTATTGCATGTGACGCAGCGCCCCCAGAGGTGAGCCACAGCACTGCACTGGCTCGCCTCGCATTTCTTCCATGTGTTTGAACAGGCGATTCCGCGATTTTGACCATTAATATGTTGAAATAATTCAGAAAACAGTTTTATAGAACAGTTTTAATTCAATTCAGTTTTATTTAAATAGCGCCAAATCACAAGAAACAGTCACCTCAAGGCGCTTTGTATTGCAGGTAAAGACCCAACAATACTGCAGAGAAAACCCAACAGTCAAATGACCCCTATAAGCAAGCACTTGGCGACAGTGGGAAGGAAAAACTCCCTTTTAACAGGAAGAAACCTCCAACAGAACCAGGCTCAGGGAGGGGCAGTCATCTGCCGCGACCGGTTGGAGGTGAGGGGAGAGAGAGGACAGTCATGTGGTCAAATGTATTTTCTCCTATAATTGTTAGTATTTTACTTGTCATGATGACAGGGCGACTGCCTCACCCGCCTCCCTTGACTGCACATCGCTGGTGGGTTTCATCAATGACCTGCAGCAGTCAGTATCAAACAAACAGTATCAAACAAACTGTTTAACAAACTCTGGGTTTGTTAAACTCGGGTTTTCAGTTCCAGAAAGAGGGTTAACTCCATCTCTGAGTCAGTTACCTGGTCAACAAATTCAGTATATGAATCTCGACATATTTTCTGTTGAAAATCACCTAATTCGGTGATCATAGGCTCTATAACGGATCCGCAAACCGTGTCCGAGTCCACCTTCACAGCAGGAGGATCCAAATGCATCAGGATCACGGATTCAGATCGGATAAGGTCCAGATCCCGTTCAGGCTCCAGTCACCCAGCCCAGTTCTGTTCATAATGGACCTATTTTCCCGACACGATCTGCATTCTTTATGTAATCCTCCCAAAAGTGCACTGAAATATTTCCAACCTATAAAGCTGAGACATTCATTATGATCTTTCTCCTTTATTAATAAAACTTTACATTCATCACAGACTTGGAAAGCTGCTCTGAATGTTTCCAGCTAAACATGAAACTATGACTGACCTCTGACCTTTAACAGTAACTCAGTGAAACATCTCTGCTGTGGCTGTCAGAGAGCCGTCATTATCAGTGAAGCTGATCTTAGATCAGATTAGAAACCCTTAAACAGTAATGACAGAAATAATGAAATTCTCCATTAATAAATTAATAAAGTGAGGTTGCTATTCCATCAATAGATTCCATTTTTATTGTATGATTCTTTGAAGAATTAAATGGTCATAATCTGAACTGTCATAATCTGAACTGTCAGAAACTGAACTGTCAGAAACTGAGGGTCTGCTGCTGTCTCAGTCTCTAACACACAAGTCTGTCAGCAAACTCAGCCTGAGCTGTTTCTCCATTTTTATCTTCACTTTTTGTGAATACAGTAATTAGATTTTATAAATCAAATGTAAAATTAGGATTCAGCTTCATCTGATGAAGATTCAAGTTGTGTAAAAGATGACAGCAGACATTATAAAATAAATTATATATTTTATAACAAACTTTTATTCTGTCTATTGTTGTTCAACTCAGAGTATGTTTTTAACCTCAGAGTTTGTTGAAACAGGAACTACAGTAACACAAATAACTAAATCTCATTAGTTATCTGTAATACAATGTGTTAAACTAAATCCTAATTCATAGCTAAGCAACACAATTCAGAGAACATAAGGATCATGACAGGTTATACTTCAGTGAGCAGGAAAAGAACAGGCCCGAGGGATCTGTTCATTTTAATTCCTGCTTCCATTTGATTTATACACCAAATCACAACAAACAGTCGCCTCAAAGCTCTTCATATTGTAAGGTAAAGACCTGACAATAATTACAGAGAAATTTTAAGGGCTAGAGTTCCGGTTGGTAAGAACCATTTTTGTAGTTTTACCTCTGAACACATCAATCAATCAATCAATCAATCAATCAATCAATCAATCAATCAATCTATCTATCTATCTATCTATCTATCTATCTATCTATCTATCTATCTATCTATCTATCTATCTATCTATCTATCAATCAATCAATCAATCAATCAATCAATCAGTGACTGATGTGCAGACCTTCAGCTTTAATTCAGGGGTTTTCCTTTTTTTTTTGCAATGATGAAAAAACTTTGCAGCCACTGACTGAAGTCTCGAACCGTGGACACCAGCAGACCGTTACTGCAGCACCTTCAGCTTGTTTGTGGACATTTAGCCACTAAAATCCCTCTGATTTTATCCAGGTTTGTCAGCCTAATAATGGCCTCTATAACTTGCACTAATATCTTTTTGGAATTCATTTAAAATGATTAAAACTAATCAAAATTACATTGAAAAGCTATAAGATAGAAATTCAGCCCTTTGAATCAGCTTCAGATTTTATGCCTGTTTCATTTGTCTAGAACATCGGAGCAGGTCTCAGCTGCCTGTCAGTCAGCTGTCCCGTTGATGTTGAACCTCTGGACTGTATAAAAGTGGCTGTGACTCTTCAACAGTTTATACTAAACGTGATTATTAGCCCAGTTTGATTATTGTGTGATCTAGTCCAATCAAAATAAAACTTCATGTTGCACCAATGAAGCTGTATGATCAGCCCAGAGTGCTGAATATTTACTCAGTTTTTTCAACATGGATATTAAACATGGTGATGTCACCAGAAACAACACAATATTATTAGAGTATTTGTTTTAGTGTCCTGTTATAAGGTGGATGTTTTTATGTTCTTCAGTGTGAGTTACATTAATCTGTATGAGGAGAGCTGTTTATGTCTTTGTATGTGTGTGACTGGATGGAGGACCGAGGAGGAACAGCTGAGGCTGATGGGAAGCCTAATAAAACAAATAAGAGCAGGGATGTTTCTGGGAAGCATCATAACTTCCCCATCACCTTTTTTAGACTTGAGTGGGAACTTGAGGCGTTCCTCCAGTGAGGCTGGAGTTTGTAGTTCCTCTGGAAGGTTCCTGCAGTGAAAACCCAGCTGTAGAGACAAAGCTGCCAACTGACCAGAAAAATGTCTAAAACTTATAAACAATTATATCAAAAGTATTGCAGACTGTGTTGTTGGGATTGTGATGTGAACTGTTGCACTTCACATAGTCAAACTCACCTTTTGGTCCTAGAAACAGGAAGCCACGTGCTGTCCCAAATCTTTATGAAGCTCGGGATGTATCAGTCATTGATCCAAAGATCTCAGCCAAAAATTAAAAAAAACCTGGGAGCTGTTTTTGTCTTTGTGCCATCATCAATATGAGCATGAACACATTACTCATGTAAATTGAATGTAGCACTGTACTGACTGCTGAAGCTTTTAAACCCTTGCGCGGCCGCGCTGAGAGGCACATCGAGCACTGATTGGCCCCTCGAGTGTTTGCTCCAGAAAAAGGTGAACGGATTGTGCTGTCAGAGCAAAGTGACTGCTTCTTTTTTCTCTGCTAAATCTCTTATTAAAAGATTTTGTTACTGATAAGCTTTCACAAATGTTTAAATCTTTGTCCTTTCATTATCTGCCTTCTTTGTTTGTTATTTCTTCTTTTTTTTCCTTTAGTTGTTTCTAAGATGTTTTCATGTATTTTAATTCAAACAAATTCTGGAGTAAAAATGAGGGTTCCTATTTCTTTTGTCGCTGTTTTGCTTTCAACAAACAAACGTGAAATAAGTGAAATTCACCAGTTGTAAGTGCTGCTGCCAGCCACTTGTTCCCCTCAGCAGTAGGTGATACATACACACAACCACTAGGAGGCAGAAGAGGAACACGACTGCCTGGATCTGAGATTGTTGTTGGGCCCTTTTTCTCCACAGGTAATTCCTGCAGTCTCGCTGATTTGAACCTCTGTTCAGGAATCAGGGCGTCTGGATTTATGAGCATCCATTCATCTTCAGAGAAATAGCAACTTGTAAAATTTTATGATGATTTAGAGAGCCTTGCGGCCCCAGGCTCATTCCAGATGACACTCTTTCTGTTTTGCAGTTATTTTGGATGAACTAAGGTAGTGCCGGGTGCCGTGTTTGGCGCCTCAGTGACTCAGTGACTCCTCCTTTGGGGCCTTTACATGAAGAGTATGTATATCTAAAGGTCTGGTATTTAATAATAAAATCACTCCTTTCAGCAGTTACACAGCTGATTCACTCTCCCAGGAGTCGTCTCGGACCTTTGATCTTGGTAGAGCAACATGTTTGCTAACTCAGTCTGACGAGCGGTTTGATGAGGAAACATCTAAGCTAACCACAATAAAGTTCATTCTTTCAGCTTCTGTGCTGCTTCATCAGAGGTGATATTTTAGAGAAGTATAAAATATATTACATGGAATTCAAAAGTGAAACCAGTACTGGAGTGCCTTAAAAGTGCATTCTCTCTAATGTCCAGCAGGGGGAGACTCCTCTGGCTGTAAAAAGTCTGAAGTCTGTGAAGAAATGAGCCTTCAACAGCAAAGAAATCCAAACACAGGCAGACATGGAGCGAAGTCTTGGGCTGCAGCAGAAAGATGTTCCCCTCTCATGTAGAGCCTGATATCAGCCTCACAGTGCTGACAGGCCTCAGAGATGAGAGCAGATAAAGCCCGTTGGGGAAAACCAGCATGTATTTGTTTTGATTCAGTGTGTATCCAAGTGTCTCGGGGTGGTTTTTCTGATTTAGAGGGTTTTTTTTCTCCCTGCCTCTGGGAAGAAAGCTGCAGACAGATAATTTATCTTCCTGTTTTAAGACATGCGGGGCTTTTGCAGACAGATGGTTCTTTTTGGCGTCACAGTCTGTGTTTGTGTGCCTGTGAACATACATTCCTTCACTCTGTGTAAGTTTGGCCCATTTTTTTCTGAAGGAGAGCTGATTAGGGGGTCCTGGAGGCAAGGAAAGGATTATCATGCTGGGTTAGACTGTACCCCGCTGGCGTCCACTGAGGAATGCAGGCAAATGAACTGGCGGGCCCATCAGTCGGTCACGCACCGAGTCATCCCATCTGCCAGTCAGTCATCTGCTGGCGAGGCACTTGGCCAGTCCTCACGTGCTTGGCTTATCAGCAACAGTTCCTCTGCCCGACACTCACACATGTCTGAAACCATCTCATCTAATCTGGATGACACTGATGACTACAGACCTCCTCTTATCTGTTTTTGTCTATATTTCAGCCACAGGATACATTCTGCTTAGGCAATCACAGTTAACAGAGCTGGGAAAGCAGTTTGGTATTTTCATAAGGGGGAAGAGAGTGCCCCTGGTGGGAGGGGGGTCATGTGTAGCACTCCATTTGCTGTTGAGTTACAGCTGTAAATTGAATTTGTGTAACTAAAACGCTGGAAGCTGGAAACAACAAAAGCTGAGAATGAAATCAAAGACTGAGGAGGACAGAGGAACAAAAGCCCCGACAGCCTTCGCTTTTATACAGACTAATAGAGCAACTCCAAAGACTTCACACAGGCTTTGTGCTTGAACCCACTGGGAACCCTTTTAGTATTAATTTCCAACATGCAGGGCAGTCTGGTAGAGTTCATTTGGAGACACTCGCTGTCTGCAAGAGAAGTGAGGAAATCGGGTCTCGGTTCAGGGACGGAACTGAAAGCACCAGCCAGCGGAGCGTTAGTGCTGGGGGTCCAAAGCTGCAGCGTGGCTCATTTAGGTGTCCTTTAGCATCTGCACCACTGAGACACACCTGTCTTAAGGAGCACATCACCTCCAGACTACACACCACATTTTTTTTTTTTTTAAACCTGTCATGTCTGGCAGTTTTTGCAATCGGAATGATCACCCGAATGCACGGATGTACCAAACATATTTACTTTTACAAGAACAGCTCTTATGAGTTTTCTATAGGCTGGGGGGGGGGGGGGGG
>JAVDPK010000791.1:0-14295 GCA_034780415.1 Cichlasoma orientale | reverse complement strand
ACTCCCTTTTAACAGGAAGAAACCTCCAGAAGAACCAGGCTCAGGGAGGGGCAGTCATCTGCCGTGACCGGTTGGGGGTGAGGGGAGGGAGACAGGACCAAAGACACACTGTGGAAAAGAGCCAGAGATTAATAGGGTGAGGGTTAGGGTGGAGGTGTCAAACTCATTTTACATCAAGAGTGACATACATAGGTTACGACTTTGTCAGTGAGAACGCTATAAAACTAATGAAAATACAGTTAAAAGGTCTAAAATGTATTTTCTTCTTTTTTGAAATATAAAATTTTTTTCCTAAGTCATCCAGTGGGCCGGATGGGACCCTTTGACGGGCCATATGTTTGACACCCCTACCTTAAAGAACTCAAACACAACGATCATCTCTGAACAGGCACCTGGCAACAGTGTCAGCATGCTGATATTTGATAACAAGCAGTGCATGCAGGTGAGGCTGATGAAAATTATTTTAGCAGATTTTGGATTATAATACTATGTTGCTGGTGGCATAATTTGTTACTGTGTTTTTAGGAAAATTATGTATCTGGAACAATATGGAACACCACTTCCTAAGCTTACTTTCTATGATATGATATATGTGCTGCTTTATGGAAAATTTCAGCCAATACACTTAGACATTTAATTTTCTACTTTCCAAAGAGGTCTACCATCATTACAGGTCACAGCCAAACAACTGGATTTGGGGTTGAGATTCTGTATCACGCCAAAGAACATCAAGTGAGCAATAATTTATTATTGCAGTCAGGTTTATAACAGTCAGGTTTGTAGAATATCAGAAATCCAACTATAAACCCGTTGAACTTACAAAGCTTTTGTTGTGTATATATACACTATCTGTATATAGTCTGCATACACTTGTGTACAACAATCACAAAAACAGAGTGCTTAAAAAAAGCAGTTCTAAAGTAGAACCCTGGCACACCTTGCTGCTGACTAATCAAATCTGATTTACACACTCTTAAAACACACTCCCATCTGCTGTGCCAATCAGGACATGAGTGGAAATGCAAAAAATATTGTCCTTGTTAAAAAAAAATAAATAAAAAAAATAGATGATGATGATCCACCAAATAAAAAGCTTTGGTGAGAGTAGCAAGTGCTGCTGCTGTAAGATAACTGCGACCAGATACGTTTCCATCTGATCTGAAAATCACATGTGGTGTCAACTTGCTAACACTGAAATCCATTTAAGTAACAACCTAATGCAGTGCCGTTATCATGCACTTTAAGTGCATTACCACACGCCATTGATGTCCACTGTTACGAACCGTAAAGCTCAAATGTGAGGGTTGTGCCACTGCACAGTAATAAACAGGAACAAAGTATGACTGGACTGGTGAGAAAATATATTAAAGAACCTAAAAGCTGAGCATAGCCATCCCAGTTAGAACAAACAAACAAAAACAAAAACCACGAGTTTTATGAACACTGCTGTGAATCTCTGAGCGTAAATGCAAAACAGCTAACATTTTATTTGCCTAAACCCAGACAGTCTTGTGTGAAACACTAAAATAAAGAAGTATAATAATGAATAAAAACCATACAGGTGCTATTACCTAATGCAGGTATTGCAATCACAGCAGTCTCAAAAGCCAATATCCAAGTCCCACGACCACTAATTATTTTCTTTACAATGCAAGAAATCAGTCATGCCATTCTTCTACTCACCATTTGGTGTGTAGGGTTGCTGTTGACTGCAACTGGTTTTCTCTCTTTGGGAATGCATGTATCGGTGTGTGAGGGGCACACTGGGGTGCCCCATCACGCTCCGTCCTGCCGTCTCTGGACCAGTCGTTACCAGTCTTACACGGACATCTTTGAAAATGCACAGCACTTTTTAAAATTGGTCTTTTTTTCTTTTAGTGCTGTACTTTTCATTAGCTGTAGCTTTGAGGACCCCTATTTCAACCTACACCCCTTTTTAGTGGCACTGTACTTCATACCTCCCTCACTGTTGCTTTGCTCTGTTTTCCTCCAGGTCTGTCTAGCCAGTTTTCCTGGTACTCCAGCTGGCTCCGTGTTCCCTGTCAGGGTTAATACAGAGCAAATCCTCACTAAAGCTGTTCTCCCGTCCACTCACTGCCTATGGATGTGTGTGCACGTGCTGTTAAGGCATTAGCACTTGGCTGACTCTGCTGAGTGTATTTCTATACTCCCATAATGCCTTTCACCTCCTAGAAAATCTAAGCTGAAACAGCACAGACAGGTGGGCATCTGTTTTTGTACACAATAATAGATTGCATTTTTCCCATAATGTCAGTTTTGATCAGAATTTTGGTGACTCTAATCTGATAGGCGTATAACAACAGGTGAAGCTAATAATGTTATTCATCTGCTTATAATCCAATGTTCTCATGGGAAACCTTGGATTCTAGTATTTGTGTAGATGATACTTTGACTAGTACCACTTGATAGTACTAGTCAAAGTACTAGACCACACTACTATGACTCCCACTGGGTTGGAGTCAGCTGCTTTGTGGGCATTATCCTGTTTATCAATCAGTGACTGCTGCTGCCACGGTAGTGAGGGGGTATGCTTGGACTGCAAGGATGTTTAAGTGGGGGGGGGGGGTGACATTTGCTACTGATAGGTGTATTTAAAGCCTCGGTCAGATCTTGCTCCATATACGGCATAAAAAGAATAACAGAAGCAAGACAGTTCTTAAAACTAGATCGTGTTTTACTCGACTCCAATAAAAACCTCATTTCCATTAATCTAGTACAGAAGTGGAAATCTAAGCAATAAATACATTAAAACAGGAGACACTGTACCACAAAAGCCAAAAAATATAATCTATATCTTTGATGTTACCTATGTTCTGTTCACTGAAAGAAAAAAAAAAAAAAAAAAAAAAAGCATGAAAAAATAATGATCAGATTCCAAAAAACAAGACCTGTTACTGAAGCAACAAATTATTCATTTAAAAGACTATTTAGACATTTTGAAAAATGCACTTAATGGTTTTCTTACAAAGGCTTAAATGAGAAAACCGACACAGTCCACATGTACGCAGTAAACCAGACCGCCTAGCTTAGCACACAAAATGGAAACACTTCCCGAAAAGTCCATCCAAAGGAAACAAACTAAAGTTAAAGCTACATTTCAATTTAACTTGCTTAATTTAAAAAACAAAAAAAACTACTTTTTCTTGTCACGCTTATTTTTGTGCACAGATTGCTTAGAGAAGGTTGTTAATTCCTATTGTGCTCACTTTCAGCTAAATATTTTAAGTCAGGGTCTCTACTAGAACAGCTATGCTACCTTAGTCCTGGTGTGCTGCCCCTTGCAAACACAAGGTTTGAACATAAGGTGGGCGTAGCTGCTGTGCTGACAGCTAGAGCTATGTGAGATTCAAAATGGTCATAAAATCCTTTAGCGTAGCCTGAAGTCTAAGCTTTTGGGGGATTACTTGTACATACACTGACCTCTTTTTAAAACTTTGGGCATGTTAAATATCCACCTTTGAAAACACAACTTATAGCATCACTTTAACTTTGGGCAGAACAATACAAGCCTTTTTTTTGTTCCCAGCCTTTATGCTAAGGTAGGTTAACCAGCTGTGGCTCCAACTACATATTACAACTCTCTGGAAGAAAGTGAATAGCTCAAAGCCTGACACCAATGTGAGACATATTACGACGAGAACAACGGAGAGCTCAATTTACCCAGGCCTGTGTCCCATCGCTGGGAATCTGAACAGGACTATGATTGGGCCTTTGTCATGTGAGTCAGTGTCAAACAGTTCCAGCTGAAGTGAGACCACTGGAAACAGTCTCATAACCTACAGAAACCAGGGTGAGGACATTACTCTCCACACCATCTGGCTTGCACTGCTCTGTCTGGGTCTCCATAGGTCCAGAGGCTCCAGTTTCCTGTCTGCTCTTCTTCTTGGCTCTGATTCGACCCTTGGCTTTTGAAATGACCTTTCCTTGCTCTTTCACCCCTCCAGACACCTTGTGAAGCTTCTCACTGTCTATCGCACGGGTTTTGCGGTGGCGCCTGCGGATGCGACGCATTTGCGGGCCCGAGTCGGCTGGGTCAGATGCTGCTGCGCCAGACAGGATGCGAATCTGCTGTTCAATTACCATAATAATCATGTCCAGTGCAATGTCAAGCATTCCAAGACCGAGGCCATGAGTGACGTTGTCAAACGCACCACTATTGACCGGGTCCTTGAAACACTTTCGCATATCCTCAAGATGGTTCCTAGGAGAAAAAAGGGCAAAAGTGAATGTAAATGAGTCACTTCATTCTGATGTTTCTGTCTCAAGATTTCTTATAAGTACAGCAGTTACATTATACAGGAAACGCAGTAAGAACAGGCATACTTAGTTTCAATAATTTTGGACCAGTGTTGAACTGTATTTGTCTCGGGGATAAGCTGCTTCGCCATGTTGCCGTAGTCAATGTAATCATGGGCAAAATCCTTCATATCGTCACACAGAGCTCTGGTGTCACCTAAAAATAAATAAATAAAAAATTAGCAGCTGAGTATTTCAAACTCTTCTCTATACTGTTATATTCAAACATGGCTACACACACACACACACACACACACATCTGTCACCTTCAGTGAGTTTGGAGAACGACGAGGATACAGAGGTAGTTGTGCTTGGCGTGAGGCCGAGAACATTAAGCGACTCCAGGAGTGTTTTCTTGCTGGCGGGTCCTCTGCTGACCCGAGTGTACGCTGCCAAAGACCGCAGGGACATCTTTTCTGGGGCCTGCAGGCGCCTTTTAATTTCATCATATGAGATGAGATATTTCCCTGAAATTAGAGCAAGACAAGAGGACATAAATCATCCCAGCAGGATTGGAATAAAACAGCACCTGATCAAATCTGAATAGAGAAATTGTTCAACATCTAACATTTCTGAACAATTTTAAGTGAGAGAAGCTTTAAATGACTTTAAACAAAAACAATAAGGCCTAGATTCAAGGAGTCAGAATACACATTTGCTGATTAAATCACTACATGAGTAATGGCAACAAGAAAGCACACCCTTTTTAAATTCTAAGGTTCTACATATAAGAACATAGTAAAAAAAAATATCTGGTCCTTAGCAGGTCTTAAAATTAGGTAAATAAAACCTCAGATGAACAAAACATTATGACATAATTCATTTAAAGATTAGGCAAAAATGCAGAAGCAGTGTATGAAAAAAATAATAATAATAAGCCCTTACTGCTTCCATAAGAATTAAGTAGGCAAGTAGCAGCCAGGTGCTGCTTATCAGCTGCACTTGATTTACTGATCATCACCAAGTGTGACCACCTTTGGCATTCAGGTGTGTTAACACAATGCCAAGGAGGAAAGATATCAGCAGTGGTGTTAGAGAAGCAGTTGTTGCTGCCCATCAGTCTGGGAGGGTCATAAGGACATTTCCAAACAATCTGAAGTCATTCATTCTACAGCAAGTAAGATTATTCACAAGTGGAAAACATTCAGGACAATTTCCAATTTTCCCCAGGAAGCCAATTCATCCCAAGGTTAGACTGTAATGCTCGGCAAAACTGCAAAAAAAACCCCAAACAAACAAAACAAGAGCTACATCTCAGACTCGACAGGCCTCCAAATGTTAAATATTAAAGTTCATGACACTACAATTAGAAAAAGACTATACAAGAATTGCTTCTTTGGAAGGATTGCCAGGAGAAACCTCTTTTCTTTAAAGAGCACATCTTAGGTTTGGATTTGCATCTGAGCACACTGCAGGACTTGGAATGGAGTTGTTTGGCGATGATACACAGCGCCAAGTTTGGAGAAAACCAAACACAGCGCATCAACACAAACACCTCGTAAAAACTGTCAGACACTCTGGAGGAGTTCTGATGATTTGGGCTCGTTTTGTAGCTACAGGACCTGGGTACTTTGCAGTCGTCGAGTTAAACATGAACTATTTACATTATTTTAAAACCTGATAAAAAGGACCAGATTTTTTTTTAATGATGTTCTGATATGCAAAACCTTAGACTTGACAGGTGTACCTTCTTTTTGTCATGTATTGTAAAATGTTCAGTGCACTGCATTTTACTTGGAGCCGTAAGTTTGAAAAACATTTAGAGGGTGTGACTTTCAAACAGCTGGCTACTTACGAGCTTTAGATCCTTTCATGTTGGGATCTAGGAGAGATGAAACCTCTGCAAATGCTATCTGGCTAGTGGACTCTGAATTTTCGCTCGAGCTTGGTGGCAGATCCTGATTCGCGGGCAATTCCTCAGCCTGGACTTGGGCACAAACCTGCATCTGAGGCTGAATATGAGCGTGTATGGTGTTCATTTCCATCTGGTTCGGGTCTAGCGGAGGTTGACCTTGTGCCTGAGGGAGGACTAATGTGCTCTCAGATAAACCCTGTAGGCCCATGCTCCCTTGTGGAGCACCGCTACTTTGCTCTGAAGACACCTGAAATATGCCCATAACTGGCTTTACAACTGTAAAAACCATGTTGCCCTGGGCATCCAGACTCACCATCCGAGCAGATGGGTCCATGTCTTTGTTGAAATGTTACCTTTCTAGCTGCAGCCGAAGAAGAGGCTTTAATTATCAGTTCAGGTTACCTTAGAGGCCCATATAGTGTTACAGTAGGCGCTTCTGGTCCTAAATGGTTATAGTTAAAGCGGACCTTAGAAAAAGGGCACGTAAGCTGACTCCCTTTATTGTTCAGGTAAAACCTCCAACACAAACTGTTTCTTTTCACTTTTTTGTCCTGTTGCGCGACACTTGCATTCACTCATGGAAACAACACAGCAGAGATGTCGTTCTGTAGGACAAAAAAAGAAAAAAGAAGAAAAAGAAGAGAAAGCATGGTTAATATTTCTGGAGGCTATGCACTTATAACACTATTATATAATAACTATTGTTGTCTGGCTGAAAATCCACATCTGTCCTCATTCAAATCACATCAGTATCTGATGGTATATTAGCCTATCAGCAAATATGATGACACTGAGTCAGTGGCTGATGTTTATCATTATACAAGATCAATTTTGTGTTGGGATATTAGGATATCGCGATGAAGGACTACAAGACTTCAACTAAGTGAACTGCATTTAATTGCTGTTTCAGATTTTCTTGTGAATCATAGAGACTATTTTACTTACCAGCATATTTTAGGAAACTGTTGGAAATAAACTGGTTAAATTACTACCAAACCAAATAATTGCTCAAGACATGAATGGCATAAGAAAATGTCATAGATTAATAGCTGAAATATTTCTGGGGGGCAAAAACTACCTGATTTTATTTCTCACATGTGATGATTATGTTCTTTTTGAATGTCACAAAAATAATAAATTTTGAGAGTCAGTTTAGCCCCTGGAAAACTGTGCATATATTAATCACAACACCACTTCCAAAGTGCTTTAAGTGCATATACGGTCATCAGCCACTTCATTAGGTACACCTGTGCAATCAAACCCAGCATAAGAATGGGGAAGAGAGGTGATGTAAGTGACTGAAAGCAGCATGGTTGTTGGTGTCAGACAGGCTGATCTGAGTAGCTCGTATACTAGATTTTAGGGTTTACAGAGAATGGTCTAAAAGAGAAAATCCAGTGAGCAGCCGTTCTCTGGTCAAAAATGCCTTGTTGATGCCAGAGGTCAGAGCAGAATGACCAGAGTGCTTTGAGCTGAAAGGAAGGCAACAGTAACTCAAAAAAACACTCATTGCAAGCGAGGTATGCAGATGAGTACTTGCACGGGCTCACCAAAATTGGACACTATATTATTGGAAAAATGTTGCCCTCTTTCTGCTGCACCATTCAGATGGTAGGGTCAGAATTTGGTGTAAACAACATGCCTCTCGCCCTACGACAGCTGGTATAGGCTGCAGCACCCCCGCGACCCTGAATAGGATAAGCGGAAGAGAATAGATGCATAGAAATATATATATATTTTAAAAAGCTGCTTTAGGCACAGCTTCTTATCAAATCAAAGGACTGCATGATCACCACGTGCTACACCTTACAAATACTCGGTGGCGAAGTGATGTACCAAGTTAGCGGTCACAGCTCGGCTGCTTTGTGAGACGAGACAAAGCAAAAATATCAATAACATAGTTTAAAGAGCGGCAGTTTCTGTTCATGAATGTGTAAACTATTAAACTCCCACCAGCATTGAAGGGCGAGCAACAGTCATGCTTACAAAGTTTGAGTCTCGCGCCCATTGGCGTGAGAGAGCAGCTTAGATGTGCAAAATCATTTTAAAAAATGTAACACCAAAAAAATTTTTTAAAGTATCATTGTTATAGAAAAGTTTTGGAAACATTTAAATTAAACTGTTACATTATGTAGCAACCATTGCCTGACTTTTAAAGCTGCTAGCTACAGACGCCAATTTTATCAACATGTTCACATTTAAAGTATCTAACATTCATCATGGCTGCCTTGCCCCACTGTTGCTGTGTTCCTCTGTAGCGAGCCTGAAACGTTACACTAAACTGGCAAAATTGAGGCGTATGGTTGCGGTTCTTAACGGGACACACCAAATTTACAAACCCTAACCTTGGGTGCAACTAGTGACGGCAGTCCCACTCACCGAAATGCCTTATAGGTTTTCCTAAAAGGACACTGATCCTAGAACGGTCCGGGTCGAAGCCAGCGACATTTTCTCTTCTTCTATGCTGTTGCTTCAGCGGGTTGCAAATCAGCTGTATGTCCACTACCGCTCAAGAACCGTAATCCCCTCTCTCATTGGTCAGTTGACAGATCAGTCACCGAATAAACAATTTGCTATTGGACAAGATTGTAGTCAGTAGCGCAACAAGGGGGCGGTATTTCCGACTCACTTTTTTTTTCTACACGTCTGAAGATTTTTTTTTTTTTTTGCTTTTTAAAAAAATCTTATTTTGCCATAAAACAATTTAGTAACCATTTAGTAAACTACTGAGTACTAAGAGTTTTTAGAATGCTCTATACATATGTGATATATTCAATTTTCCTGGTTAACTGGAGGCCAAAGTTGTGACATATGATAGGTTATACTCAGTGGATCAGAGTATATGATGGTTGAGCCATACACGAATATTTGATAGATAAATAATGACCGTTCAACACAGTGTAGGCTAGTCATGATTCAGTGAATAATCTCCATCAGTCATCCTAAGCTGTTTTCTAAATTAGTGACTACATCATAGACCTAGGATACAGCCAAATCAAATGATACACAATCACATTTAAGAAAAAAAACTTACAGTATACAAAATAAATGAAAACTAAAATATCTACATATTTCTCTATAAAATAAATAAGGCAGTATTGACCTTTTTTTTAAACTAAATTATTAAAACCAAATCAATTAAAATCACTTGCATTTTCCAAGAGGTACATGCAAAAATGAGCTTAACAGTGGGGTATAAAAATGCGATTACAAAAGAAAACACACCTCACTGTAATTAAATTGCCCAGTTGTGGCCATCGCGCTCCCTCTATTGGACATATTTGAATATTACACAAGAGATCACAAGACTGTTGAGGACTGACCAAAAAAATTTTATTCTCGTTATGTTATAGCTTTTTCTGGAAAAAGAAAAAAAAGCAAAAGGCATGACAAAATGCAGCAGAAGACTTTCTTAAAAAGTATATTTATTTACATTTATTTCAGTACAAATAAAAAAAATGTACAAAATAAAAAATAGAAAGTTACAATTATGAAAACAATGTGAATAAAAAAAGCAAAAGGCAACATTTAAATATTTCACTGAAACCACAACCAGCTAATCACAAAAACAAAAAACATATTTTACTATGCTGTGTATGTACACAAACATGACACCTAAAGAGTGTATTGTGGGTAGGAAAAGGCAGACCTGCAGTATACAACTTTAAGTTTGAAGAGCACAATTTCAAGATGATCAAGTTTTCTTTATTCTCATAAATCCGTGTGTCATGTTGAAATAAAAGCACTACAAGAAACATTGCTGTTTTTACTGCAGGGCATTGCTCATTTTACATTTTTTGGTTTTTAAACATTGGCATTTGTGTGATATTGTCTTCTTGTAATCCTGTCACATATTCATACTTTTCCTTGGACTGTTATTTGCATCATTGCTGTGAGGCCCATTAACACCAGTCAAGCACTCACTGTTACACAACCTTTACACTCATAACAAAGAAACATGAACACAGTCTTGCATTCGTAAGAGCTTGATATGTTCCTGACTTGATGATACAAGTGATTCAGCATGACAACGAGCTAAAGAGGAAACACTTGACCCTCAGCACCATCACTCAGTGGCCACAACAACAAGCACACAGGAGACTTGTGTGAAGATATCCAGCTCCATACTATCAGAATTTTGTGTAACGTCAGTCACTGAGGGACTAAGTCTAGATTTTATTGAGGCTACATGCTCTCAGATCTCTGATAAGGAGGAGGTTCCCCCTCCAGGCTCAGTTGTGTTTGGTGTTAGTGCTGGTGTTGGGAGTCATGGCCAGAGTCAGCTCAGTGTGTGCTTGTGCATTGGGCAACCTGTGGTGGTGACAGTAGAGGCGAGGCTGGGGCTGCTGTAACTGGGGCCCTCGCTTCAGGTTATTCATGTTGGCTGTAGAGGACTCCGAATTTGAACTTATGGAGAGAGAGACCAGAAAGAATACTCAGTACAAATATCATGAAAGATGAAAAAGGAATGCCACTATCTCCTCGAGGGCAGTGACAGTAGTTTACCTGTTTGCAGGCTGCTGTAGGGAGGCTGCCTGCCATGCCTCATTGACAAACCTCTTGGGAGAGCTTTGCTTAAAGAAAGGTAGCTCTTCTGCTTCTTGGGGTCCAGTAGGGATGATGCAGGAGGTAACCGCAGCTGACGGGCTGCTTTTACAGCAATATTCTGGACCCCCTTTAGAATCTGCTGCCGTTCTGTGTTACTTCTTGTCGCTGTACCATGGACAGAAAGCTACTTAACAAAGAGAAACACTATTTGTGGACACTGCTAACCATTCATTAGCGCTGAATTACTTATTATAAATGACAATTTATCATTCAAATATAAAGGATATTTGGAGCATATTTGCTGATTCCTGCTTCAAAAGATAGACTTATACAATAGGTCACAGAGCAATTTGAAGGCTTTATCCTGAGCAATGATGCAATGAGCTTTAAAGAAATATTACATCATACAGACAAACCATTGTCAAACTCAGGGCTCTATTGATTTTCTGTTACTTTCCATTTAAATACTTTTCCTGTATTTAAACTGTAGTTAAAAAAAACAGTTAAAGTTCCCAAAGGTTCTTATTTCTTCATTTGAATATCATAGTGAGAGGGAGATATTAGCACTGGCCTCGCTGCTCTCGGGTGATGAGTCCAGGTGGCTGCTGACACTGTGGCTAAGTATGGCTGTAACTCAAAAAGCTTTTAGGAGCCAAAGGTTGCAGCTGCAGACATGAGATGCAGAGTGCCACATTATGATCTAACATTAACCGCGGTACTTTACTTTCAGCTGCTTCTGGCTGAGTGCCAGTGAGGATCTGAATAGAGCTCTGGTGGACTCTGGTGAATGTAACTTCATTTTACTAATGAGTCACAGCTCTCAGATGCATTTTCACAGGAAAATATGAGTCAGAGGTGATGAAAGAAAGATGCAATTCTGCTGGTTTGGAAATTTCATCATGGTAAGCTTAACAAAAAGAGTCAAAAGTGAAGACTGGAGTGGCTGGAGTGGGCTTGGACCTCTGCTACAAGTGGGAGAAGGGCCGGAGATTAGATTCAAAGAGTCGCACAGGTATTCTTCAAATATTAAAGGCAGCAGTGAGTGTAAGACTTTACCCTGAACACAGTGAATGTCAGCACGGTCCGAATTGAGCTGGCAACTCGCCTGTTCAGCAGTCTTCTTTCTGAGTCTTTTGATCTCACAGTGCAGGTCTGAGATGATGTTGGTGTACTGAGCAGTGTGGTATGACACGTTTATCATGTTCTTCTTCACCTGAAGCACACAGATGAAAAATAGAATACTTAAGAGACATACTGTGCATGGAAATTCTATAAAAAAAAGTTGGATTTTCTAACTGCAGCAAGTTGAACTGAAGCTACAGTAATTTATTTTTACTGCCAAATGAACCAAATTAATCTACTAGGGTGATATTAAGCAATATTATAAACTAATACTGAGCTCACCCATGTTTGAATGCTTTTGGGACCGTCTGCGTATGTCAATGTGTTATGAGACTCCTCAAAAGCCACAGAGTCAGGGCTAATATGGGCTATCATGACAGTTCTGCTGTTTCCGCCCAAGGAGTCCTAGTGTTCAAAGAAAGAGAATGATAATTACACACACAAAGCTCACACACACACTCACAAAAACATGCAAGTCATCAATACAATTGGTCCTCTATAAACCTTTAGAGGACTGCACCTTCAAGAGACGAGTCACCTTGCTGTCTCGATAGGTCAATAGGTCACTGGAACAATCCCAAACAATCTCTGAAATAATGGAGCGAAGTCCCAAACCACCGATTGTAATGACCCACACCTTGGCGCGTGTTTATGCACATGAATAATAGAGGGTCCACTGGGGTTTAAATACCTGGGTCTCTCTACCATTTGGTTGAGAACTGAAGAAGCCTTTCGGATGGGAGGTGAAACGTCTTTAAGAAACAAAAAGAGGTCCAGTCACCCTTTTTTTTTCAAGCTCCAGAGAAAGCAAGTATCTTATATCTGCAATGTAAAAAAAAATCAACAAAATAAAAAAATTAGAATCTAATTATTCTGAACTAAATAAAATTAAAGTAACTGAGAGTTAAATGAGATTAATACAAATGGGGAGGGGGCACCTGAGCTTCTGTTTTAGTGAGTGTGGGATGGTGAGGATGTTTTATAATGTAGCAGTGAGGACAGTGTTTAATGGGTGAAATGGTTATTCATGCCTATGTAATAAATCTCTACAGTTCCAAAATCAATATTTAATATCATTGTTGCTGTTATGTTTTGATGTCTTAGGTAAAACAGTACATGATATAATATGATAATAGATGTCTTTCTCCAAACATTAGTGTTGAAAAGCCTAAATAAAAAAAAATACACCATTCCTGCTCTCTGAACATTAATTAATGATTAATCAGCCCTTTATTACAGTGAGATAGGCTATTTATGCCTTCTAAACACAGCAGTAGTTTAAAGTATAAATATTTATAGATATTTATTATGAGAGAATTCTTGAGCTGGGTCAAACTGACCCACACCAAACTTTGAAGACCTGAAATGTGAACAGTATGTAAGAGATAAAGTTATGAAAAATTAACTTTACTTCAGAAATGCTAACGTTTCAAAGTAGATGATCACCTGGCCAGGAAGCGAAAATATGCGGGTGTACAGTACCACCACCCCGACCCCCGCCGCGATCCTGAGCTGGATAGGCGAAAGAGGATGGAGGAACCTTCTATTTGTTGTACTGTGTTGCAAGGGGGAGCAAAACAAAGGACGGACTGAGTCACATAAATCTGTCGATGCTTTCCAAATCTTTTAATTTTTTTCCAAGTTTTGCCCCGCAGATTAAAAATCCTTCATATTTAACCCAAAGAAAAGCGAGGGAGCGTTAACTGTCGACCCGGGTGGACGTCTCCGAAAAGGACAAATATTCCCAGAGTGACGCTGAAATTACCTGTTTCTGCTCAGCAGGTATTTTTTTCCCACCTTTGTAAATGTAAGGTGTTGTTTGGCAGCGTTAGCCCTAAGCATGATTACCAACGAGAGAGAAATGTGGTTTTGCCTTTCTAATGTACTGAAATACAGGCTTTACCTTTATTTGTACCAGAAACACCCGCAGATCCTCTACAGCTGTTACTGCCACTGAAACCCCAGCCAGCATTTCAGGCATTTGTGAATAAAAACCTACAGACTTTAAATAAACGTTGCAGTTTTTTACTGTGCAGCTCTGTTTCAGGCCCCGAGCCTGCCGGTGTCATCGTGCCGCTTTGCAGATCACAGCGAAAAGTAGGCGGACAAAAAGTTACTGACTAAAGTTACTGTTATAGTGGATTCACACTGGATAACGCTAATAACTAATGTTATTTTTGAGACTAATTACAGCATTGTGCATGTTTTTAATAAATACTGAGTTCATATATGCAGATGTGTCAGGAAGGGTGTATCATATGAGGTGCTCTGAAAAAATGTTTTTATTTTATTATATTTTAACCTTTAAGTATTTACAGCAAGGAAAATGTGCTTTTTTAAAGACTAATTAATAGTCATAGAGCAAGAGAGTAAGTGGATGTTTTACATTTAAACTCTTCATACACAGAGAACTGACACACAGTGTTTTCTATGAAATGATCAGTTATACTTAG
>JAVDPK010000790.1:535644-546027 GCA_034780415.1 Cichlasoma orientale | reverse complement strand
CTCTCTCTCTCACACACACACACACACACACACACACACACACACACACACACACACACGGACAGTTCATTTTCTACAGGCCTTCCCCACAGTGGCCTCATGCAGGGCGATGGAGTGTCAGTCCTGTTTGCAAGACGGTGGACACATGAGGAGAACTGTCTCCCCTCCCATCGATTTCCATCTCTGTATTCACCCTCTGTCCACTCACTGCTTCCTCTGAAAAAAACTGTCACGCTTAAGTCAACAACTTCACAACAGGGGAAACAAGCTGATAAAGTCTTCTTGTAAAACTGTGCTTGGCTTATATGAGAATAATCTTTTGTTTAGGTTGTTGCTTATATTAAGGGTGATGAGTAACTATGTAATTTGCCTTTCTTAACAAGAATATAAAAATCCATCAAAACAATAAGGAACTCACAGCAACTCGACACATCGTCACTCTTGATGTTTTAAAGTAATTTCAGCTTTTTTTCACTACATTTTTTCCTTCTTACAACATGAAGCGACTTAACATTTCATCACTGAAATCACTGGGCAGTCTGGAGAGATTTCTGCAGTCCATTACAATCAAGCTGAAGCTCTTAGTGAAATTGCAGCGTTATGCTAGAAATCACCGAGTCAGATTTTGAAGTCCGAATTCTTTTGTGGAAAAAGAAGCATGTTACGAAACAGGACATGTAGCTTGTTTTGCAGATCATGAGGCAGATTACTGCACAGACCTTTTGCTTTCTACGGGCTGAATCAAAAATTAGATTATGTTTACAGATTATGGGACACATTAATTCCATTCCACTGTCAGACAGATGGGAACCCAGAAGGGGGGGTCTTCCAAAAACAAAATCCCCCCACCTGTCCGGAGACATGACCTCTAACCTGGGGCCCGCCACAGAGCTGTTGACTGATTGAAGCAGATGGAGGAGTTTTAGATGATCATACTGCTGTTTTAGCAAGTTTTAGCTCAATAATCACAAACGGCATGATGACGTCTTCCATGCTTTCTCTGCTGCTACATCTAACAGGCTCACAGATACTTAAAAGTAGGGAAGCGTCTCTCTTTCACAATTAGAAAATCTGGAATAATATTCTAGCCTGAAACAATATAAATACAGATGTTGGAAGAAAATCATCTGCAATCGTAAAAAGCATTTTCAACATAGTGCAGAAGAGAGAAGGCTTTCAAATCAGATGGCTTTGATACTTTCTTACTTGCAGGTTATGCAAATTTGTTTTAAATGAAGTCAGACCTTGTCAAATTTGACTGAGGTTTATGTATATGCATTTCCCTTTACAAGTCCACCGTAATTCATAGAAATGTTAGCCTAACTTTGAGTTTAAGTTACTTCATCAACATAGTCATTAGAACACTGGGGAAAAGTCTTGTTCCGGCCAGTATGGTACATGTGAAAGGTTTTAAAAGGATCATCACAGTCGGTAGGATTCTTCTGGGGTTCATGAGCCTCTGCACCAAATTTTGTCTTTTGAATTGTTGAGACACTCTTGTCAGGTTCATCAACATCCCTCGAGCCAACTAATGTCACTTCAAATAATTTGGCTCTTTCTTTTTATCTTTCAATCTCAGCTGCCCATCAGTTTGCCAGCCCCCTTCAACCAACTTTTCATCCTCTACTCCTGCCGAGACTTAACATCCAGCTCATGTTATCCACTAACAGTGAATTCTACAGTGGCTACTGAGTATGGCCCAGAAGAATGAACAGAGTAAATCTTCTGCACGCTGACCCCGTCTGCCTCACTTGAGGAATGGCTGCACAGACAGAGATAAAGTAAAGCTTTCCTTCTCTCCCCTTCACAATAAATACCAACTTCAAGTGCAGATGAATAAAGTTAAAGTTGTAAGATTTTTCTGTATAGAAAAAAACATAAAGTGATACAATGTTGCCTTTTCTACTGTACCTGTTGAGCGCACACATACTTGTGACTACAAACAGACACATGCACGCCTACTCACAATTGCCTAAAGTCATGTAAAAAAGTAAGTAAGCACCTTTATTCCCTCCATAGGAATTAAGAGGATAAGTAGTCCTCTTTAAAAATGAAGGTTTTCCTTCCCACCATTGCCAAGTGCTTGCTCATAGTGGGTTAATCTGATTGTGGGAATTTTTATCCATAATACAATTTAAAAAAAACACCTTTATTACAGTATAATACACTTGATTAATTGATTAACAATAAGTGTGACTGCCTCTGTAAAAGCAGAAGAAATTGCAAAATCTTTTCAAAGCTCAAAGAAATTACTAAACCCCTCAGTCATCACGTTAAATGTTAAAGTTCACAGCAGTATTATTAGGAAATGACTGAACAGGTATGGCTCGTTTGGAAGGGTTACCTTCTCTAAAAAGAACATGGCGGCACAGCTGAGGTTTGCAAAGTCACATCTGAACATTGTTCCAAGATTTCAGGAACAATGTTCTTTGGACAGACGAGACCAGAGATGACAGCGGAATGATGATTTGGGCTTGTTCTGCAGCCGTTGCAGTTCAATATGAACTCCTTTTATATCAAAGCAGAGTTAAATGTGAGGCCATCTGTCCAACAACTAAAGCTTGGCTGGAATTGGGTCATGCAACAGGATCCCAAGCGCAGCAGCAACTCTACAACAGAACGGCTGAAAAAGAAAACCCAGGGAATGACAGCTTGTATGTTTTTATTGGCCAACAGTGGAAATGTACAGCAAAAACTCAAAGAAACTAACAAAATAAAGCATTTCAGCAAGTGCTGGGCATGCAAAATATTTTTGAAATTCTGATTCAAGTCTTAAAGGTTTGTGGGCTGACTTTTAAAAGCTGATGAACAGAGTGAAGACTGAAAAGCTCATCATAAAAAAGAAAAACCTCTTTGTGAAAGGTACTGGGGGGAATTGGAGGCTTTCTTTGCAGTCTGTAATTTCAGCTGTGACACAACCCCGGTTGGATCTCATAGCATGAACTTCACCTGACAACAAACTACACCAGACCTCTGAAAGAGATGGGCAGAGGTGGGCAAAATTCTAGAAACCAGTGAGGGAGTGATAAAATAGTAAGGCTAATTGCATAATTATGAATATTTAATGATGGCATGCATGAAATTTACCTCCTAGGCACTTCATACCAGCAGAGTGTGAAGCTCAGTTTGACCTGAAAGCTACTTTAGAGGTCACCTTTTATGGTGAGTATTATTTTATCTTCTTTTGTAATGTTGTGAAAATCCAATTTCGGGCAAGAGCTGTTTCCTCGCTGTATTCATGGAAACTATGACATTAAATATTTAAAGGGAAGTTATTTGATTTTTGACCAGAAGCTGACCCATACACAGACTCTATCACATCGGGGCTTATAAAGCTGTTAGGGTCGACATGTTCACTAACACAAACAGGAAGCAAGCAACATTAGCATTCCACGTAAGTGGCATTTCTCAGCATTGTCAGTTGAATATTGATAATCCTTTTAGTTTTGGTTTATGCTCTACCAACTACAGAGGAAAATATCTGCATCTTGAGTAGCTAAATGTTCCACTATGTTCAACACAATATTATTCTGCAACTTTGTGTTTGGTGCTGCATAGATTGTGGACTGCAGCTGTATGAAATCTACAGGAAACTGTGCTTTGTGCTTTTGTTTATTATTAGAGTTTGGGGAGATTGGGATTTTATTTTTTTTTTAGAGCTTTGCTGTTATTTTCCTGCTTTGTTTTTATGAATTTCTTGTATACGTTTCCTAGCTGTCTCCAGTGTTTCCCTTAGTGTAAAATTGTTCAATAAGGAGAGATCATATGGAAGAGTTAAACATGATTTATTCATATACAGATATACAATTAAGCTTTTTGGCGATCAGACTCTGATGGCCCATTGAAGCAGAATGGAATCCCAGCGCTGATAGGAATTAGGGTGGGACCACCCTGGAGTCTAGACCCTGGTGGTGGTGAAGATAAAGATGGAGGCTTGGATGGCGCACTGAGTGACTTGGGTGAGGTGGCGATGGAGAGGAGGCGGGTTGCACGAATGAGTCTGCAGTGAAGAATGACAGGTAAGCATTGAGATTTAAAGTATGCAAAGTGGAGCCTGATTGGGTTGAAGAAGGCGGGCAGAAAGATGATTGGACTAGAACAATGATGTCAGCTGTGAGTTTGACAGCATGAAAAAGCAGAAGTGATGTGAAGAATAAACTAGCAGTCGAATACCCAGGAAAGCAGACAGAGGAGTGAATAAAGATCTTCTTTATTGAACTTACACATATGCTTCATTTGCATGTGCGTGTGTGTCAAACCTCTGTATTTGTTACTTCCTGTTTTACTCAATTTGTCTGTTACTCCCTTGTGTCATTATCCTTATTGGTTTCACCTGCGTCTCGTTACCCTCCTGTGTCCAATTCCCCCGGTTACCCTCGTTTGAATAAATATGCTGTTTTCTTTTCGGTCCGTGTCTCACTGTCTGCTAAACTTACAAGTGTGTTACCTGCCTGTCTCGGATTTTTGTTTAGCCTGTGGTCCTTTCCTGTGAGTGTGTGTGTGTGTGTGTGTGTGTGTGTTCGTGTGGATTTAGTTTGGCTTTGGTTTGCCTTTTAGACTTTGTTATTCATGGTCTTTGCAAACAGCCACATTAAACAAGTTCACTTTCTGTTTAATCCCGGCTGCCTTCTGAGTCTGTGTTTGGGTCCTTGACCTGCAAACCATGACAGCCACAGCTGCTTGCTGCTGCTGGATTAAGGACTGATAAGAGTTTGATCAAGTTGCACTGATAAGCTACAGAATGCTGTGGGGAGTCACAAACTTGTAGAAAGGAAAGAAAGATTATGTTGAAGATACTAACTTACAGTACTTGTTTTGTTATTTTTTTGAGTGTTTTGTCACATAAACTTTCTGACCCTTTCATTCCCTGCTAGTATTGGGTTGGACCACTTTGCTGTCTTGGCATGATAGTGTCACACGGTTGGTGCAGATTTGTTGGCTGCATGTCCACAACGCAATTCTTCTTCTCCACCCCATCCCAAAGGTGCTCTATTAAGGATTAAGATCTGGTAACTGTGGAGGACCTTTTGAGTACAGTGAACTCATTTGTCAGTTAATAAAAGCCCTTTCATCACAGTTTTAAGACTTTTAAGACCGAATGTTTTTACTGTATACGTTTATCAAAACCTCACTGACTTCGGAAAGAGTACTGCAAAAATGTGGGCATGATGTAGAACTGACATCAACTATTGTGTAGGTCAGTAAAGTCATGCTACAAACATTCAACAAAAGGCAGTCCAACCCGGTAATAGCAAGGTGTAACTAATAAAGTGGCCAGTGGGTGTATATGTGTGGTGATAGATAGTAGAATCTACAATAAATAAACAACAAAGTAAGAGTAGAAATGCTACAGGCACAGAGTGCTGCTCCAGTCCACTTGCCAAAGTATCCTTGGGCAAGATACTGAACCCCAAGTTGCAACGGTTAGAGTATGAATGTGTGTTGATGTTAGATAGAAAGCACTTAAGCTTAGGGAGACGTGCTTGTATGAATGCGTGTGAATGGGTGAATGAGACATGTTGTGTAAAGCGCTTTGAGTGCTCAAGATAGAGTAGAAAAGCTCTAGTTAAGAACCAGTCCATTTGCCATCACAACAGTAATAAAAACAAAATAAATACAATATAAAAATGAAGGTAAGAAGAGTAATAGTAAGACTTTGTGCATTAACAAATAATATGTACACTAGGAATCTGAAAGACCGTCGCAAGAAGATATAATGCAAAAATATGTGTGTGGGAGCTGGCGTCCCGACAGGTGTGTTCACCTGTCTTATTTACAGAGAATGGTAGGACGCGTTCTTTATGGCAGCGGGTTTGGATCAGTCTGAGGGAGAAAGAGTGCCTCCTGTCCCTCACTGACTCAAACAGCTCCAACTTCTGAGCAATGATGGTTCCAGCCTTGTGAATCAATGTGTTGATCCTGCTGGCATCTCTGGCACTGATGCCGATGAACCGAAGTACCTGTGCATGTGCTTAATTAGCAGTTCCACGACATGCACCTGTGACAGAAGACTGGGCGTATGTATTTCTATTTGCTTCAACTAAACCTTTTTTAAGAACGTGTTTATATTTGCTTTCGATTTCACTGCTGCCACTGAGCTTGCTCTTTCCTACATATTTGAAAAAAGTTTGAAGTTATTTGATTGAAAACACTAATCCAATGCTGGGCAATATTAAGAAAATTGAGCAATCTAAAGTTCTGATTGACAAAAGTATTAACTGTTTTGATGAGTTTTGCGAGATTTGCACCACAGCGTTTTAAGGAAAAACTGATGAAAACAGACAGTTATAATTTACAGTGTGAGATTTGACAATGAGAAAGTAACAAATTGGAGGCCTTGAATAAAAAGTTTAAAGATTGCCATGGATAAGTTGGGAAAAGGCTATATAACCTTTTTACATAGTCCAAATGTGATGAAATAAATGTATGAATAACAATCTCCACTTCAGAGCGTGACACAATGGATTTAACTTGGCAATATTTCTCAAGTGGTAAAAACAAGAGTGAACCAGAGATTTGGCATTAATGTCCAGAGTGAAGGCAGAGTCAAACATTGCCCCAAGATTTAGCAAATGTGGCAAATGGACCAAGAGTTTCCATTATCTTAGGCACAAATCTTTCAAGAGTGCAAGGACTTCAGGTTTTGCTTCATTAAGTTGGAGAAAGTTGTCAGCCATCCAACTTTTGATACAATCTAAGCACCTATTCAGGATCTGTAGCTTAGAAACATCTTGGGGCTTAAAAGAGATCTATAACTGAATGTCTGCGTGACAGTATTACATCTTGAAGCTGTTCAAGATGTGCTGTAGAGGGAGCAGATATAAACAATAAGTGGCCCACAATAGAACCTTGTAGGTAAGAGAAGAGGAAGAGGACCTGCACTTAGAAATAGCCACATATAGATATGATGTGAACCACTCTAAAGCAGACCCAGATACGCCCACCCAGTGTCTCAGCCTATCGAGCAAAAATGTGATGGTATCAAAGTAAGGTCCATCATCAGGAAAAGAGAACATCCTCCTGCATCATTAGGCATCAAAATGTCACAAGACACTCTAAGAAGAGCTGTTTCTGTAGAATGAATTCTACAAAAGCCGGATTGAAATTTATCAACAATGGTGTATTTGTACAGAGTAGTTTACAGTAATAACATAGAATAAACCTGTCAGTACACAGTTATTACATTAAAGATTAATGTAACAAAGTGCTCAAAAATGTACTACAACAAATTTTGTGTCATTCTTGGCTGAGTAAAACAAAGCTCCAAATAACTGTTAATGTTTCTCAGTGTTTGCCGGTAAATCTTTAAACTGATGTTTTTTTTCTTGATAGCAAATTTGCAACAATAACTTGATACGGTTGTGCAATCACTGAGCAATTAAATTTCAAATGTAGGAAGCTTTTTAAACACTTCTTCCACCAGCAGATGTTACAGACATTTGAAGTGTTGTTTACCTCTCAGCGCAACTTTGAAACTCCCATCCCTTTTTATTCCCATTAGTGGCGCATGTCAAAAACTATCTAACAGTTACAGCAGAGATGCTGCTGTTAACTGGCTCTTGGCCTCACTGTTAATGTGTACAAGCTGCTGCTGTGTGTCTACAGCACATACCCACTAGTATTCTGCATATGGCTATTACACCACCGTAGGGTATGGCACTCTTGCATAACACTTTTTCTACATGAATATTCTACACCCAGCATATGCTTAAGACTGCACAAAGGAACGTGGTCTCTCTTCGCCATTAATAATGTGCTGTTGTTAGAGATTTGCATCTGCCTCAGGTGAGCTCTGCGGTTTGGTGTTGAGCAGCTTTAAAAACAGATTTTTCACATGTATCGTTGTTATTATTAATGCAATACAGCACACACACAGACACACACACGCACGCACGCACATTCCCATAAAAGTTACTAAAAGTTCAGAATTTCTTTGAGCAGTTGTTACCAAAGCAATTTTACAGAGAAATTACTGCTTTTCAGAAACCAGCCTGACTAAATTTCTCCCAGAGAGTTACCAAGAAACAATCAATAATGTATAAACTCTAAAGCTTGCTCTTCTGAATGTATTTTTTAAACACAATTTGTAAAAAAAAAAAAAAAAAAAAATTGAAAATGTCTTTCTAAGCAACATTTATAATCACAAATATTATGCATCTCAGATAGAAGATCATATTCAGAATATAAATATGCATTACCTCGCCACTGTGATTTGTCGCAGTAGTCACTGCAATGTTTCATCCCCACTGACTCAGATTTAGATACAAATGACACATTTGTAACTTTCCTTGTTACATCAACACAGACACATTTCACTGGCTCACAGAGCGCTCAGTCACTCAGTCATACTATAGCTGTGAGTAATTTCCGTCATTGCAGGTATTACGTTTCTGTGCCTTAGGCAGTCCACTGTGATTGATAACTCAGATGATTACACTTCGCCAATGGGAGATGGGGGAAGTGTGGGATGGGTGAGGGGCGGAAGAGAGGAAAGGAAGGGACATAATGGCGCTAATGATAATTACAGAATTGCTAATATCTGAAACTTCAGCAAAGCTTTGCCTGCAGTCTTAGGTGCAGCAACATATAACTGAGCCCACTGCATCATCACATTTAGCCAGTGTATAATTTCATTGTAAAGGTAATAGCACACACTGTACACGTATTTCACTAAGACTGGCATGAAATTGCCACTTGCGATTTTCAAATAAGTTAGAAACCAGACTGATTATGAATTAGTGTAAGCTAATGGATGGTGTCATCATGTATCTCCCAGAAACCACTGCCTTTTGCCTTAATTAATGTCATTGTTTGTGCGGTGTGTAGCCATGTGAAGCATGCCTGCTTTGTGTCAACCTTCATTAGAAGGACACATTCTCATACAAATTGTATGACCCTGTACTGTATGTCACAGAACCATATGGACATTAATTTATGCATAGTGTCATTTTAATGAAGATGACCCTTTTGTCACCTGCGGATGGAGTGGATATGCATGTGTGGGCTCAGTCTTTGTCAGCATCAACTGAAACGATGTGACATTCTGTAAATTGCCCAACCAGAAATCAACCACGCCTCACCTGTTTTTCACCTGCTGTTGTTAGTTTAAAAAAAAAAAAAAAACACTTTTATTTTCTATCTTTTTTTTTTATTAACATTTTAAAACCCCTTTAACCACTTTTTCTTTTTCTTTTTTTCTTGTTTATTCAAATAAGTTGAGTGGTTTTTATAGATGTAGATACAATTTGATGTACAGCCGGCAGTTTTCAACTACTTTTTTTTCTTCTTCTGGTGTAAATTGGTAAACTCTAAATGCTTTTTATATATTAAAATTGTAATCAGTGAGAACATATTACAAAAACCAAGGCTGAAGATAAAAAAAAATGTATAGCTCGACCCCTGTAAGTACCTCGTGTGCGCGCCTGCGCTTGGATAAGTTCAATCCTCCGTCGAAAAATCGAACTTCAGCAACAAGTGGTAATAATTGAGTGTGAAAACATCTGACTGCTACTACATAAGGAAAACTGGGAACATAGACAGTCATTATGGGATTTAATATAATTAGCCTCTCAAGAATTTTACTTTAAAGTGGCATGTAGCTAAAAATATGTTTGCAGACGAAAGGACATGCAAATTAGTCCCTTTGCCAACGTGTACTTTGAATCCCTTGGGCTGAAAATAGAAGATTGAAAACAATGACAATCTTAAAAACAAAGAGAGTTGACAGAAAGGCTTTTTTTGTTTGTTTGTTTACACATTAAATGTCCACTTGTGTAAAATAACAATAATAATTTCAATATGAAAACATACATTTAGAATTTCAGATGTTATCAGACTATACTGCGTGACACGATTAAATACAGTGTCAATTACAAAACAGTTACAAAGTGCATCTTAGAGAGTTTCTCAGAAGTAAAGATGGACAGAGCGTCAAAAATATGCAAAAAAAACTGTGTCTACAAATTGTGGAACTGTTTCAGAATAATGTTCCTCAATGTAAAAATGTGAAGACTTTGATTATCTCATCATCTACATAATATAATAAACATTATATCATCAAAAAAAATTCTGAGAATCTGGAAAAATGTGCACAATACACCAGGCATGATTCTGTCATGGAAATCACTGCATGGGCTCAGGAACGCTTCCAGAAATCACTGTCTGTGAACACAGTTCATTGTGCCACCCACAAATGAAGGTTAAAGCTCTATCATGCAAAGAAGAAGCCATATGTGAACATGATCCAAAAACACCACCATTGCCAAGGAGCAAGCCAAAATCTCCACAAAATAGCTTCTATGTCATGTGCAGTGGTGGACAAAGTACTCAACTCTAGTACTTAAGTAAAAGTACTGATACTCGTGGTCAAATTTTACTCAACTA
>JAVDPK010000790.1:512896-525377 GCA_034780415.1 Cichlasoma orientale | reverse complement strand
TGTGACAGACAAATAAGACTTGAAATAAATTATGACTCCAAATAGTAAAGTTTAACTCAGTGTACACGCCGGGGCCCGTTGTTTATAGGTGTAACGCAGCAACAGCTAATCAGATCGCAGCTTTTGTGATCGTCTACAAGGACTGTAGACATGCATCAAGACCTCCACAGATTTCACAGAGGATATAAAAATGCATTAAAAAAATGGGGCGTGTAAATAATTCAAACAACTGTCAGACACCAAAAACATTTAACACATTTTACAAGTCACAGCTTTTACAGAAATGTTCTCACTCCTATAGCAAAGCATTTTAGCAATGTTATGTAGCATTTAAAGCTTCTGTCAATGTTAATAATGAAGCATTTGGATGTAGGAATAAAGTGCTTGTGTGAATGGGTGAATGAGACATGCTGTATAAGTGCTTTGAGTGCTCATGTAGAGTAAGAAAGGTGTTCTATAAGAACATGTCTATTTACCAAATGACATCATTCTCCAAAAGCCACAGGAAATATTCTGGTTCATAATTTCCAAACTGCAGGATGTGCGTTCCCTGCACCTCTTTAGTATCTCAGGCATCCCCTCTTCTCTGATGGATCACAGTCAGCATCTACGGCACGAGGGCCTCCCTCATTCAGACTTGTTGTGACCAGGGATCAGCGTGGTCCTTCGTGGAACAGCACACACATTGTATGACATACAATGAAACAAAAACAATCATTCTGACACAAATGATAGCTAGCAACAACAGCTGGTTATAAGCCAACATTATGCCAGCTAACTTCAGACTGGAATGTCCTAAAATGCCACTTTCTCTCCGATCTTTCTTATCACATTATCACTTAGTATGAGTTTATTAAAAAGGAAATGGTCATAAACTGTGGCAAAAACTTTATTGATCTAAAGCAGGGATCCTCACATCCAGGCCTGTGAGAGCCGGTGTCCTGCAGGTTTTAGATGTGTCTTTGCTTCAACGCACCTGAGTCAAATATAGAAGTTATTAGCAGGACTCTGGAGAACTTGACTGCAATCTAAGGAGGTAATTCAGCCATTTGATTCAGGTGTGTTGGATCAGGGATCAGCATCCTCCTCTGTCCCACCCTCTGCATGTCCTCCTTCAGTAAATTCATGAAGCTCTTCTGTGGTGTTTTCCTCCTCCCTGGCAGATTCATCTTCATCATCCTCTGTCCAGTATATCTACTATTCTTCCTCTGCACATGTCCATACATCTCAGCCTCTCTTTGTCTCCAATGTTCAGTTTTTATATAATTGCTGTTAAATATTTCCATCTTATGCTACACAGACCTTTAGATTTTAGAAACGTGAATAACTCGTAAACTGTGCTATATCGTTATGAATAAAGCTTTCCAACAGTATCTAAAGTGAAGGAGGCCACATGAATGAGTCAGTCATCATCACTCAGCAGTTTAATGTGACACTGAAAGGGACCATAGTGCACACCGCTCTCTAGTGGTGGGCTTCTGCTGAAATATGATGATACAACACGGGAGTAGGAACCGTCTATTGTCTGAACTGTGTTGCAAGAGGGAACAAAACAAATGTGGGACTGGCTGTCATGTAGCTGGCCTTGTTGCTGGTGTATCGAGCCTGCAGACGGATGGAGGACAATATTTATAATTCATCAACACAATAAAGTTTCGGAGCGGCGAGGAAATAAACTGGGAAAGGCATCCGCCGGAAACGGCTCCGCCAGGTGTGCGTCAGTGCAGATGGACAGATGTTTTCGGAGTGACGCTGCCGGTGTCTGCTGCATAGGTAATTTATTCAGCCTGAAACCTCTGCAGGAGGCAGCGCATGCGGTCAGAGACGTGGGGAGGTGGACGTCAGAAGATCCTGCAGACAAATCTGTGGATGTGGTCGAATAAGCCGGCTAATAATAATACAAATAATAATGACGTCCTTTTCCTCATCATTCTCCTCGACCTCAGTGTAAAACGTCATGGGGTCAAAGAAAGGTGTGGAGGAGGAGGGTGGATGTTGCTGACGTGGCTCTGCTGAGGTGAAGCTGCAGCTCACAGATGCACCACCTGTTGATAGCATGTTGTTTAATGCAGGTCATGCAGAAGAAGCATCATGGTAAATAGAAACATTTATAAAGTGAAATTTATTACATCATTTCCTCCTGCCGAGATGATCCGGTGCAGCTCCTGCCTTTATCCAGGTTTTCTGTGATGGATAACAAAGAGAGTATTTATTTATTACAGCTGTCAGTGTAATGTTTATAGAATAATCATCACCATAAACCTATAACCACAAGAATGTCCTGACATATTTTAAATGAAATGAATCTGTGCGAACTCAGGTGATTCAGTCAAACAATACAAACAGTTAAATGCTAGACCTGCTGCGAGGGGTCGTTCTGACCCTGTCCTGCATGAAGTCATTTCTTGAAGGAGTTTAAGATTCGGTTTTAGGCTTTACTGATTGTAAAGGTAAAAGATACATTAGACTCCGCTTATAAACAGATCACACAAACAAAACAAGCCCTAATACATCTAAATAATTTAATTATTGTAGATGCTGTGGTGAAGTTAAAAAATGTATTTTGGATAATACAGATAATTAGTTACACTAAAACAAAGAAGGTATAAAAACAATTCCTGCATTTTAAAACTGACCTCAGCTGGCAACAACAAAGTAAGAAACATATTTTATTACATTAATTACTGAAAAAGTACAACAGTCAGAGTTTATCATCCTCCACGCTGCTCCGTCTCATTCCTCTGCAGCCCTTCAGCTCCTCAGGCCTGAAACCTGTGAGATTTCAGTCTTTGTTTTCTCCCCACACTCCACCAGCTATGACCCGTTCAGCCCTGCAGTAATCATTCACATTTTATCAAACTACAGTCCCCTGTATATTTATCTATCAGTCACATCTAGCAAACTGTGGCTCATGTTATAGCAGCCTTCATATCAAAATGTGTGAAGGCAGTATCTGTTGCTAGGCAACCAGGATGTTGATTTTTACATCGATTTCTGTGGGGTCAAAATGACTGTCAGGAGTTCTCTTTATGATTTTGGGAAACGTCATGAAGTCTGAGGTGGTGGGTTTCAATTCAGCAGAGTTACATGATTTTTAAAATGTCTGGGGGGGGGGGGTCAAAATGACCCCCTTGGTGGCTCCAGTGTTAACATGCAATTCCAGTGTAAGTGCAGC
Source organism: Cichlasoma orientale (assembly GCA_034780415.1). Classification (NCBI taxonomy): domain Eukaryota; kingdom Metazoa; phylum Chordata; class Actinopteri; order Cichliformes; family Cichlidae; genus Cichlasoma; species Cichlasoma orientale. The sequence goes on along the minus strand of JAVDPK010000790.1, from coordinate 522,202 downwards.
TTACAGGCAGCAAGGCAGTTCAGATCAATGAGAGGACACTGAAGGCGAATCAATATGTTTAACAGGGTGAACTCTTCTGTTAGAAGCTGCTGGGACTCAGGTGGAGTGCAGGATTTATCCACAGAAGAGCTGCTTTATTACAAATGATTCCTCCATATGAACCTGAAGTCTCTGTGTCACAGCTGACGTGTGATGTGTAGAAGAACATAAAACATTATTTACTGTCAGACCCTGAGCCATCTGTGTGTTAATGAAGACACTCTTACTCTGTCACCACTGCTATGTGTGTTTGTGTGTGTGTGTGTGAAGTGCTGTGCAAAGACAGGGTGAGAGGTTTTCATTGTGTGCTGACCTCTGTAGGTCAGTACTCCACTCCTCTCACCATAAGAAGGAAAATAAGATCTATGCGTCTCCCTCCCTCCGATGCTCCGTTACCTTCCGTTCAGCACTGTTCTGCTTCAGTAAAATCCCAGTATTACTGTTAAGCAGGAATACTCTCAGAGTGAGGTCTGAGTCCGACACAGGACAGAGCCAAGGTTTTTGGCACTGCGCTCACAGCTTTGAGCCGATTACATGCTCGTTCTGATAACATCTCCCCCCTCTCATTCCAAATAAACAGACTTGTGGCACAGCGATCACACACATATTAGGTGCAAAAAATACATAATTTTTGTTGTTAAATTTAGCATAATCTACATTAACTTGCCTGCCTAAGACCTTCATAACTCAGATTTGTGTGTTTACATTATTTAGTGATTTACATGTGCACAGTTTGTCAGGTATTATGATCAATAACTAATACTGAAATGGTTGTGTGAATGCACAAAGTCACAGTTATCTGTAATGTATAACATCCTGCAGATGTTGCAGATTGAAGAAGAGATTCCCTGGAGTATGAGTCTGGACCAGCAGGACCTCCTCCATATTAAGGAGGAACAGGAGGTCCTGCTTAGTGGGCTGGAGGAGGCTGATATCAACAGGTTCTCAGTCAGTGCTGTTCCTGTGAAGAGTGAAGGTGATGCAGACAGACGCCAGTTCTCACAGAGCCCAGCTGAAGACGAGAGAGGGGGAGAGTGTCCAGCCGTGTCTTCTTTTGCTGCTGATGAGGCATCACAGGTTGCAGGTAAGGAATTGGCTGCATCCACTCAAAAAAAACATTGATTTCAATATGCTTTACACATTATACTTGCAATTCATTTACATGCAGCGGGTCTTTTTTTTCTGTGTGTTCTGAACAAGTTGCTGCTAGACTTGTGTTTGTGTGAAATGTACCTGCAGTGGGTAGCTGGATTTTAAAATATCTTCTTGAGTAGCTTGTTGAACAGGAGTTCTGATAAGACTCAGAGCTCTTTATTCTCTCATGTTTTCATTCATATCGTTTCTTTGTATCCTGGTCAAATCTCCCCTTAACATTTATGAGAAGATTTCTGGTCTCATGACGTTTTCTAGCACTAGCTTCATAATCCAAAATATTTTTTTACTCCATATAAAGGCTAATAAATTAAGTGTGAAGGTATCTTGAGAGAATATCTAAATACTTGGTCTACACATCTTTTGTTTTTTAAAAGCCCTTCAAGTCAGCATCTTAGTTTTGATAAAACCATAGGGAGATAGTATCACATTACAGCTTTGTCTTCAATAGTGAATCTAAATTGATTGAGCTCATCAAAGACTCCTACTCATCTCTATATTTATTAGTTTCTTCGTTTTCTCAGTTTCCAAGAAATGGCCTCAAAAATATGTTTACAGCACTTCTAAGGTCTAAGTCACAGTCATTCATGATGTGCGTGTGTTTTTTTTGTTGCCTGCAGATGTCCAGCAGATCTTGGTGATTAAAGAAGAGTTTCCTTGGAGCTCGAGTCTGGAGCCAGACCTCCTCCACATTAAGGAGGAACAGGAGGAACGTGTACCTGGTCATGAGGGAGAGCAGTTTAATAGGCCAGAGGAGGATGATGTCACCAGGTTCCCATTCACTGCTGTTTCCATAAAGAGTGAAGATGATGAAGAGAAACCTCAGCTCTCACAGCTTCATCAGAGTCCAACTGATGACAACAGAGAGGCAGACACTCTAACCAGCGGCTCACCTAAGCAGTTAAAGACAGAAACATATGGAGTGGACTGTGAAGGATCAGAACCAGCCTGGACCCTACATCTGAACAGTCATTTACAACCAAGTACTGATGGAAAGGCTTCAGACTCTTATGAAACTGAAGTCAGTATTGATGATGATGAGGAGGACAATGATGATGATTGGCAGGAACATTTAGATTCTGAACTTGAAACAGAAGACAGTGACAGTGGCTGTAAGGAGAGCAGCACTAATGAGTCACGTATAAAAGGTGATATGGCAAGTCAGTCAGTAGAAAGATCTAACAACTGTCTGGTTAGTAAGAAATGTTTTATGACGAAGCAGAATGCAGAGTCACAGATGACGGGTCTCACAGGAGAGAAACCATTTGGCTGTGACGTTTGTAAAAAAAGATTTAGAGATCTGTATAATTTTAACAGACACATGAGAGGTCACACGGGAGAGAAACCATTTAGCTGTGATGTTTGTGAAAAAAAATTTAGAGATCAGTATTATCTTAAGACACACATGAGAATCCACACAGGAGAGAAGCTTTTCACTTGCAGTGTTTGTGGTAAAAGATTTACACAGAGTTTAAATTTCAAGACACACATGAGAATCCACACAGGAGAGAAACCGTTTAGTTGTGATTTCTGTGGTAAAAGATTTAACCAAGAGGGAAATCTGAAGATGCACAAAAGACTGCACACAGGAGAGAAACCATTTGGTTGTGATTTTTGTGGCAAAAGATTTCACCAAGAGGGAAATCTGAAGATGCACAAAACACTCCATACAGGAGAGAAACCGTTTGGTTGTGGGGTGTGTCATAAAAGATTTTCACAACTAGGTGATCTGAAAAGACATGAGACTGTGCATGCAGGAGACAAACCATTTAACTGTAGTATATGTGGTATAAATTTTACCCAGAAAAAGTATTTTGAGAGGCACATGAACATTCATTCAGGAGAGAGGCCATTTGGTTGTGATGTTTGTGGTAAAAGATTTAACACTAAGAGAAATCTTGAGATGCATACTAGAGTCCATACAGGAGAGAAACCATTTGGTTGTGATGTTTGTAGCAAAAGATTTTCACAGATGGGAATTTTAAGGAGACATATGAAAGTTCACACAGCAGAAAGACCATTTGGTTGCGATGTTTGCAGTAGAAGATTTAACTGCAAGCGGAATCTTGACACACATATGAGAGTCCACACAGGAGAGAAACCATTTGTTTGTGATGTCTGCGGTAATCAGTTTTCACAACTAGGAATTTTGAAGAGACACATGGTGGTTCACACAGGAGAGAAACCATTTGGTTGTGATGTTTGTAATAAAAAATATTCACGACTAGAGGATCTAAAAAGGCACAAGAGTATCCACACATAAAAAAAAAAAAAGAAACATGCAACTGTGGTGTTTCTGGTGAAAGGTTTAAGTGTAAGAAAATTTTCAAGACACACTGGAGGGAAACTGGTTTATTGTGGTTTGCAGAGATACATGAAATCCCACCCTCCAACTGTGGTGAAAGATTAACAAAAGTATTCTGATGATTAGGTGCAACAATAATAACACATTTACTTATATCATTAAATCACAAAAAATATATCTTTGCTTGATTGTTTTTTAATCCAAAAATTTAACCATGACCAAATCTGTATTTACTTTCATGACAGTTATTATGTTGTAATAATCATATCATATCATTTGCTACATATCTTAAATATGCAACATTATTTTATGCAATGGAACTGATCTGGAAATACATAAAGTATTTATTTTCAGTGATTTCTGACAACAATATGTTTAAGTGACCGCAGTAAAAGGTTTTCCTAGGGCCAGAGCCTGCATTAAATCAGACTGGATACCACTGGCTATAGGTGTAAACATGAATATACTGAGAGTGTACACACACTAGGCCATTCGTATTGTGTCTGGTCACATTTGATCCCCCAAATCCAGTTTTTTTGACTAGTGTAATTACTGCACGGCTAAGTGTACCTCTTTCAGAAGGCCTGGGCACAGTGCTATGCCAAAACATGGAACTCCAGCACTTTAAGTAATTAAAAAATCTATACTCAATGTGAGAGGACATTGTCACGGCTTCTAAAAATGGTCCCAGTTAAGCCACAAAAGCATCTGTGGGTGTGGTAGAGAGAGCAAGTGAGTGCAAGAGAGCGAAGCTGAGATGTTTAGAATAACTGAAGTGTACTCAGACCTGGATCGTAGTGTCAGCTTAGGCCAGTGGAAGAGTGGAGGACAGTCGTGTTCAGGAAAGGTACAGGGCGCACCATAAGACTGTTATTTCTCAGCAGTAAAAAGAATAGATTTACTTTAATAAGTAGCTGGAAAACTTTCTACCTGGTTTGGTTAGAAAAGATGGCACCTATCACTTTGATTTATGCAGCTCTCAATTTAAAAGTGATAGGACATATTTTGGGTGATCTTCACAAGGAGGAATTTTATCTTAAATTTGACTAGATGAGCACTCAGTATGATTTGAAATGTAAGAATGTTTAGAGACACCGTGAAAACAAAAGCTGTGTAACGCAAGTGTACGGGATTGAGATGCACAGTGGAACGTATTGAGGGGCTTTTTTTTTCAGTTATGTTAAGTACACAAAGTAAAATGTGATGCAAAGTGATCACTGACTGCCTCAGAAATGTAGAAAAGTGACTTAAAATGTGAAATACAAAAAGATGGTTGCATGCAGTTGAAGGTAAACACTTGCATGGAATTGCTAACGTCTCTGCACTTATATTACTCAAGTCACAATATTAATCAAGTCACAGCTATATAAACGCATTAAACGCTCCTGTAGCAGTATGAGACACGATCATTGTTGTATGTCTACATATATAATTTGCTTACATGTAATAGTCTTCTTTGTTCTATCTGACTGTCATCTGACTTGTGTATGCACTCTCTTGCAGTACACAGGAATTTGCACCTGGAGCTGTGAAATATGGACTGTTTGAGCTTTTAGGGAGAATGAGGAGATTCTTCTATGGTATGCGTGATTAAACCTTGTTTTGTCATTGATGAACTGCAGACATTGTGTGTATGTGATAACCAAGCTTTAAACACTGAGGGTTTCCCTTTCTTTGTTCTCAGACCTTATTCGGTCTGTCTCTGATCCCTTTGCTAAAATTCATTAAATAATATAAAAGATACTTTGGAACCTCACAGTGTTTATTTTATTTCAGTCTGTTACTTTTACACATTGGAAACACAGACGGTCAGAGTCAGAGTCTAGGCTGGAAAATGTAAGAGAACCTCTGTAGCAGTGACTTCTAGAAATGTCTTCTGGAGACAAATGTTCAAGTTATTAAGGAAGTTAGAGTTTCACAGAAAGGCTGCAAACCAACCATTTTAAAAAGCAGGTGTTGGTTTTTATTCACAAGTTTTGGAGTATCTTGATTGAGTTTCTTTAATAAAGATAGCATCTTTTTAAATAAAGGAAGATAAAACAACAGGGTTAGAGTATAGATATGCAGTGCAATAAGAAAATTCCAGTTGTTCACAAAACAAAAAAACTTTCCTTTTAGTGCAGCTGCTATTCAAAGTTGCACGGAGCCAAACCTGTTGAGTAAAGAGGGTGGTGAGTGTGTTGAACCTGTCAGTGTCACCAAAAAAACTGCACTTTGTTTACACAGTTGAGGGCATTTGCATCAAATTTTCCCATTTTAAATTGATTTTGGGTTTATAGATGTAAAGATTTTCATAAAAACAAAAAAATGGAGCAAGCTATATCTCTCGCTCACAGTCCAAGGTCAGCTTGGATAGCATAGGGGGTCGAGCCTGGGGAGCCTTACTGGATGCATGCCCTGGCTGGGATTTAGACCTCCGACCTATTGTTCCAAAGACGGTAATGTTACCACTACACTATTCAGCAATTGGCCACAAATGATCAGGTGCTTAGTGAATACCTCAGGCAGCAGAAACCCAAGAAAGGAGAAAGATCAAAAACCATCATGGAAGGACAGGCCCCTACACACCATGTCCCACCCGTAGATAGAAGAAGTGGCTGATATTGAAAAATTGTACCAATGACTGGACAAAGCTGGACTGACAGACGGCACAGAGACACTAATCATGGCAGCACAGGAACATAGAAGCTGGGGTCTACCACACAAGGCAAGACACCAGGTGTAGGCTGTGCAGAGATGCCTCTGAAACAACCCAGCACATAACAGCAGGGTGCAAGATGCTAGCAGGCAGGGCATACATGGAACACCATAACCAAGTAGCTGGCATAGTATAATGAACAGGTCATGCCACCTAATGTCAAGAAAATGAAATATGAGAAATAGCAGCTTTTTTATTGTTGGGATTTTTTGGCAAGTAGCCGCTACAATATCAATACCATTTACATCAAGGATGCACTCAGGTCTGGAGACTTCCTGCTGCCTGCTGCTAATTCTGTTATTCACCAGAGATAGAACTGATTACTGAGCTAAATCCTTTAAGAAAAGTTTCTTAACTGACCATTAGAACCATAATCCAAGTGTTTCTTTCACCAACATATACAATCAGCGGCCACTTTTTTAGGTACAACTGTTCTACTGCTTGTTATAGCAGATATCTAATCAGATGACTTGCACAACTTCAAACCAAGGAAAAAATGTGATTTAAATGACTTTGAATGGTTGTTGGTGCCAGACAGGCTGGTCTAAGTATTTCCAAAACTGCTGATCTGCTGGGATTTCACTACACAATCATCTCTAGGGTTTACAGAGAATTATCTGGAAAAGAGAAAATATCCAGTGAGTTCACTGGGAGAAAATGCTCTGTTGATGTCAGAGATCAGAGAAGAATGACCAGACTGCTTTGAGGTAACCATAACTCAGATAATCAAGATATGCAAATGAGCATCTCCGAACATGCAACGTGCCAAACCTTGAAGTTCTTGAAGTTAGATGGGATACAGCAGCAGAAGACCACATACTGGGTGCTACATACTGTCAGCTAAGAACATGAAACTGAGGCTCCAATTCACACGGGCTCACCACAGTTGGACAACAGAAGACTGGAAAAAACAAACAAACATTGCCTGGTCTGATGAATCTCGATTTCTACTCTGTTGGGTCAGGAAGCTTGCATTCATCCTGCCTTATATTAACGGTTCAGGCTGCTGCGATGGTGTGGGGGATATTTTCTTGCCACACTTTGGGGCCCTCAGCACCAACTGACCATTGTTTAAACTCCACAGCCTACCTGAGTATTGTTGCTGACCATGTCCATCCCTTTATGACCATAGTGTGCCCGTCTTCTGATGGCTGCTTCCAGCAGGATAATGCTCCATGTTACAAATTATCTCAAACTGGTTTCTTGAACGTGACGATGAGCGCTCACTGTACTCAAATGGCCTCCACAGCCACCAGATCTCAGTCCAACAGAGCGCCATTGGGATGTGGTGGAAAATGAGATTTGCATCATGGATGCAGCCGACAGAGCTGCAGCAACTGTGATGCTGTCTTGTAAATATGGATCAAAATCTGTGAGGAATGATTCCAGCACATTGTTGAATCTGTGCCATGAAGAAGAAGCAGCTCTGAGGACAAAACGGGTCCAATCCTATACTAGCAATGTGTACCTAATGAAGTGTCTCTCTGTATAGAGAGACACAAAGAGGATATTTTCTTTTTGTTTTTTTCTTTTCCTTCTTTTTTATTTGAACATTATTTTCCGTATTTAACCGTATAGAAGCATAATGCAGAAAAAGATTGTCCCGTTTTTCTAAATTCTGAGATAATTATATCAGAAATTCCAAAATTCAAAAACAGAGCAGATAAATATTTTATTACTTTTTAAATTAAAAATCGTCTCAGAATTTCCGATAATAATTTTCTAATTAACTCAAAAGAAGATGACTGGTTTTGTTTGAATTAAATCCGTGCGGAATTAAGGGGGGCTAGGAACCTTTGTCGGGTGCTCTGTGTTGCGAGAGGGAACAAAACAAAGGTGGGACTGACTGGCCTTGTTGTGTTTGGCTTTACAGCGTTTCATGTCACGCGTTTTGTGTTGTAGAAGTTTGAGAAGTTAAATTACGACAAACGGAGGATCGTAAACTAAAGGAGCGAAGCCTCGGAGAGGAAGCCCGCTGAGCAGCGCCAGGTGTTTTCCGCCGGACAGGTAAGCGGTCCTACCTGCTAAATGCATCTGTTGTCTGATAGCGTTACTAGTGCGAGACATTTACCTAACAGCAACCATGTTACATTTATGGATCACATTTCGGATTTATGTTCGTTATCTGTAGACAGGAGGCACCATGAGAGCGGTTCAGATAAGCTGCCGTTTGCTGCAGAGTGAAGGTTCAGGGTTTCATCACATATTCCTAGGTCACCTCAGCCAGTCACACTTTGTTTATACAGCACCTTTAACAAAGTGCTTTAGCAGAAGATCTTTCCCAGCAGAGAGCGATCAGAGAGGTCCTGAAAGCTGAGACTGACGGGGGGCATTCAAAGGAGAGACTTAGCTCTTCAGCCAGCTTCCGAGAGGAGGGCCTCTGCTGAGGATCTGAGGCTGCAGTCTGGCTCATCTGTGCTGTGTAAATGAAAAAAACAATATTATTGCTAAAAATGCTAAAAAGTGATCGACTGCTAAGAAGTGATTTGGCATGTTTCTGTGTTTGATAAATGTGTAATCTCTATAATGTAAACTACACAATTTACAGTCCTGCTGGAAATCTTCGTCTTTATCCTTGCTGCTTATTAGAAATTGAAACCTCTGTGCAGAGAGCAACTGAGGGGGTGAAACTCATTTCAGTTCACAAGCCACAGACACAGATTTGAGCTCATGTGGGCCGGACCAGTAAAACAACTGCATAATAATCTGCCTTTCTTTTCATCTAAAATCTTTGATGTTTAATTGCTCATTTATTTACAGAAGATATGTCTCAGGTATACAACTAAACAGCTCTGGTACTTTCATTCTGTATGATTTGAACCACGAGCTGGGACCTGGAAATGCTTAACTTTTTTATATATATTTCACTCCTGTGTAGTAATGTCTGCGTGACTTAATCTCATCTTGAGGCGCATTTTGTTGAAAAACTGAAATTATTACTGATTTCAGGGTAATTTCTACACTTTGCAAATTGGTCCATTCAGTCAGATTGGACCCTTTGGTCATCTGTTTGACACCCCTGACTTGAAGATGTCACTCAGGAAGGAAGAAGGCTCATTTGCGTGCTGCTCAAGTGTTTCTGGAGAGCGCGGGTGTAGTTTCCTTAGGGAAC
>JAVDPK010000790.1:498671-512740 GCA_034780415.1 Cichlasoma orientale | reverse complement strand
ACTCAGGAAGGAAGAAGGCTCATTTGCGTGCTGCTCAAGTGTTTCTGGAGAGCGCGGGTGTAGTTTCCTTAGGGAACTGGCAGTACATGTCCTACATTTTGATGAATTTTTAGGCACTGATTTGTACCTGTTCTTCATTGGTTTTCTGGTAGAAAAGTATGTGATTTATGATTATGTAAGACTTAAGAGACTCACAACAAACATTCTCTCTGCACAAATGTGTTTCATTCACTTATTGTCATTCAGTGTTTAGAGAATACTTCTAAATCCATAAGTTTTCACCTTAAGAGCTCTCTTAAAAGCTAAAAATATATATTTTTATCTTTTTGGGGGGTGTAGTCTTTAAGGAAACGTGTCATGTAACTGCTGTGGAAGGCAGAATTGTACCCCAATGCTGGACTCAGGAGACAGGATGTGAAACTTGAAAAACAGTTTTATTTGCTGAGAAACTTGAAACTAGGAGCTAGAAACTAAGAAACTTGATACAAGAATACAAGGTGCACACAGAGAGAACTAATGATGATGTTGCGACAAATGACAGGGGAAAACAGACAATATATACACACCTGTAAGGAGACAATGGGAAACAGCTGGGAGGGAAACACAGAAAGTAAACCTAAACACAATGCACATAGAACAGGGGACTAGGAAACTAAAACGGTAAGAGAGGACAGGTAAACTGAAACACAAATGTGACACAACACTGGGAGTAAAAACTAAATACAGAACACACGAGACAAGAGACAGAGGGACAAAACACACACACACAGGAACACAGGGACACAGGGAAACAGGAACTCAATACAGATAACCATGACTATAACCGTGACGATCAAAACCAAAAGCATCAGGAATTTTTCTTTGTCTAGGAAACTTTGTGAATGCAGGCCCTGGTTTGTGTGTGTGTGATTTATTTTTTTGAAGCTTAATAAATGCAGTAGACAACAGGAGATTAAGATACGCAGCATTAATCAATACTGTGGACAGCTTGTTAATGAAATTAGTTTTTAGAGATTTCCAATTGTTACAGAAAAATAAAATAAATCCATATATTACTGTATTTAGACATTTATAAATCTCACATTAAATTTTTAATACTTGAACGTATACAGTTTTTTTTTGCACTTGAAATATTCCCATTTATGATACTAGTACTTTTTAAAAAAAAAAAAAAAATCATTGTTTCTTATGCAAGTAACGACTTAGCTACACATGCACTTAAGTTTCTCAGTTGTTATACTGAATAAGTGATACTGACCTATTATTAACACTTGTACTTTCAGACAGCTGTGAGTGGCTCTGCAGTGGAGATGCCTCGAATAAAGAGGCTTCATCCTGATGACCACACAGGGTTCCGGCCTGAGTTGGCAAAAGCCAGGAGAGGTCTGGGTAAGCAACAGCATATTAACTTGGCATGACACTATAGCAACTATGATTAATAAACTGTAAATGGATAGTTAATTAAGCTTAAATAAGCAATAAATTGATTAATAATTTATACTTATACTTTTAAACTGTAGCTTGTTTAGCATGTTTTAAAAAATTATGATTTTTCAAGTTATATGCTCTACACAAAGATGAGATTTTTTTCAGTGGTTCAAAGTCTCTTTTTAAATGTAATTCACCAAGTGAGAACAGACCAACTTTAGAGCTTGGCCAATTTATCAGAGGCCAATATTATCATCTGATATTAGCTGCTTGCCAGTCTGTCGCTATCAGCATTTACAGTGGCTGATAAATGCAAATTTAAAAAGTAAAGACACCCTTCATCCCACAAGAGGGCACTCTGCAGCCTCTCTACTGGCAGCACATACGTTTGCAACACCACCAACACAACAACCAACTGATCTGAACGTGAAGAAGTAAATAAATTGATACAAATCTGTTTGTGTTTTGCATCTCTGAAAGAAAAGAAAATATGGACCAATATATCATAATTTTTTAAATTACCAAATGTTTGTATCGGTCTTAAAAATTCTGTATCAGTCGGGTTCTAACCAGCACAGTGCCTGTGCCTGTAAGAATTCCCCATGATCAGCTTGTTTCACAATCGTTTAAAATCGGACTCAAGACTGAATTACAAATGTTTTTTGTAATTTTTTTTTAAATTGTAGCTGCAGGCAGCAATGAAGGGGCCCATTAGCAAGATATGGCAGCAGTGCCCCCCAAAGGTGTAATGACACCAAATTCATTGTGCTTCCTCAGGGAGGGGTCCAAAAGACTACTGGGAAGTTTGGTTTTGATAGGCCAAAGCATTGCCGAACTATAAACTTACTCCCTTTTTGGTGGCTTTGCCATCAAATTTGATTAATTGTTGCGGGCAAATGCTTCTGCAAACCAAAATGAAATGTGATAACTTTTATGAGGCTTGCTCTGAAGATCATATATAACAAGTTTCGCAAAAATCTGACAAAATTTGAAACCTCTGAAAAATTTCTTTCACTTTGTAAAAAATCCAATATGGCGGCTCAGTCAATTCAGTCAGCATCAAGACATGAGGCTTGGGACCTCTGACAGCATCAGCTGATACACAAATGTCACTAAATGTGAACACACGAGACATTATTGGTCAAAACACATTTTTACTAATTATAATGCCCCCTAAAGATCACCCAATGTATTGTGCTTTCTTTTGAAGGGGTCCCAAGTCTGCATACCAAGTTTGGATTTGATAGGCCAGAGCATTGCCGAGATATGAGCTCACTTCCTTTGCCATTGATTGTGATTGGCTCTGATGGGCAAGCGCTTTGGAAAATCACAAATCCAACCAATAGCGTTTGTGAGGCTTGGATTGAAGATGATCAATTTTGGTGAATACTGGAAAAACTTTGTGACCTGGAAAAACTTTGTGACCTGTGAAAATTTTGAAGGCTTTCCATAAAATCCATTATGGCAGAAAATCGAATACGGAGGAAAATAACATCATAGGTTGTGTTGAACTTGGTTAGGATTCCAACGGTACCTAGATTTTCAAAATCGACCACATGACTCAAAAGTTATAGTCACAAACTGAAGTCCAAATTTGCCCCAATGGTGGCGCTAAAGTGCTCACGGTAGTGGCACATAACTTGGTGAAAATGATAATGATAATGTCCTGAGGAAGTGTGCCAAATTTCACAATTCAACCTGGCGGTTCTATGGACTGCCGTGGAGAGGAACACAATTGATGATGAAAAATAATAATAAATCACTGTGGGTGCCTGCAGTTTTGCTGCTTGACCCCCAATAATAAAAGTTTGGCATGGGTCTGCGTGAATACACAAAGTCACAGTTGTACATCATGTAGATTGTACATACATTTGTTTCAATGGTTCCTGCAGATGTCCAGCAGATTGAAGATGAAGTTCCCTGCATCCCCAGTCTGGACCAGCAGGGCTCAGACCTCCTCCACATAAATGAAGAACAGGAGGAGCTCTTGACCAGTCGGGAGGGAGACCAGCTTAATGGGATTGAGGAGACTGAAATTACCAAGTTCGTAATCACTGCTGTAAACAGTGAGGATGATAATGAGAAACCTCTGTTCTCACAGCTTCATCAAAGGCCAGCTGAAGACAGCAATGAGGCAAAGCCTAAAAGCAGCAGCTCAGCCAAACAGATAAAAATAGAAGCTGATGGAGGGGACCATCAAGGACCAGAATCAACCAGGACCCCAGATCTTTACAGTCATTTACGTCCAAGTACTGATGGAAAGCCTTTAGACCCTTATGAAACTGAAGTCAGTATTGATGATGATTGGCAGGAGGCTTTATCTGTTTCTGGACCTGAAGACAGTGACAGTACAGATGTGCAGATGACAGAAAACACAGAAGAGAAACCATTTAGCTGTGATTTCTGTGGACAAAAATTTAAGAGAGACTCAAATCTTAAGACGCATATTAGAGTTCACACAGGAGAGAAACCATTCACTTGTGACATTTGTGAACAAAGCTTTAGAAATCAGTATAATCTAAACAGACACATGAGAGTCCACACAGGAGAGCAGCCGTTTGGCTGTGATGTTTGTAATAAAAGATTTTCACATCCAGGGTCTCTGAAGAGACACCAGAATGTCCACACAGGAGAGAAACCGTTCACCTGTAGCGTTTGTGATAAGAAATTTAGGCAGAGGATTCATTTCAAGAGACACATGAGAGTCCACACAGGAGAGAAGCCATTTCTTTGTGATGTTTGTTGTAAAAGATTCAACTGTAAGAGAAATCTTAAAACGCACATGAGAGTCCACACAGGAGAGAGACCATTCGTCTGTGATGTTTGCAATAAAAGCTTTTCACAACCAGGAATTTTAAAGAGACACATGAGCGTCCACACAGGAAATAAGAGTCTTCAACCAGATGAAACCAGAGATGTCGGATTGGTTTCTGCCATATCACCACCCACATCGCAGCTGGTTCAGACACAAGTCACAAGAGGTCTAGGCAAGTGACACACAGGTTTTCTGTGATATACAGTTACTCAACATGTCACTCATATTCTTGGCTAAATAACTTTTTTCACAAAAGAATTTTCATAAATTGGCCAGTGCAGTGGTTATCACTGTTGCCTCACAGCAAGAAGGTTTTGGGTTCAGATCTGCATGTTCTCCCCGTGTCTGCGTGGGTTCTCTCCAGGTACTCTGGCTTCCTCCCACAGTCCAAGGACATGCAATTAGTGGGGTTAGGTTAACTGGTGATTCTAAATTGCCCATAGGTGTGAATGTGAGTGCAAATGGTTGCCTTGTGACAGACTGGTGACCTGGTTATACCCCGCCTCTCACTCTGGGATAGGCGCCATCCCCTCCACAACCCTGAATTGGATAAGTGGAAGAAGATGAATGGATGCATTTTTATAATTTTCTCTTCTGGAAATATTTTATTCACCGTGATTGCTGCTTTAGTCTCTAATAGTGCAGTCTGGCTCCAGATCACCCTCACCCACCCCAAACGACCCAGTAATCAGGGAATACACAAGGATTTAATAAATTTTAAAAAAAATCTAATAATCATAGTAGTAATCGTAATGGTAATCTTTATGTAATATTAAAAACTACAGGATTTTTATGTGAATACACAGTCATACTTGGGTTGCTGTGATTCAGGAGGTCTAGCAGGTCATCTACTAATTGGAAGGTTGGTGGTTTGATTCCTGGCTGCTCTTTCTGCATGCCAAAGTATCCTTGGGCAAGATACTGAACCCCAAGTTGCTCTCCGATGCAGCCATCAGAGTATTAATGTGTATGAATGTTAGATAGAAAACAGTGCTTGTATGAATGTCTGTGAATGGGTAAATGCAAATGTATTGTATAAAGAGCTTTGAGTGCTCAGCTACTGTAGCAAAGCACTATATAAGAACTAGTCCATTTACTTGTCAATAATTTACGTGTGTGTTTCAGCTACAACTGCAACATCCGGACACCCTGCAGATATCCAGATGTTGCAGATTGAAGGAGAGGTTTCCTGGAGCCCAAGTCAGGACCAGCAGGATCCAGATCTCATCCACATAAAGGTGGAACAGGAGGAACTCTTGACCAGTCAGGAGGGAGAGCAGCATAATGGGCAGGAAGAAGCTGATATAACCAATGTCTTAATCACTGCTGTTCCTGTGAAAACTGAAGATGATGAAGAAAAGCCAAAGTTCTCACAGCTTCATCAGAGGTCATCTGAAAACAACAGCTCTGCTAAATGGATAAAAACAGAAGCTGATGGAGAGAACCGTGAAGGACCAGAATCATCAGATAAACCAGATTTATATAGCCCCTTACAAGCAAGTGGTGATCAAAAGCCTTTAGATGCTTATGAGACTGAAATCAGTATTGATAATAATTTGCAGGAGTCTGTTAAAAGTGAAGATGATGAAGAGAAGCCTCAGTCTTCAGAGCTTCATCAGAATTTATCTGGAAACAACAGAGAGGAAGAGTCTCCAACCAGCACCTTGGCCAAACACATAAAAACAGAAACTGATGAGTGTAGAAGACCAGAAGCAGCCAGGAACCTGGATTCAAATATTAATTTACAACCAAAAACTGATGGAATGGTTTCAGACTCCTATGAGATTGATGTCAGTATTGATGATGATGATGTATGGCAGGAGCATGTGTCAGATCGTGGACCTAAGACTGAAGACAGTCACAAGCGCTTGAAGAAGAGGAAACCACTTGAGTCAAGCATAAATAGCAATGTGGAGCGTAATGCTGCCAGGAAGAGATTTACATGCACTGAATGTGATAAACATTTTGTTTACAAGCAATCTCTTCAGAGACATATTGCACGTCATTTAGCAAAAAAGGCTTCAAACGGTTTGGTTAAGAGGAGATGTTCTAGAAAAAAGCAAAATGTAGATTCACAGATAGAAGAGAAACCAGTTAACTGTGACCTCTGTAGCCAAAAATTTAACAGCAAGAGAAATCTTAAGGCACACATGAGAATCCACACCGGAGAGAAACCGTATAATTGTAATGTTTGTGGAAAAGACTTTAGACATCAGTATACTATTGATAGACACATGAGAATTCATACAGGAGAGAAACCTTTTGGTTGCAGTGATTGTAGTAAACGATTTGCACAACTAGGTGATTTAAAAAGACACAAAGCAGTCCACACAGGTTTGAAACCATTCACCTGTAATGTTTGTGGTAAAAAATTTAGGCAAAGAAACCATTTTAAGAGACATATGAGAGTCCACACAGGAGAGAAACCCTTCGTTTGTGAGGTTTGCGGCAAAAGTTTTAATTGTAATCGAAATCTTAAGACGCACATCAGAATCCACACAGGAGAGAAACCATATAGTTGTGATGTTTGCAGTAAAAAATTTTCAGAACAAGCTATTTTAAAAAGACACGCGAGCATCCACACAGGAGAAAGACCATTTAGTTGTAATGAGTGTCCTAAAACTTTTAAGTGTAAGAGAAATCTTACGGCACACATGAGAGTTCACACAGGAGAAAAACCATTTGGTTGTAATGTGTGCAGTAAAAGGTTTACACAATCAGGGATTTTGAAGAGGCACATGAGCGTCCACACAGGAGAAAAGAGCGTTCGTCCAGTGGAATCCAGTGGAGTTGGTCTGAAGTCCCCAAAACTGGCACCAGCCACATCTGAATTGGTGGAGACGCAAGTCAAGACAGGTGTAGGTAAGGCGCACACATTTGTGTGTACAAGTAAGAGCACTGCCATCACTGTGTTTGGGTGTTTTTTGCAGTATGGGTTCCAAATGGAGAGCTGAGGACTCATTCCACATTTTAGTCATTGTTAAAGTTTGCATAGTTCAGTCACGCTTCTGAGAACTGCATTTCACAGTTCATAAAATGTGCACTTGTCTGACAGGACCTGCATCACGGACAAAATGTCATGTCACTGGTTTCTCAGCTTGTGGACAAAGAGCTACTTATATTGTGAACCATGTGCAGCCGCGGTAAATGCTTGAGCATCAAGCTCACATGTAAAACATAACTGAATATATTTGTTCCTTCATATAAAGGCTAATGTATGAAACTACCAAATATCATTACATTAAATTATGGAAAATGTGAGCAGGCAAGACTTTTTAGGAAAAGTCCCTTTATTGTTTTAAATTGTATTAGGAAAAAGGAAAATCTGTGTAGAGATTTATTGAAACGTGCAACAAAACATGGAAATACAATTCTAACAAGCTTAAAAGTCAATATTTGGTGTGACTACTTTCATTTTCCACGACAGCTTTCTGTCATTCCTTTAAGCAGTCTTCAGGAATAGTTCTCCAGACTTCTTGAAGGACATTCAAAGCTCTTCTTTGGATGTTTCTGCCTTTTTATTCTGTTCTCTGTCAGGATGATCCCACACTGCTTCAATAATGTTGAGGTCCGAGCTCTGGGGAGGCCAATCCATGACTGATAGTGTTCCATTGTGTATGTTTTTACTGTACTAGCAGTGTGTTTGAGCTCATTGTGATGCTGAAAAATGAAGCTGTTGCCAATCAGACACTTTCCAGATGGCACTGCATGGTGAATCAAAGTCTGATGCCACTTTTCTGTGTTTATAATTTAACCATTTTTACCAAAATCTCCAGCACCACTGCCTGAAATGCAGCACCAAAACATGACATAGCCTCCACAATGTTTTATAGATGACACTCACTGCTGCACCTCTCTCCTGACCTCTTCTATACTTACTGACGATGATTTAACCAAAAATTAGAAATTGGGATTCATCACTCCTGTTCCCACTGATTTTTCAGTCCAGTTCTTGTGTAATATGGCGTACCTCAGTCCTTCCTTCTTGTGCAGCAGCTCTGGTGAAGTAAAGAAAAGAACCTTGTAATTACAGTGTGTTTCTTTTCTGAAAGCCTGAATCCACACAGCATTTTAAATAACAAACACACATTGATATTTTTATGTGTCAGCTTTATTTTCAATAGCAGATTAAGTCAGAAATTAAACCAGATACTTTCCAAACTTCTTAAATGAGTCGATATTTGGTTGTTCATTTTTTTGCAAATATACAAAATAAAATTCTCTTTATAATAAACATGTGTTTTAATGTTTCCTGCAGATGTCCATAAGACTAAAAAGGAGGTTTCCTGCAGCAAAGGCCACCAGGATCCAGAGCCCCTCCATGTAAAGAAGGAACAAGGGGAACTTCTGACCGGGTGCGATGACAAGCTGGTGAATTTGGAGGAGGCTAAAATCAGTATGTCCCCATTCACTGCTGTTCTGGTGAAGAGTGAAGATGATGAGGAGAAACCCAAGTTCTCACAGCTTCAACAAGACAACACAGACACAAAGCCTCCACCCGGCATCCCAGCTGAGCAGATAAAAACAGAAACTGATGGGGAGTCATTTACAACCACGTAATGGTGGAAAGGCTTGAGCCTCTTACACCGGAAGTCAGTAGTGACGATAAGCATGGTGGTGACTAGCAGGAACCTGTGTCAGATTCTGAACCTGAAACTGAGGTTAGAGTCTGGGATGTAATATGACCAGAAACATCAGTTTCCTGCTCTCGAGTCTGCCTAACTTGAGTAGATGACTGTTCATTCAGGTAAAAGGTCTTCAAGCTGTTTGGTTTTACAGGCAAGAATTGAACTAAATCCACATTTCTAAGATGCTTGAATGATCGTGTTTGCGGTTAAAGACTAAGAGAAATCTTAAGACGTGTGTGAGTCTACACAGGAGAGAAACCATGTTGTGATGTTTGTGATGAAGATTTACACAAGAAGAAATGTGCTTGGTTGTAAAGAAAGATTAATAACAGTAATAATGAATCTTTACATTTGTACATCACTTACATTTAGATATTAGACATTTAGAGGAGATATTCTCTCTTTATCTGAAGATGTCATCTTATTCAAATGTGTGTTTGCTTTCATCACGTGTTAAAACATATTTCAACACTAGAACCGCTGAAGGCCTCACTTTGGCCCCTTAGAAATTAATGTAAACCAACAATCGAGGCATGCTGGAGTTGCCTAGCAACACACATTGTTTACACACACTTTGATATGAAGGCTCCTGTAACATGAGCCAGAGGCAGTTAGATCTTACAGAGAGGCTGCAGGTGAAGCAGAGACTGATTAAATCTACCTCCATCCCCCTGAGGTTCAAGTGTTAATCACATCATAAAATTTCATCATATACTTTTTCACGTCTTAAAAATGCAATATTATACTAACAGTACTAAGGGAACCAGTTTGGAAATGCATGCAGTAAAAAAATGTTCCCAGTGGTTTCCAGAAAACTGAGCATGTCGTTCTTGGAGGTGCTGGACACAGATCCTCTTTCTGCCATTAAAATAAAATAAAATGACAGTTTAATTTTTAGTCACATGATTGTCTTTTAAAGTTTGTTGTTTATTGGTACTTTATGTATAAAGTACTTTATAAATAAAATACTTTTGGTACTTTATTTATTAAGTACTAAAATGAAGTTTATTGGAACATGGACTAGGAATGGGAATGTATGGATTTGAGACCAAGCTGGATCTGTGAAGATAATAAAAGATATGACAGAACTTGAAAAATATACAAAGAGGAAGATCCAGGAGGATGAAGCCTGTAACTAAAAGGGACAGGTAGTCTAAGGACATAGGTCCACGAGAGGAACCAGGTTAGACATGTCCTCATGGACAAATATATGAACACAATTGATGAAACTAAAGATAAAATTTATGATTTAGAGAAAGATGTTGATCACAATGTATTTATTCCTGTAATTAATGAATGTAAATATTATACAGAGGAAGAATTTAATAATGTAATAGGTCCTGTGATGGACAGAGCACTGTCTATCATTCATTTCAATAACCGCAGTTTAAACTGCGATCTAGTAAAAATAACAGATTACTTATCAACTCAGTAAAAGTTTCAGTGTAGTTGCGGTATCAGAAACTTGGTTAAAGGAAACCGATATAAATGAAGTTCAGATTGATGGTTATCAATTGTATTATGCAAACAGAATTGACAAAAAAAATGCAAATTTAAAATGTAAATTTGTTGACCATATGAAAACTGTTGTTAATAACATTATGGAAATGGTTACAGTTGAAATAATCAGTGACATAGGTAAAAAAAATTATTATTATTTGTGTTTATAGAAAACCAGGGTCTTGTGTAAAACAATATATGGATAAAATAACAGAGATGTTTGGCAAAATTCAAAGGAAATCAGCATTTCTATGTGGTGATTTTAACATAGATTTTGAAAAAGGACAATGGATATCAGATGAGTTTATGAACTCTATGTACAGTACGGGGTTGTTTCCTGTGATAACTAAACCAACTAGAATGTCAACACATAGTGCAACCGTTATTGACAATATTTTTGTCAATACTAGGAATGATGAAAGTATGTTATTAGGTGGAATTTTAATGAATGAGGTGAGTGATCATCTCCCGGTATTTATTATTTATGAGAATCAATATAGTACTATAGTACAAGATTCAACAGAGATATTTATAAGGAATAGGTCAGCTGAGGCTTTGAATGCTTTGAGAGAAGACCTCAAGAAACAGGTGGGATGAAGGGTATAAAGATGACATGAATATTGCCTATGACTCATTTATGAATTTGTTGACAAGTTTGTATAATAAGAATAGTACGCTAACCAAAATAAGAGGTAATATCAAGAAAAATATTAACAAATCCTGGCTGACAAATGGGATAAAAACGCCTGCAAGAAAAAAAATCATCTGTACAGACTGTTTTTAAAATCAAGGACAAAAGATTCAGAAGAGAGGTATAAAAAAATACAAAAATAAATTGACATGGATTATAAGAAGACAGAAAAAGAAATATTATAGCAAATTGTTGGACAAGAATAAAGATAGTACAAAGGAAATATGGGGAATAATTAACAGAGTTGTGAAAAAGGACAAAGCACAACTTAAAATCCCAAACTAGTTCATTAAAGACAAAAAAGATGTCTACGACAAAAATGATATAGTACATGATTTTAATAATTTTTTTGTAAATATCGGTCCTAATTTGGCTCAACAAATACCCAAAGTTAAAAATGATTACAATATTAGAAAAGCAATTGTTGATAATGTTGATAGTATTTTTCTTGATAAAGTGGGGAAGAGTGAAATACTACAAATTGTACAACAGTGTCCAAATAAGACCTCTAATGACTATGTTGATATGAATATGGTATTTATTAAGAATATCATAGCCTTAGTTATCGAACCATTTACATATGCCATTTACATGCAGTCTGTCATTTAGAAAAGGGGTTTTCCCAGACCATGAAAATTGCTAAAATAATACCAAAGATGGAAATAAACATGAATACTGTAACTATAGACCAATATCACTGCCTCCACAGTTTTCAAAGATTCTAGAGAAGTTGTTTGTTACTAGATTAAATCAATTTATCAATAGGTACAGTATTTTAAGCAATTGTCAATATGGGTTTTCTTCCAATCACTCAAGCGCAACAGTGATAATTGAACTGGTAGAAGAAATTTCAACAGCAATAGATAAAAAGCAATATTTAGTAAGTATATTTGTAGATCTTCAAAAAGCCTTTGATAGACTTGATCATACAATATTATAAGGTAAAGGAATTATTAAACAAAAAGGCCTTGTATATTTTGTATAACTCACTGATTGTTCCATATCTGACATAATGTGCAGAAATGTGGGGTACTACTTTAAAACATATATAGATTTGATTTTTCTTTTACAGAAGAGAGCTGTTAGAGTCATAACTGGAAGTGGATACAGAGATCACACAAACCCAATATTTATACAGTTAAACTTATTGAAATGTAATTAATTGATAGAGTACAATATTTTAAAATTTATGTACAAAGTGTTAAATTTTTTTTTACCAAAAAATATTCAACACAGATTTGTTAAAAGAGAAAGCAAATACGATTTAAAAGGAACTGAGATTTTCCAAAAATTTTGATTCAGAATGGCGATGATGAAAAGATGCATTTCAATTAAAGGTGTCAGTTTATGGAACAATCTTGACAGTGAGATAAAACAATCTAAATCTCTTCCTGCATTAAAAGAAATTTGAAAATTATGATGATGCAATATGGCTTTGAATAAGCTGATATTTTGTTGTGTATTTTTTGTGTACCTTCTGAACTGAATAGCTGATTTTCTTTTTATATGAACAGGTAGCAGATATTATAAGTTTATACTTCTTTCTGCTTCTTTTCATTCATGATTTCTTTTAGTGAACAAGAACTATTCACGTTTATTATTGAGTGAATGAAATAAAAAATAAAAAGGGGAAAAAAAGTAAAGTGCAGCTTTTAGAGGAATGTTTGAATGTTAATAAAGAAATGATCTAAGCTGTACACATTCGTCCTGATCTTTTATTGTTAAATGAGTTGTGTTCTTAAGGTGTGACAGGTTCACTCATCAGCTTTGTTGTTTTTGGGTGAACACAGGTCAGTTAGTTGGTGTTTCAGGTGCCCAGTTGGTTGATCAGGGATGCCGTTTGTTTCTTCATGAGGTGCTTTAGGACCTGTGAACTCTGCTGAATCAGAGACCAAAATTAGAGACATTTCCTCAAGTTCAAAGTCACTACATATGTCATCATGTGAAAAAAATGGATGCAACTGAAGCATATTTCATGATAAGAACTTATTCTTTTTCACAATAAAAGATTGATAAGATTGAAAAAGAATTGTGATCAGATTTAGAGAATGCTAAAGGATATTTCACAATTTTGACTACCAATATTTTTCAGTTATCTGACAAACATTATTTTGCAAGATGGTGAGTTGTCAGTTTTTGATGGCTGTTGTTCAGTTGAGGGCTGAAGGGAGCAGCTGTTGTTTAAGGAGCCCAGTTATTAGAATATTCAAACGTTAAAAAGATTGTAATCCACCTTACTCCAGCATATTTCCTTCAATCCACACATTAAGCTAATATGTAGGACTGCTTTTTACAATGGCTTCTCTCCATTGGCTCCCTGTTAAATCTAGAATAAAATTTAAAATCCTTCTTCTCACATAAAGGTCTTGAATAATCAGGCCCCATCTTATCTTAAAGACCTCATAGTACCGTATCACCCCAATACACCTCACTCTCAGACTGCTGGCTTTCTTGTGATTCCTAGGATACTTAAGAATAGAATGGGAGGCAGAGCCTTCAGCTTTCAGGCCCCTCTTATGTCAAACCAGCTCCCAGTTTGGATTCAGGAGACAGACACCCTCTCTATTTTTAAGATTAGACTTAAAACTTTCCTTTTCAATAAAGCTTAAAGTTAGAGCTGGATCAGGTGAACCTGAGCCATCCCTTAGTTATGCTGCAACAGGCCTAGGCTGCTGGGGGTTCCCATGATGAGTGTTTCTACTTCATTCACTTCTTTTTACTCTGTTTATACACCACTCTGCATTTAATCATTAGTTATTATTAATCTCTGGTTCTTTTCCATAGTGTGCCTTTTGTCCTGTCTCTCTCCCCTCAGCCCCAACTGGTCGCAGCAGATGACTGCCCCTCCCTGAGCCTGGTTCCAGAGGTTTCTTCCTGTTAAAAGGGAGTTTTTCCTTCCCACTGTTGCCAAGTGGGGCTCATTCTGACTATTGGGTTTTCTCTGTAATTATTGTAGGGTCTTTACCTTACAATATAAAGTGCCTTGAGGCAACTGTTTGTTGTGATT
>JAVDPK010000790.1:445732-477623 GCA_034780415.1 Cichlasoma orientale | reverse complement strand
GAACCCCGTATAAAGGAGGAGCACGAGGAACCCCGTATAAAGGAGGAGCACGAGGAACCCCGTATAAAGGAGGAGCACGAGGAACCCCGTATAAAGGAGGAGCATGAGGAACATTGTATAAAGGAGCACAAGGAACGCCACATAAAGGAGGAACACGAGGAACGCCACATAAAGGAGGAACACGAGGAACGCCACATAAAGGAGGAGCACGAGGAATGTCGTATAAATGGTGAAGAGGTTGAAGTGAATCTTAGGATAAAGGAGGCTGATACCAGGTTCCCACTCACTTCTGTTTTTGTGAAGAGTGAAAATGATGAAAAGAAACCTCAGTCCCCACAACTTCATCAAAGCCCAGCTGAAGAAAACAGGGAGGTGGAGCTACCAACCAGCAGACCAAGTAAACGGATGAAAACACAAATGGAGGACCATGGAGGAACAAAGCAGGCTAGGAACTCTGATCTAAATAGTTGTTTAGCACCAAATACTGATGAAAAAGATTTAGACTTTTCTGAGACTGAAGATAATGATTATGGTGATAATTACTGGCAGGAGCCAATATCTACTTCAGGATCTTACACTGAAGACCACAGCAGTGATGCTTCTAACTTGCAGGGACCTCTGTCAGAGCCTCGATCTGACACTGAAGACAGCAACAGTGATACTTCTAACTTTGAAGGAACTCTCTCAGCTTGTGGATGTGACACTGAAGACAGCAGCCGTGATACTTCTAACTTGCAAGGACCTCTCTCAGAATCTGGATCTGACACTGAAAACAGCAGCAGTGATACTTCTAACTTGCAAGGACCTCTCTCAGAATCTGGATCTGACACTGAAAACAGCAGCAGTGATGATAATAGGCAGGAAATTTCACCTCTTCAAAGACACATTGCATGTCATTCAGGAAAAAGGTCTTCTGAAGCTTTGGGAAGAGTGAAGCTAAACACAAATGGACAGAAGCAGTTTTGTTGTAAAATTTGTGGACGAGTATTAGACGAAAGCAGATTACTTATGATGCAGAGGACACCACAATCAGGACAAACAGTTTGTAGTTTCTGTGAGAAAAGGTTTAGATGTTAGACGTAAGAGTTCATACAGAGAGAGACTGCTCAGATTTATTTTAACTTTTAGTGTTGATGTTTCTAATGGTTTCTAATGGGGTTATCTTTGATGTCGTCACATTAACTTTGTTGTTTATATTTCCAAACTGCTGATCAGTTAATCGGTACAAGTGAAGGATTGCCAGGTGGTGCTGTGTACACTGCATTTTGGTAATTATTATTGACAGTAATCTGATTTGGTCCATTTTTTTTTTAATGATGATGACTAGAGTTACTTCAATAAAGCACACTGAGAAACTACCTCCATGCTTTTTCTTTACTAAAAACTCAACAAATCTGTCATCATACAACCACTTTTCCAAATAGGTCGGGATGCTGTGCAGAATATTTTTAACCGTAATAAAAATTTTCACTATTAATTAATAGTGTTTGGGGGTGTGGGAGGAGTTCGATGAGGCCATGGAAAAGGACTTTCAGACAGCCTCAAAGCGATTCAAACCATCAGGTGACTCAGGAGGGGAAAGCGGTGCCCTACTCACACGGTTTATAGTGTGGGTGGGGTGCTGCTGACTTCAATTGAAGTCAGTGGAAGGAATTCTTCCTCAATCCCACTGACACACCTTCTGTAGAGAAAGCAGAGTTTGGGGACAAGGAGGATGACTTGCCCATCACTGAAGGTAAGGTCACTGAGGTGGTTAAACAACTTCTTAGTGGGTGGCCGAGATTCACCCTGAGTTCCTGAAGGCTTTGAATGTTGTAGGGCTGTCTTGGTGGACACACCTCTGCAACATCACGTGGAGATCTGGGGTGGTGCCACTAGATTCTCTGGATTCACTCAGAATCTCATCTCTGCTTTTTGTGGATGATGCTGTCCTGCTGGCTTCATCAGGTGGTGGCCTCAGTTCACAGTAGAATGGTTCACAGGTGAGCAACTGGCATGAGAATTAGCACCTCTAAGCCTGAGGCCATGGTCCTCAGCTGGAAAAGGGGGAGTACCCACGCTGACTCAGGGACAAGTTGCTTTCAGAAACTGTTTGATATTTTCAAGAGGACAAATGGTTGCATAATTACAGTAATCCAAAGCAAATTTGATACACTCAGTGTTAACCAGCTGTTCATGGTAACAGGTGTATTGTGGCGATCGCTGCTATTAAAGGGTTAACTATCTCGGGGGTCTTGTTCACGAGTGACAGGAGAAGGGCACGGGAGACTGACAGATGGATTGGGGCTGTGTCTGCAGTGATGCAGATGCTGACTGTTGTGGTAAAGAGGGAGCTGAGTGTGAAAGCGAAGCTGTCGATTTACCGGCAAATGTACAACTCTATCCTCACCTATGGTCACAAGCTTTGGGTAGTGACCAAAAGAACGAGATCACAAATGGGGAGAGGGAGGTTTGGGCTTCTCTGACCCACCATCAGGGCCCGGATAAGCCGAGGAAAGTGGATGGATGGATGGTGTTTGGGGAGCTGGAGTCTATCGCAGATTTCATAGGATGAAAGGAGCAGATACACTTTGAACAGGTCACCAGTATCTCACAGGACTAATACAGACAGGAATTAACCAGATACACGAACAGGCACGTCTTTGGACTGTGGGAAGAAGCCGGAGCACTCGGAGGGCACCCACACAGGTACCAGTACAAATGCAGTCAGCCGCGTGGATTTAAACTAACAACTTTGTGCTGTGAGGCAATAGTGCTAATCACTGCACACTGACACCAAACAATTCATTCATTAACAAGTTAAAAAAAATAAAATAAATAATTAAAGCTACTTTCGCTTATTGCAAGGGATTATCACAGCAGCTTCTTGATACAACCCCAAAGGGAACTATGTCTCCAGTTGGAACTGAATTGGTGACCTTTCCCCTTGCTAATGTGTAAACCTTTGCACATGGAAAGCACACAGACTGTTCTCAGTGGACTTTCATCAGTGTGGTTAAATTGCTAATTAATTAACTACCATTTATTATCAATGGCTGGCAATTTTTAGTCAATTTTGTGATTCCTTTGGTTAAATATAGCCTGACTGCCCCCCCCCCTTTTTTTTTTTTTACCTCATTCTTCTATGGGGAGTATTTTTCATCATAAAAATTAAGTCATTGTTTAACTTAAAGTCAAAATGTTCTCAAACCTAAACTGTGAAGTTCAGTAAAGTAAAACCAAGTCTAACTGGACTGACTCTTCCAAACTCACTGGCTTGAATTATGCAGTCATCCGGAAAAATCACCTATCAGGCTGTCCTAAAAGCTCCCTGAAAAGCCTTCAACTGATCCAAAATGCTGCAGCTAGAGTACTGACAGGGACCAGAAAGAGAGAGGATATTTCTCCCATATTGGCTTCTCTACATTGGCTCCCTGTTAAATCCAGAAAAGAATTTAAAATCCTCCTTCTCACATAAAAGGTTGTGAATAATCAGGTCCATTATTATCTAAAAGACCTCATAGTACCGTATCACCTGAATAGAGCACTTTGCTCTCAGACTGCTGGCTTACTTGTGGTTCCTAGGATACTTAAGAGTAGAATGGAAGGCAGAGCCTTCAGCTTTCAGGCCCCTCTTATGTGGAACCAGCTCCCAGTTTGGATTCAGGAGACAGACACCAGTTTAGTTTAGTCTAGTTTTAAGATTAGGCTTAAAACTTTCCTTTTTTTAATCAAGCTTATAGTTAGGGCTGGATCAGGTGACCCTGAACCATTCTTTAGTTATGTTGCAATAGGCCTAGGCTGCTGGGGGGTTCCCATGATGCACAGTGTTTCTTCTTC
The DNA here is from genome assembly GCA_034780415.1 of Cichlasoma orientale. Taxonomy (NCBI): domain Eukaryota; kingdom Metazoa; phylum Chordata; class Actinopteri; order Cichliformes; family Cichlidae; genus Cichlasoma; species Cichlasoma orientale. The sequence continues at coordinate 473,804 of JAVDPK010000790.1, read as the reverse complement.
ATTCACCTCTTTTTACTCTGTTTATACACCACTCTGCATTTAATCATTAGTTATTATTAATCTGTGGCTCTTTTCCACAGTGTGTCTCTTGTCCTGTCTCTCCCCTCAGCCCCAACCGGTCGCAGCAGATGACTGCCCCTACCTGAGCCTGGTTCTGCCAGAGTTCTTCCTGTAAGAAGGGAGACTTTCCTTCCCACTGTCACCAAGTGCTTGCTCATAGGGGGTTGTTTTGACTGTTTTCGCTGTAATTGTTGTAGGGTCTTTACAATATAAAGCACCTTGAGGCAGCTGTTTGTTGTGATTTGGCACTATATAAATACAATTTAATTAACAGAGAGGTAGTAATGAGACTGACCGTGTGCAGCAGTTCAATTACTTGATTAGCAAACAGCTTGAAAATTGTACTTACTGTAATGTGTTGGCTGCAACGTTTAGGAACAACTTTTAGTCTGAAAGCAATTGTTTACTTTCCAGTATGCATTGCACTTTTTAAAGCTCCTTGGAGAGTAGCTGGTGAGTATTTGCAGACAAGGCAGCATCTTCCATACAAATGACAGGTAACCACAACAATCTGGCAGCAACCAAAGCAGTAAATGGTAAATGGACTGGTTCTTATATAGCACTTTTCTACTCTACTTTGAGCCCTCAAAGTGCTCACAAGGCGGTTTTCAGTGCATCATCCTCTTTGCAACTGATTTCACCCAGTAACTGCCAGGAACCTCCTGGAACCGCTTGCCAACCAGTCGGGGAATACACATTCCTCCCTCGTGTCCAGTGCTTGCCAGATGGTCACCAGCCAGTTATAAGTAATCATTAATGAATGAGCTAACATTCTGCAAGATGCGTACCTCCAATCTACTCTAAACTGAGTTCCCTTTTTTTTTTTTTTGTGATTCACCACTGCAATCCATCATCTTTTGTCCATCGTAGGATCTAATAGTATGATCTAATAGATCTAATGGTATGTTTTTATCCACAATACATATACTGCACACTGCAGTAACATATTGTTTTGTGGGTGTGCTGTTAATAAAACACATGTAATATTTCTGAATATTAATTTTATTATTAACTAAAAAGCAAAATGCAGAACAGGGAAAAAGAAGAAATGCTTTATTTATCCAGAGAGTTGGGAAGTTACCTTTACAGCAACCAAAAAAGTGAAGAAAGTGATTCAATACAAAATCTAAATACAATAAAGAGCTGTAAATGAATGCAAAGTCAAAATAAAGCCAAAATTACATTCGTTAAGGTATTCAGGACAACTAAAACTGTCAGGAATAGATGTGTCCATCTGATTCTGTGTAACCCAGCACCACTAAATCCAGTTTAGCTGCTGTTTTACTGATGTCCTGCTGATCCAGACTTATTCTGGTGAGCTCCAACCTTCATCTGAAACACTGAAACACCCAAGTTTAAGTTTATCTTGAAAAAATGTTCATGCATAGATTATTAAGAATCTCATGTTAGAAAAAAAAGTAACAGTAATAATGAAATTGTAAAAATCAAAAGTACTTTGGATATAGATAATATACAAATAAATGCAATCTCAGTGTGATGTGCCAAGAAAATCCAGCAGCATATAATTACAATATGGCTGCTTCACTATGAGTACCAGCACCACCCCTCATACAAATGTCACCAGCCATTGTCTTCATTTTTTTCTTAGATACTTTTGTGCTGTATTGTAGTGAGTGTAATTCTGATTTGAAACTTGAAATTAAATTGTTGACATCTTTCAAAGTACTCATTAACCTTATACCCCCGAACGTGTCGGACGTGACACAGCGTACTTCAATAGTGCCGCTATTCGTGGACGTCTGGCAGCAAATACCATAATACCCCTATATAGCTGCGAAGTGCACTTTCTGAGTTTTCAAAGTTCCTTTGATCAGAGTTCTGATCTTAATCAGCTGTTTGCCACTGGTAAGGGCAGGTAACCGCGTTTCAGCGGCAATCGCCTGGCGTTAAAGGATTAACTTACCAGACTCAATGAACAAAAAAATAAATAAATCTACTACTACTACTACTACTATCGACTACTAAAATGATTCATTAACAGGTAAGTGCCCTCTCTGCACCCTCAGTATGGGTTTTCACATGTCTGTTTAGATTTCCTTTCTGGGTAAATGTTTTACCACAAACCCCACAGCTAAACGGCTTCTCTCCAGTGTGAACTCTCATGTGTCTCGTCAATGTTCCCTGATGAGTGAATCTTTTCTCACACACAGCACAGCTGAACTGTTTCTCTCCAGTGTGAACTCTGATGTGGATTTTGAGATCACGCTGATGTACAAAGTTTTTGCCGCAGACATCGCAACCATGTGGTTTCTCTCCTGTGTGGCCTCTCGTGTGCGCTTTAAGATGTGACTTCCTGTTAAATCTTTTACCACAGACCTCACAGCCATATGGCTTCTCTCCTGTGTGAACTCGTGTGTGTGCTTTAACAAGTGCCATCCGGTTGAATCTTTTACCACAAACATCACAAGCAAATTGTTTTTCTCCTGTGTGAATTCTCATGTGTGCACTTAATTGTGTCTTCAGGTTATATCTTTTACTACAGAGATCACAACCGAATGGTTTTTCCCTTGTGTGAACTCTCATATGTCTCTTCAGATCTACCTGTTGTGTAAATCTTTTTGTACAAATGCCACAACTGAATGGTTTCTCTCCTGTGTGAACCCTCATGTGCCTCTTGATATTTTGCTGTTGTGTAAATCTTTCACCACAGATATCACATACAAATGGTTTCTCTCCTGTGTGGATTCTGATGTGTGCCTTAAAACTATAGAGATGTCTAAAACGTTTTCCACAAAAATCACAATGAAATGGTTTTTCTCCGGTGTGAATTCGGATATGTGTCTTAAGATTTTGCTTTTGTGTGAATCGTTTACCACAAATACCACAGACAAATTGTCTGTCTTGTCTGGGTGCTGACATTTGTGAACCTACTTTTCCCAAATGACTGGAGGAACTTTCCAATGAATGACTTGTTGCAGGTCTCTGAAGAGGCCAATTGTTTTTAAGAGATTTTAGTCCGTTTGCACTTGATGTAGAAACCCGCAGATTATGTTCACCACCATCATTTACAGGTCCAGAATCTGACAATGGTTCCTGCCAATCATCACCATCATCATCATCATCATCATCTGAGACTTCAGTCTCAGAGGAGTCTGAGGCCTTCTCATCAGTATTTGGTTGTAACAGATTATTTGGAACTGGGTTCCATGATCCAGGCCCAGGTCCTTCACAGTCCTCACCATCAATTTCTGTTTTTATCTCTTTAGTTAAGCTGCAAACTGGAGGCTCTGCCTCTGTATTGTTCCCCATTTGATTTTGAAGGAGATGTAAAGAGTTAGGTTTCTCGTCGTCATATTCAGTCTTCACAGGATCAGCAGTGAATTGGAACCTGAGGATATCAGCTTTCTCTAGACCATTAAGCTGCTCTTCCTCCTGACTGTTCCTGAGTTCCTCCTGTTCCTCCTTTATATGGAGGAGCTCTAGATCCTGTCGGTCCAGACTGCTGCTCCATTCATTGGAAACCTCTTCTTTGATCACCAACAGTTGCTGGACATCTGCAGGGAACACAAAAACAGACATGGACAACTGTGACTCCACAAATTCATCATTAGCAAGCATTATTTTTGCCTAACATCCATCAAAGAAGATCCCTTAGATTCTATTTTGGTGGTTGACAGAATAGTTTGTATATACTGTGATTGTACACACTGATGGCAGCTGGTGTATTCTCATAAAATGCTTGACTGATAATGTGATGTGAAAAATTGGACACTTTCTTTCTTAAGTATTTCAAATTAGATATATAACAACTTGGTTTTACCTGACCTGCACAACAGATATGATTATTTTCTTATATAATAGCACAGTTAGTTTTTTTCAGTGACTTCCAAAGCCACAATATGATCAAAAGTCAAATATTAAAAAGCATTTTCCATTCTTGCTCATCTGTGGTTATGTTTTTGCTAGGAATGACAAAAATGACTTGTTTGGGTTAAAACAGCCATTCCCAAAATCAGAGTTTTCTGCAACACTAAAGTGGCTTTTTTTTTTTTTTTACTTGGCCAAGTCACCATGCAAACTTATGCTGAACACATAATCTGGTCAGGAGCAGGTTATGTTCAGTTTCAGTTTAAAAGTGCTGCATTTTCACTGGTCCTTTTATTTACAGTATGTGCCTCTTGTTAAGCTGTAGCAGCACATTCTCACAGGAATCTGCATGCATTCACTGGTGATGCAGAAAATATATAAATGTTTTGATGCTTGGTTCTGATCTGCTGCTAAGTCTGCTTTTACATGGCTGGAACTGCAGCTACTGGAACACAAAGGAGAAAATTGATCAGACTGTTTATCACCAAAAATATCTGCTCAATCAGTAAAATTATTTTCACTTTGATCTGCTGTCAAACTAAAGCAATTTCTACATTTCCTTTAGTAGGCTATGGAATGGTAATCTTTCAACATCAATAGCATTCACCTGCATTACTCAGTTAAACATTTGTTTTAAATAGAGAATCAAAACATTAACTCATAAGCTTCAAATTATTTCCAATAAATGCACCACTGCCATCTTCTGTAATATTTAAAGTTGTCTACAAAGTCCGTGTTTGTTTCTGTGTTGCCTGCAGATCTCCAGCATTTGTAGGTGATTAAATATTAAAAAGAGGTCCCCCGTGAATGGAGCCACATAAAGGAGGAACAGGAGGAACTCAAACACAGCTAGCTAAGGAACAGAAGAGAGGAAGTTCCTATTCACTGCTTCAATCTCCAGTAAAGCTGCACAAGTTCAGATAAACGCATATGTACACAGATGAACTGTTAATGTCTTTCAACACGATGTTTAAATTAGATAAAAGCTATCTGCAACATGCAGAGGTGAGTCTGAAGGGGGACATGGGGTGTTTTACACCATATTTATCCAAGGCTTTGGTAACATTATTTTGCAGATTTAGATTGACATAAAATACAAATAAATTGTATAAATTAATAATTTTTTTAATATTCAAAAATATAAAAATAAAAGGCCAGTAAAACTCTGAACTACTGACCTGAGGCTGTGAGGCTGGACACTGAATTGTTATTAATAGTAATTATTAACATTAACTGACATTTACACCATCAGAATGTCTGTTTTCTGCAGTAGGAAACATCAAAGCACAGACAATCCTCAGCTCTGAAAAAGTTGATATGCTCACTTTGCTTCATTGTAGCCACTGCATGCTCCTTTACAGACCCACACACTCACTTATTCACTAACACACTTAAACACACAGACACACACATACAGAAAAACACATACACATGAACACATGCCAAATCCAGCCCATCAAAACTGTCAGAACTCTTTTTGCCTCCTACTAATGTAAGAAAGCCTTTGGAGAAGACAGAGTAAAAGCAAAGTTCATTGATACTTTAGGTCATATGTAGTCCTCATTTTATTTGACATTACTGTATTTGTAATAATTTGAAAATTTTTTGTGCTTAAGAAAACGTTTTGTTTTTAAAAAAGTCAGATTTTACTGACTGAAAGTTCTTTTGACATATTTTGCAGTTAAACCATTAAAAGGAAACCACTGAGCAGTTCATTTTAAAAGACCTGTCTTTTTGCTCTATTAAATATTTACTATTGTGATTAATAAGACAAAAGTATTTCTTATCTGACAACTCGATTAATCAATGGAATATCAACAGAATACTTGATTACATAAATAATCGATGGCTGCAGGCCTGTCTATGGTTGTCTTTTTATTCCAGTGGGTTATGGAAAGAGGTGGTCCTGGAGTTGGTGGCAGTTTGAGGGATCAAAATACAAATAATAAAACCAACTAAATGACACACATACAAATATCTCCAACTGCCTGCACTGTGATTCCAGCAGCTCACCCCATAACCTGCCAACATGTTACTAAACACACAGCAGAGAAGAAAAATCTGCAAAATACAGTAGCTTTAAAGGTTTATACATAAAACAAAATTTAGTGATGTTATACTAAGCATCTTTCCCTCAAGCTCCATAAGAGAGAAATAAAACAGGAAATCACTGAATTACTATAAAAATGTCCAAAGGACACCAGCCTTACACTTTCACTTGTTTTTATTTTGTGTGTTTTCTAAACAAACAAACAAAAAAAAAACTATAGTTCTGCTCCAAACTGTTGCAAAAATAAATCTTTATTTTTATCATCACAGACATTTTACACACTAAGAGTTATTAACTTATGATGTACAGGGTCAATTTTAAAAAATCCATTCAAGCAATTAAACATGACCGGGTTGCACTGACTTATTGAATTATTAATCCTTTACAACACCAAACCCCCATCCCACCTGGAACTAAGGGCTTGCTTGTAGGCAACGGTAAGCTTTCTCTTTAATATTGTAGCAGAAAATAAATAAAACTGTCCACAAATGAAGCTGGAACCCTAATTTTACATTGAAGTTTTATATGTAATTATTCAGCTGTGACCTGACAGGAACTGAAGATAAAAATATGGAAAAATGAATCAGAGGCAGTTTACTGGTGGACCTCTGTTATTAGTTACATGTTGGGCAAATAGAATTTAGAAACAGCCAATAGTTTTGGAAGGATGGAGGAATACAGGCAGAATATAGTCGGGACAGGATAAGCCAAGCCTGATCCGGTCTGAATCCCTGACCCTTATCCATTTTGGATATCTGTAATCTGTAATGCCTTACATAAGTTTAGGCTGTTTCAGACATGGTTTGCTGATCCGATACGGAACCTACGATCCCTTCAGGTGGATCCGGTTCTGTGTAGAACCACTGAGACTGATTTAGGTGATTTTCAGTGGAAAATATGTGGAGCTTCAGACTCCTTAAATTGCTGTTTAAGATCATTCAGTGACTGAATCTGTGAACACATTTCAACATGAAATGTAATCAGATTACAATCATCCTGCCTGCAGCAGCATTTAAAAAGTTTACTTTAAATACATTTAGTTCAGTTTTAGTCTTATGGTCATTTCAGCCTCATCTTCACTCAGATATAATCTTGTGCAAATTAAGTCACAATGCTGTTTGACAGTGATTTTATGAACAAGGAAATTAGTCAGCTGGTTCAGGTGCAGCAGGAAGGGAGGAGCCAAGGAACCTGTCAGTTAGCAGGTTAAGAGTTACAGAGTCCTTCACATAGTCCGTTACCATGGTAACTGACTCTCTTGCTGGAATAGAAAACTTGAGTCTCTCTCATCTTAGGGTTAACAAACACAGACTTGTTAGCTAAGCCTGCTTCCTGGAACAGGGCCCAATACAATTTCTACTCTGTGTGGCTTCTCACGTGTCTATTTAGACTCCCCTGTTGAGTAAAGGTTTTCCCACAGACACCACAACCAAACGGCTTCTCTCCTGTGTGCACCCTCATGTGTCTCTTGAGACTTCCCTGCTGAGTAAATCTTTTTTCACACGCAGCACAACTGAACTGTTTCTCTCCAGTGTGAACTCTGATGTGTATCTTGAGGTCATGTTGGTGCACAAACTTTTTCCCACAAGCATCACAGCTGAATGGTTTCTCTCCTGTGTGCACTCTCATGTGCCTCTTCAGAACCCCATGCTGTGTAAATCTTTTACTACAAAGGTCACAGCCAAATGGTTTCTCTTGTGTGTGAACTCTCATGTGTCTCTTCAGAACACCCTGCTGTGTAAATCTTTTTGCACAAACACCACAGCCAAATGGCTTCTCTCCTGTGTGAACCCTCATGTGTCTCTTGAGATTTTGTTTTTTCCGAAATCTTTCACCACAAATGCCACAAGCAAATGGTTTTTCCCCAGTATGGATTCTTACGTGTGCCTTAAAACTGTAATGATGTCTGAAGTCTTTTCCACAAAAATCACAGTTAAATGGCTTATCACCTGTGTGGACTCGCATATGTGTCTTAAGATTTTGTTTTTGTGTAAATGTTTTTGCACAAACACCACAGGTAAATGTTTTTTCTCCAGTGCGGATTTTCATCTGTGAAGCTTTACTTTGCTTCACTCTATTATATTTCTCATTAACCAAACAGCTGGGAGGCCTTTTGAATGAATGACATGTCACGTGTCTCTGAAAAGAATGCTTGCTTTTCAGCGTTTTTAGAGAATTTAAATCTGATTTAGATACAGGACAACCACTGTCACCATCTTCATTCACAAGTCCAGCATCAGACAAAGGTTCCTGCCAATCATCACCATCACTGATGTCTGTTTCAGAAGAGTTGGAGGCCTTTTCAACAGCATTTAGTTGCAAATGACTATTTGGATCAGAGTTTCCAGCAATTTCTGGCCTTTTACATTCCTCTTCATCAGCTTCAGTTTTTATCTGTGTAGCTGAGCTGCTGGTTTGAGACTCTGCTTCTGCATTGTCTTCCGTTTGACTTTGATGAAGCTGAATGATCTGAGGTTTCTCTTCATTTTCTTCACATTTCACAGGAACAGCAGCAAATTTGAAACTGGTGCTATCAGCCTCTTCCAGACTATTAAGCTGTTCTCCCCCTGTACTGTTCCAGAGCTCCTCCTGCTCCTCCTTTATGTGGAGGTGGTCTGGGTTCTGCTGGTCCAGACTGGGGCTCCAGGGTAGCTCTTCTTCTTTAATCACCAACATCTGCTGGATATCTGCAGGGAATACTGAAACATACATGGACATCATTGACTGTAGTTTCGATATATTAACCCTGATTTTTAGTAACTGCTAATTGAATCTGAAATTCACGTTACAGAGGGGTTTATTTTGAGACCAAAACTGAAACATTATCTAGCATTTGATTTTAAGCACCTTCACTAGCAATCCTGACAATTTTATTTCACTGATTGTCATGAACCAGGCCGCACAGCCATGACAACAAAGGGAGATGCACACAAATGCAGATTAAAAGCCTGTTTATTTTAAATTAAAGGAACAGAAGCAGAACTTAAACAAACCATGATATGTGTAGTCAGTACAGTCAGTAGTGTCAGTGAGTGCATGAGTGAAGAAATAGTATCTGCAATGTTGTCAATTGCAAGAAACTAAACCAAAAGCCAAAGAAGTGTCTCAAGGAGGAGAGTCCTACATCAACTGATCTGTGAGAACTTATATAGAGCACTGGCACACATTGGGCCCAGGTGTTGTCAGGGTCACAGATTGGCAAATGAGCCACGCCAGCCCTCTAATGCTTGCAGGAGACTTGCTACACGAGCAGGCCAAAATGAAGGTGGGGCAGAGTGGGTCGTCACACCCTCCTCCATAAAACCATTTAACACAGCTAGCATCAAATCTCTCTTGATCAAAGACCCAGACACTGGGATGCCATAGTGGGCAGCGATAGCACACAGGTCATCCTTACGTCACGCGTCAAACTGATCTAACATAGGGCTACTTATAAAGTTCTCCAAATTAAACAGAGCCATGGTTCAAGAGATCCTGGACAAGCTGCACGGCCATGACAAAAAAGGGAGATGCACACAAATGCTGATTAACACACTGATTAAATCAAGCAATTACAGCTGTGGTCAGAAGTTTCCATCTACTCATCATGGGCATGAACGTCGTGGTAATTTCGGGCTTTTAATGATTTCTTTGAACTGTTATGTTGCCAGGGTTTAATGATTATACAGCATACATCTTTAATCACTTTCAAAAATAAGATTTGGTGTACAATTTTGAATTTATTTGGAATGTTCTCTGATCCACACAGGGACAAAAATATACATTCATTCACTGAAATCCTTAATTCAATTAAATTTCATCTATATAGCGCCAAAGCACAATAACTGTCACCTCAAGGCACTTTATATTGTAAGGTAAAGACCCTACAATATTAGAGAGAAACCCCCAAGGAAAAATTCTCTTTTAACAGGAAGAAACCTCCAGCAGAACCAGGCTCAGGGAGGGGCAGTCATCTGCTGCAACCAATAAGTGGTGCTGAAGGCTCTACAATATCTTTTAACTTAACAAGGCCAAGGCCTGTTAACTTCTCATTAATGATCATGATTAAACATCATGATTACAACTGGTAGTTTCTCTTTGCCGGCATAAAAAGCATTTGTTTGGCAGCACTCACTGGACTGACCAATACTCAAAACAATGGGAAAGTCCAAGAATTCAGTGAAGATCTAAGGAGTATTGTAGATTTACACAAGTTGGGAAGGTCTCTTGCAGCCATTTCTGAACAATTGCAGGTTCCGAGATCTTCAGTTCACATAATTGTATGTAAGTAAAAAGTTATTTGGATATGTCCCAAACTGTCACCCTCAAATGACAGGAAATTGGGGAGGATGTTCAGGAACAAGGCATTAACCACTTAGGCTCAAGCCTGCCGTGACCTGGAAACTGCTGTCCACAGTGAAGCCAGTTTTACATCACCATAGACTGAAAGGGTGCTGACCAAGAAAGCCCCTGCTCTAAAAAGACGAGGTATGTTTGGAGGAGTAAAGTTGAGACTTTCAAACCTAAGAACACTGTACCAGCGGTTAAGCATGGTGGTGGTAGCATCATGCTCTGGGGCTGTTTTGCTGCTAGTGGTGTTGGTACACTGCACAGAGTGGATGGAATAATGAAGAAGGAAGACTGCCTCCAAATTCTTCAATTTCACCTCAAACGAAAGGCTAGACAGTTGAAACTTGGACAGAAATGTGTGTTCCAGCAGGACAATGATCCCAAACAACCATTCAAACTGGTTTAGGAATGGATAAAGCAGACTAACTTTTAGTTTCTGGAATGGGCTTCCCAAAGCCCTGACCTAAATCCTATTGAAAATTTGTGGACTACACTTAAAAAAAAGATCAGTGCTAGGAAAAACCCAAGATAAATTTAGACTTGTTGACCAAGTTCTTGTTTTTTAAAGTCATTAAAGATACTGTACAATCATTCCACGCTGGGAAAAGAACAGTTCAAAGAATTAATTGAAAGCCCAAAATTGCCATGGCATTCATGTCCACTATGAGTGGATATAGACTTCTGACCACAACTGTAGCAATTTCATTTGGTAAAACACACCTCGTTATCTAGGGGATGTGGCAAAAATGTGGCTTAACCCTTTATTTATCACAGGCCCACCGGTGCTCCTATTTGCAGACTTCTGGCAACAATTACCATAATAACCCTATGTTGCATGTGAAGCGCAATTTCTAAGCTTTCAGAAACTATTTGAATTTTTCCGATAGGACAAGCGATAGCGTAATTACGGTAATAAAGTGCGTTCGATCAGACGGCTCACCGTACAAAATAGACAAAATAATGTCCAAATATGGTTTAATATCCTTTCTAAAATATTTAACAACTGCACGCCCTGATATTTGCATCAGATATTGGAGGTTTTTCACACCTGTTGCCAAAACTTTGTCTTTGTATATTTGCAAAAGATTTGACATAAGTGCAAACTGCAGTCAATGTGAGTCAATTACGACGATGCTTTGATGATGAAAAGATTATGGTTTAGGGTTGCATCCAGTATGGAGCGGTGGGGATCTGTAAGGTGGGTCACAGTAACACGGTAATATTCTTCAGCAAGATAGAGCTCCTTGCCACACACCAGGTTCCACTATGAAGTTTCTCAAGGTGAAGAAAATCAGTCAATAAGTTCTTCAGGCCTGGCCAGCAGAGTCTTGTGATATGAATATTATCCAGCACATCTGGGGACAAAGGAGGAAGCTTGGAAGAGGAAACCAAAGAAGGTGGAGCAGCGTTGGGATGCCTGCAGGACAGCCTTCTGTTAGGGTTAGGGTCCTGATGGCTTCATGCCAAACTGGATGATAACAGTTCTGCAGGCTAAAGGAAGTCATTTTCATGTCTAGACCATGATGAAATAATAGGCTGATTTTTCATTACTGTATTTAATTTTTTGAATGACTATAATTTGATTGATTATAATATGCAGCACAGCTTTTTTCCAAATAGAAACTGACTCATTCATGATTGTCAAGTAGAAAAAAAGTCAGTTAAATATTTTGGTAGCCTTTAAATGAACTGCAGAGCCTTACCATTAACATAAGAAATTGCTGACTCCAACTGGAAAAGTCAAAGTAAGCATATTAGCTCTTATAAATATGTTGTACTCATGTCATGCTGTTGTCCAAGACTGTATATATCAGGAGATAAAGCTGATAGACAAAGATATGGATATTGTATTGAAACTGGAAAAGGTTTTCTGCAGACTTTCTACACGCTATAGAAATGTCATTAGCTGCTCCTGACACACTGGAAACCAATTTATAAGCATAGTTTTACTCCACACAGGAACATTAAAATACTGAGAAAAATACTTTGATTAAGAGGAAAGACATGTTTTGCTTTGGTTTACATTAAAAGGATCCAAGATGAAATCTTGGATTGCAAAAGTGCACAGATATGAGGTGTGCATCGATCCAATCCCATGTCTAATGACGAACATAGTGAAGGCATGATGCCCCGTGATGTTCTCATGTCTTTGCTTTATAAACTAAACTCAACTTTAGGGAGAAAAAAAAAATCTTTTAAAGCTAATGTTAAAGTCTAAATTAGAACATGAAACCAAAAGCTAAAGAAGCTCCTTTACAAATGACAAATATTTATTCTCGTAAGGAGTTTCTGAGAAAAAGACTGAATGCTTTAAAAAGAAGTTCAGAAACTTTGGAACATTTCTTCTTTGGTTGTATTTGTGCAAAGATCTTTTAGGAAATCTGAAAAACAATTTCAATCACCCAAATTTTAATTGTTAATTTCTGCACTCACTGGACACTTTAGTAGGTAGACCTTCCTGTTACCAGGTTGTAACCCTTTTACCTTCAGAGCTGCTTTAATTCTTCATGGCACAGATTCAACAAGGTGCTGAAAACTTCCTGAAGAGATTTCACTCCATATTAAAAATGACAGCATCACAGCTGCTGCAGATGTGTCGGCTGCATCCATAATGTGAATCTCCTGTTCCACCACATCCCAAAGGTGTTCTGTTGGTTTGAGATCTGGTGGCTGTGGAGGCCACTGGAGTGGAGTGTGCCATGAAGATATCCCCCACACCATTACACCAGCATCCTGAACCATTAATAACTGTTGATGTCTGAGTTACTGAGTTACTATTGTCTTCCTACCAGCTTGAAGGAGCCTGACTATTCTCCTCTGACCTCCGGCTGCTGCTCACTGGAAATTTTCTCTTTTTCTGACCATCCTCTGTAAACCATAGAGAATGGCTCTGTGGGAAAATCCCAGCAGATCAGCAGTTTCTGAAACACTCAGACCAGCCCATCTGACCATGCCATGTTCAAAGTCACTGAAATCACCTTTCTTCCTCATCCTGATGCTCAGTCTGAACTTCAGCAGGTCGTCTCGACCACTGAGTTGCTGCCATGCGATAATTTGAGTTTCTAGAACTCACTCATACAACCCTTGAAGGACATCGGCAGTCTATCACTCTTTAAATCCCATCAAAAAATTCACCTGTTTAAAAAGCATTCGGAATCTAACTACGATGGTTTTTAGGGATTTCATTACACTCTGTTTTACAAATAGGTATTATCACTCCTAGGCTGCTGCTTTATTGTTTTATTCAGTTTTAGTGTTCCTATGTTACTGTTTGCCTCTATTTGTTGTTCTATATTATTTTATCTTTACTCTGTAAGGTGATCTTGAGTGTCTTGAAAGGCGCTCACAAACAAAATGTATAATAATAATAATAATAATAATAATAAGCCACTGAACAGGTGTGCCTAACAAAGTGGCCAGTTATTATGGCCACACAGATCATCCAGAGATTTAGATTAATGTCAGACCACTACTCTTAATCTTCATGAATAAATTAACACATTTTAAGAACCCAAACTACCAAGCTTGGGATGTGACACATAGATTGATTTCTGATTATCGATCTGTCCTCTTTATTCTGTTGCCTCCCCCCAAAATCTGTTTTGCTCTGTGCTCAGCCTGTGGTGTTTGTGCTTGGTATTGTGTTAATTAGGCCATTATAAATAACATTTTGGCCAAAAGTAGTTAAAAAACATAGAATTACAAAAAAACTACAAGATTTCTTCCATGTGTGCGCGGTGGAAAGCGTCCGGGTGTTGCACTGTGCCCAGATGAGTTCCGCCTCTTTGACTCGGAGAACACAAGACTCATGAACAGAAAATATTTGGTGAATTTATAGCTGCATATGATCAGGCTGTGAGAAGCTGATCGTTATGTCCCCCCAGCTCTGCAGCAGCCAGCTGTGAGCGGGTTTCTCCGCATTACAGCTGCGGTCATTCTTACCAGCGGGTCGGTTTATATCCGCCTCCTGCAGCTGGGCCACATCTGGAGGTTTGATCTCCGGCTTCTCTTCAAAATCTGGACTCTCAGCTCTGTTATGCTGAAGATAATCCACTTCATTCATGGTGTGCGATCCTCTTCAAAATAAACTGCAGGCTCGTGTGAGATGAACCGGGCCTGCGCAGACTCGATCACCGCCGATCACCGATAAACGCGCACTGGTTACATTTTCTGTCTGACTTTTGATCCATAAAGGCGTTCTAAAAGCTCCAACGGGACTCTCGCTCTTCTGAGTCAATTAGGAAACGAATTATTGACGTGTGCCGTGTTCTGAACAGGCATCTGCGCGGACAGCCTCCTCCCTCACCCCACACTCCGCCTCCACGGGCCTTTATTCCCGCTGCATCCACGGAGTTTACGCGCTTTATCACCCACGCACCCCGAGTACACCCACACCTTTAACACATAAGACACACGCACTAATTCCAGCTATCAGACACACGGCCCTGGTTTACCTGTGCGCTTTATCACGATGGTTTACTGACATCTAGCGGCCGCTCTCCAGTACTACAATTTAAAGTAACCAAAGTAAAATGAAGTAAACTCACCACAGGTATCTACATGTTGCCTCACAGCTAGAAGGTGTGGGTTAGAATCCACCTTGACCTGGCCCTTTCTGTGTGGAGTTTGCATGTTCTCCCCGTGTTTGGGTGGGTTTTCTCTGGGTACTCCGGTTTCCTCTCACAGTCCAAAGGCATTCAGTTAGTGGGGTTTGGTTAATCTGTGATTCTAAATTGCCCATAGGTGTGAATGGTTGTCTGTCTCTCTGTGTTAGCCCTGCGACAGCCTGGCAACCTGGCCAGGGATGGGCTCCAGCCCCCTGTGACCCTGAACAGGATAAGCGGAAGAGAGTGGATGGATGGATGCCATGGGGCTCTCATGGTGTAGGTGAAGGCATTAGGTGTAATTCTCTTGCCTAAAACTATTAAGAATCATCTTACTGTATTTTTGTCTAGGGTAACACTGGGGTGAAAGCAGGAAGGGTTTTTGGTTTTACATATGATATTGTCTTGTTTGTTTTTCTCCAGTAAATAATCAGAAACCAGAACAAACATCAGGGGTACCAGTGCTTATTAATAGACATTAAATTGGAGCAGATTCGCTATTGAAATTATTCCATGATAGTCATGTTTAAAGTTGGTTATAGAAGAAACTGGGCTGAACAAAAATGAATTTTTGTCTTTAGCATGTGAAACTTGGACTGGCTATACTAAATGTGTTTATCAGCCCTGTAATGATGTGGTGAGCCCTCACACATATTATGTTAAGATTTCAAAAATGCCCCCCCCCCCCAAAAAAAAAAAATTAAAATTAAAAAGCACAAAATTTTGACTCAATTTGAAAATTAAATGCCAGAATTACTACAGAAGAAAAATCTGCTGATTCTGAGGAGTTCAGGTGATCTTCTGAGGAGCTCAGGTGACGTGCTTGAGTGACGCGTTGCCTTTTAGTGGAGCTGTAGCGCCGTGTGTGATTTGTAGGGGTCAGAATAGCGTCGTCGCTGCGCAGCTAGAGAAGAAGAAGAATTTGATCGTGGTGGGCGCGTATGCTACCTGGTCCGGTGAACGCTGTTGAAAAGCGACTGCCAGGTAGAGTGATAGCTTCGGATTCGGTTACACCTGCAATGGAGCTTCGTATTACTGAGTTACGCTGTCATATGCTTTCATGTCGCTTTATGTTTCATTTGGGTCAGCTAGCTACTAGTTAGCATCCTCCTGCTGCAGATGGCTAACTAGGCAGCTAGCATAAAGAGCCGTTAGCTCAACATCACCTCCGATCTCATAAACATGCGGGCGTTCCACCCTCAGTTGAGTTGATGTTAAGTTCTTTGCACTCTGTCCTCTCGGCAGCCGCCTGAGCCATGAGCGAGTTCAGGATCCACCACGACGTGAATGAGCTGCTCAGCCTGCTTCATGTGCGGGGCGGGGACGGAGCCGAGGGCTACATAGACCTGCTGCAGAAACACAGGACCCCCTATGTCACCACCACAGTGTCTGCGCACAGTGCAAAGGTGGGTTTGTATTAATGTTTGCAGAAAGTGGCCTTTATGCCATCTGGAGTGACAGCAGTGATAAGAAACGCTAATCACAGACCCATCAAAACAGCATCGGTACATTTACTGTGCAAATAAACACTTTGCTGGTCCACAGATCCACCTGATTTTCTAGACTAAGTTATTTCAAGACCCATAAATCATGCCTAAACATCAACCATCACTGCCTGATTGCCAGCAACATTTTAATTTTCTATCTGAAACTGACCTACCTTTTCAAAGTCCTGTAACCTTGCTCAGACTTGACAGATTCGAAGCAGATAAACAGAGTGGATGTAACATTCATTAATGGATTGTAAATGGTAGACTGCAGCACTTTTCCATGCAGAGCTAACCTCCAAAGCAATATTTTCATACCCAAAGCAAATCGATGGTTGAAAATGTGATGACTTCAGCCTTCAGCTGCCTGTGCGCCAGGTGAACCTGCAGATGTCCAAGTGCCTACCACTAGTTTATGATTTTCATCTATTCTCTGATCAGATGCTTTCCCAGTCAGGCCTGAGAAGGGGTCTTTCACTTTCACCACATTAGTGTTTGTTAACGCCTCCCAGCAAATGACAGACTGGGTTTGAAGGCTGCTGACATGCCCAGTTCAGCTCAAGCCAGTTAGGACTATCATGACAACATCTTACACTTTGCTTGAGCAAAATCCCAAATACATCACTGTATACCAACTGCCATTATTCCACATCTCCAGATGAGAGACTACTTTCAGTAGCTGATGAACGAAGAAAACGAGAGAGCGGAAGATGGATGAGGTAAAAGGTAGAAAATTGTGAAGAGTAAGAGGATGCCTGAGGAATGGAGAAGACGTGTACTGGTACCAGTTTTCAAGAAAAAGACTGATGTACAGAGCTGTAGTAACTACAGAGGGATGAAGCTGATGAGCCACATCATGAAGATCTGGGAAAGAGTTGATGAAGCTACGTTAAGAAGAGAGGTGATGATCAGTAAGCAGCAAGCTGAGAAAGAGCACTACAGATGTGATGCGTCTGTGGAGCCAGAGAAAGCAGATGATGGGGTGCTGAGAGAGGAACTGTGGTACTGCATGAGGAAGTGTGTGAGGGTGGTGCAGGACATGTAAGAGGACAGCAAGACAGTGAGGAGGTGTCCGGTAGAACTGACAGATGGGTTCAAGGTCGGGGTGGGATTACATGAGAGATGGGCTCTGAGCCCCATCTTCCCATCCCTGACCCTAATGTTTTTGGTTGTAATCACAATAATGAACATGAAAAAAATTAAAAAGTCACTCATATGCAGCGTCATCCAGGTTTGTCCATGTGTTCAAATCAAAATGTTTTTAGTCTGTTTTATTCTTGAGACCGGACACTATTCATGTGCGGGCATACCTAACTCTAAATAAGATTTCATGCCCCCTGTTCTTCATATCACATATTTTATCACTTTCAGGTCAAGTTAGCAGAATTCTCCAAAACCCCGGAGGATTTCTTGAGGAAGTATGAGGAGCTCAAGTCTAAAAATGTTCGTAACCTGGACCCTTTGGTGTATCTGCTCTCCAAACTCTGTGAGGACAAAGAGGTAATGCTTCATTTACACGCTGCTTTTCATCTGGTTCTGTTTGCCATAGAGCCCAAATGTCTCTTCAAAGCCTGGCTGACTCGGGTCTAAAATCACAAGTATTTCCTTATTATTAGTTTTGCAAAGTAGTTTGATGATTTCATCTGCTGCAGACATCATACACAGCAAAACATGGTTATCAGATACCAGAAGACGCAAGAATTTTGCTGATTTATGTCCCTCCATCAGAAAGTTGATTGATAAAATACTTGAATCTCTGCCATGATGTCTTTTGCAGACCCTCCAGTTTCTGCAGCAGAATGCCAAAGAGAGGTCGGAGTCTTCAGCGAATGGCACCTCAACCACGACAACCAGTTACTCTCTGCCTCAAACCAGTACCAAGATGTCCATGCAGGAGCTGGACGAGCTGCGTAAGAAGCTCGGCAACGTGACAGCCAGCTCCAACGCTCCTCTGGTGAGCTTCTCTTACTCAGATGCTACAAATCTGAAGGTTAGATTAGCCTGTGACTCTCTGAAGAATGGCTTGGACCTGAAAGAAATTAATGAGATCAGCCAGAAGACTAATCCAGATAGGATGTGTCTATTGGTCAATTTTATACATGGAAAGCATCAGGAGAATCCCAGCTGATTGGTTTCTGCAAAGCACCGTAAAGGAAATTTTTTTTTTTTTGCCTTAGTTGGAATATTTTGACTTGTGCAAATTAGGATTCGCCTCATTGCAGTAATCGAAAACTTTACTTCAGGCTTGGTGTGAACACACCGTAAGAATGTGAGAGTCAACCAAAATTAACAGCAGGCATCTTAAAGCTGCAGATCAATAAAAATATTGATAGGAGTTTTCAGAGTGGATCCCTGTATACAGAACCAGCTGCTCCCATCAAACATTTATTATTAGTTGCCTTCCCTGTAATATTAATCCAGCACTTATTAGATTAAAGTTAAATGGGGACCCTATTGTTATTGATAAATATTAAGTTCAATTTCACCCAGTTTAGCATCTGATGCTGCTTTTAAATCCCGGGGGTCTCTCTTTTTGGAATTTACCTGCAGCCTGCGGAAGTCACACGGAAGATGCTGAGGGACAAACACAACAAGAAGAACCCCACCCAGCCCAACCCCATCTTCCCAAACTGGGTGTACGATCGTCCAGCTCTCATCGGAGACTTCATCACCAGCCCCACCCCTCAAGGAGAACCAGCTGTGCCCGTTGGTGAGCCACAAAACTTATGCATTCACCTCTGCAGCGTGTGGTCTGAATGTAGTCGTCTCCAGCGGACTGATGCGGCTGCTGTCTGTGGTCAGGTACGCTGCCCCTGGGGACGCAGGAACAAGCTCTGGTGGAAGATCTGCTGTTCGTCCTGATCGGAGTCGACGGGCGAGACATCACCGCGCAGCCTGTGCTGGGGCGGCAGAATCGCTCCTTCATCGTTGATCCAACACTGGACATGTCTGTCAAAGAGCTGGTCAACAGAATATTGCCAGTTGCTTCGTACTACTCCACTATAACACGGTAAGAGCATAGACTCTGCTACTGCTAACAGGCTTGGTTAACAACACACATGCCCACTGAGCTGATTTAGACTTAGTATTTTGAAACTTGCCTGAAAGGGGTTAAAGCCTATAGGAAACTTTGTGACTACCATAGAAGAAGATTATTAAAAGGTGGCATTTGTCCTCCAGTTTCATTGAGGAGAAATCATCTTTCGAGTACGGCCAGGTGAACCACGCCCTGACGGCAGCGATGAGGACGCTGATGAAGGAGTATCTGATCCTGGTCACTCAGCTGGAGCATCTCCAGCGACAGGGCCTCCTGTCCCTGCAGAAACTCTGGTTCTACATTCAACCCACCATGCGGACCATGGAGATACTGGCATCTCTCGGTAAGAGACTGAGCATGACCCAGCAAGTTGCAGTTGTGGATTAGTGGTGAGGAGGAATTATGAATGTTTTCACTGTGTAAAAGTTGGAAAGCATTAGTTTGTGGATCACAGGTCGTAGCAGAGTTTTTCAGCAGGTCTGCCAGAATCGACTGTGCAGGTTAGGAGGTGTTTTCCACAGTCTGACCTTCACACCTTTATCAAATGACTGCTAATCAGTTAACCTGACCACTGGAGGGCGATCTGACCCACTTTAAAAGAGAGCACAACCCAGCAAACTGGGCCTAGATTCACTAACACTAAACACAAACAACACTGAACACTTTGAAAATGTGAAACAGTTTAACTTGTAGTGCTTTTTTAAAATTAAATGATGTTTTCTTCTGCTTTCACAGCATCCTCAGTGGACAAAGGAGAGTGTATGGGTGGCTCCACACTGAGCCTTCTCCATGACAGGACCTTTAACTACACCGGTGACAGCCAGGCTCAGGAGCTGTGTCTCTACCTCACCAAAGCAGCCAGCGTCCCATACTTTGAGATCCTTGAGAAGTGGATCTACAGGGGCATCATCAAGGATCCGTACAGGTTCAGCTGCTCCCAGAGTGCAGACTTTATGACAATATAAAATGTTGTCATAAAGCTCATATTTTGTGTCTCCACAGTGAGTTCATGGTGGAGGAGCATGAGCTGCAGAAGGAGAAGATCCAGGAAGACTACAATGACAAGTACTGGGATCAGCGATACACCATTGTGCAGCATCGGATTCCCTCCTTTCTACAGAAGATGGCAGACAAAATACTAAGCACAGGTAAAAGCAGAACACTTTATGTTTAACATAAAACTGGAATTCTTTAGACGATGCATTTAGATGTGTTATCATGCAGGAAAATATCTCAATGTGGTGCGGGAGTGTGGCCGGGACGTGACGTGTCCTGATGCCAAGGAGGTGCTGTATACCCTGAAGGAGAGGGCCTACGTGGAGCAGATAGAGAAATCCTACAACTATGCCAGCAAGGTGCTTCTGGACTTTCTCATGGAGGAGAAGGAGCTGGTCTCGCGTCTGAGGTATTTGAATAGTTTGTGGCAAGAGGAGAGGATGAGATTCTGTGTGAACAGTTTTTATTTTATAATTAACACACTAAACTAAATTATGGTCTGCATTAAAGTTGGCTGCTCGTGCTCCAACGCTCTTGGCGTGGTTACTGCGCAGGTTTCTGGACGTACACTGCTTCCCCGGCCTCCCGCTGTCCTCTTCTGGCTGCACAGGCATCCAGCAGTGGAAGCTGCAGGTTGGACCCAGTGCGTTTTTCAGAAACACACTGGGTCCAGCTCCCTGCTCAGACTTCTGGGCCAGTAGATCTGAGGCTTATTTCCCCATTATTTTTAAAAAGGTCATTTCAGTGACTTTAACTGGTTAGATTTCATGTTAATAATCCAACTCTGCAGAATAATAACTTAAGCTTTAAAATAAATATATTGGACTAAATGGGGAGCTCCCTTTTAAACTCACCCCTGCATGCTGCAGATGTCACTGCTGGAAGTAAGACCGCGACAGCTTTCTGCTACAGTTAAATGGTGTGGCATCAGTTTGAACTTGTTCTTAATTCAGTTATGCTGTTGCTGTGTAAAACCAACCACGTTTAAGCTTGTTGAACAGGGAGCCTGATAAAGACCCCCCTTTTTCTTTTAGTAGCCAGTAACAAGGAAAACCAAATGACAGTGAGTTTGCTGCTCACGTGAACTCAAAGCCAGCAGCTGGCATTTGATTATTGTATGTAGTGAGTGGATCATTTACAAATGTCAGTGCTCTCTTGCTTCAGATCAATCAAGCACTACTTTCTGATGGACAAAGGAGATTTCTTTGTGCACTTCATGGACCTGACGGAGGAGGAGATGAAGAAGCCGGTAGATGACATCGTTCCTCCCAGACTGGAGGCTCTTCTGGAGCTGGCTCTGAGGATGAGCACGGCCAACACAGACCCCTTCAAAGATGACCTGAAGGTGGGTGGAAACTGACCGATTTCCATGTCTGTTTTGTTTTTACCAGTTTGGTAAAATGTGAACTTTAACAGCGGACCTTCCTCTTCTATTTCCACAGATTGACTTAATGCCTCATGATGTCATCACTCAGCTGCTACGAGTGCTGGCCATCGAGACCAAACAAGAGAAGGCCATCATCAACGCCGATCCGCCGGACGTGGCCCTCAGCGGGCTCGAGGCCTTCTCCTTTGACTACATTGTCAAATGGCCTCTCTCACTCATCATCAACAGGTTCAGAGCTCCAGTGGATTTGATCTGAATTCACATATTTAGATAAATAAATCAGAAGTACAAAAAAAGTACAAAGTGCAAAAAACTTGATGCATCACCAGCAAGGAGAGTTATTTAAATTGGGTTAAACCAACAATGTAAACTGCAAGAATAAAACAGGAACATATAAAGACATAAATCATCCTTAATCCTAAACCTAGAGCTGCTGCTGCTGCTGTGGAGCTTCTGGAATATAAATGTAGATGAGTCATTCCTTAAGATCAGTCAAATCAGAGAAGATTTCCCCCCGCGACCCCCTTCTTTAAGTACAGGAGCATGAAAACCACATTTCACATCCAGGGTACCGACGCTCAGTTCAGTTCAGTCATAGATGTTTAATAGAAGCAGTTTCATGAAACGTTGATAGACTGTGACAGAGACTTGGAGTGGGTATGAAATTTATTTGGTTGCAGTTTTTAACAGTTTTTAATTTAAAAAGTACCAAATTTAACCCACCCCATTCTCTTTAAGGGACTGTAACTCGCAACTTGTTCATTGTATGAAGGTAAAATATTGCATCACTTCATTGAGAGTAAGAAAACTAGTAAAGCTTATTAAAGATGGCAAAAATTACAAAGGGAACAGTAGATCTTATAACCTGGGAATCTGTCTGTTTTCCCTGCTTGTCTTTGAAAAATAGGATTGTAAATATTTTGGGTTTGGGCATTTAAAAAAATGTTTCAATGTAATGCTGTTTTCTAAATTAGTCAGCTGTTTGATACTCCCATGAAATGTAAAAAAAATCACATCTCGCGATCAAGATACACAAGAGCTCAAATTAATGACCACAAATTCCTTAATATGTCTGATTAAAGTGAAAAAAGGCATTTAAATCCCACTGATATCAAATAATTAATTCTGAGACTCTGAAAAAAGTCAGATGTTACCTTTAAATTGGTCTTAAATTGTCTTAAATGTACCTTGTTGAAACTGCAAATATTAAATAGAAATACTTGTGTTTTTGGAGGGTAAATATTTAAATGTGAGCTCGGGGAACAAAGTTCAGTAATGCCCTAAAGCAGCTGGCTGTTGAGATTGTTGAGGACTGCGGAACATTTGGTTCTATTTCCAGCAGCAGGATGATGGTGTTTAGAAGATACAGAAAATCATTTTAAAGTGAATTTGGATTTATTTGAGTTTGATTGAATTAAATTTATTGGCACTAAGACAAAAATGAAAATCATGAGACAAACACTTTAATTTAGAAGCTCTAATGTTTGTATTCATGTTCCAGGAAAGCACTGACGAGGTACCAGATGTTGTTCAGACACATGTTTTACTGCAAACACGTGGAGCGGCTGTTGTGCAACGTTTGGATCAGTAACAAAGACTTCCGGCAGTACTCCTTACACTCTGCCAAATGGTGAGCTGCCGTAAATCCGATGCAAAATTCTCAGCCAGCAGAACGTCCTCACTTTCTGTTCTAACCACCTGTACGCAGGTTTGCTGCCGCCTTCGCCCTCCGACAGCGAATGCTCAACTTTGTCCAGAACATCCAGTACTACATGATGTTTGAGGTGATGGAGCCCACCTGGCACGTCATGGAGAGCAACCTGAAAACGGTGAGTGATTAATGGAGGACCCATGAGGAGCACTGAAAAGGAGACACGCAGGTTTCAGGGAAAGTGATTTTTCTCTTGTGTCTCCAGGCGTCAAACATCGATGACGTGCTTTGCCATCACACCAGCTTCCTGGACAACTGCCTGAAGGACTGCATGCTGACCAACCCCGAGCTGCTCAGGATCTTCTCCAAGCTCATGTCCGTCTGCGTCATGTTCACAAACTGCATGCAGGTATTTTCACGCCTTGGATGCATATTCCAAAATAAAACCAGCGATAGGGAAATCACAGTATTTGGTTACAGCGCCCCTTTAAACTGAGGTAAATTCATGTGTTTCAGCATAAAAACTGCTTCATACCAAACAACTGAAGCAAAGATCAGCACGCCTGCCTTTCAGCTGTTTACATAGAATGGATATTAAAAATTAAAATAGTACATTTTTGTAATGGATTCAAAGGCGATCAAGATAAATCATTTCAGTTTGACCTGTAACCTGTGCAATTATAAACAAACTGAAACCTTTAAGGGAGAAATACAAATGAAAAACTTGGAATATCCTGGTTGTATAAATAAATGCACCCTTAATCTAACACCTGGATTTTGATTTTATTACATCATTCAGTCTTTTTACATCATTCAGTCTATCAGTATTGATGAAGCTGTTCTTAAGCTGATCTGGATGTATGTGTCATTACTGAAAGGTGAAATTTATTTTTATCTCCAGCTTTTTAGCTCAGGCCTGTTTTTGTGCCAAAATTGACTGCTAATTGGAACTGTTCATAAGTCCCTCAGCTCCAAAGCATGATGCTGCCGCCACCATGCTTCACCGTGGGTGTGGTGTTCCAAAATATGTGTTGATGTGCGAAAAGTTCGCCGTTGGTCTCATCAGACTATAACACGTTCCCACATGCTTTTGGGAGACGTGATTGTATGCTGTTAAAAAGTTTAGCTGGCTTGTTTTTCTTCATAAGAAAAGGCTTCTGTCCTGCCGTACTGCCCCATAGCAGAGGCGTATGAAGGATAGGGAGATGGCTGTTTGCAATTCTGGTTTGGGCATCTAACTTTTCAATGACCATCGAAACTGATGTTTTCCTCTCTGGTGATGAAGCGGTTCACACAGAGCATGAGGCTGGAGCGTCTCTCTATGGAGCAGGGGACGATGGATGAGCCTTCCCCACAGAGCGAACACGCCGACGAGCCGGAGAAGAAGAGGCTGACCACGAAGGTACAAAACATTCATGGCTACACCCTCCCCTCTGAGAAACTTGTATGGGAACAGAGAGTCTGTAAACCTTAGTACATCATGCTGGGATGATTAATTTAAATACTCTCCTCCCAAAATTTTGTGCTCTGGAATAAATATGCAGTAAGACCAGATGCATAAAACCTGCGTCCACCACTGCAAAACGACTCTGCACCTCTTTAGTAAATGCAGACAGAGGAGGTAGATCTGGCCCTTAATGTCCTTGATATATGTTGTTATATTTATTATTAGATCATTATTATTGATAGTGTTTTGGCATCATTTTACTGTAGTAGCTGATTTACGTGGGACTAGTCACAGTCAGGGTGGGGTTGCGACATGTCCAAAGGGACAGTGGATACATCTGAGAGGTGGTGAGGTACATAGGACCAGAATGAAGAAGAACATCTGTGTTAAATATTGTAAAATAGAGTAAATAACACCTCTGTATGTGTTTATTCCCCATCCTTTCCTCTGGGCTGCTTCAGTTTTTAGCTGAGCATGCGGACTCCCTCCAGTCTGATGCTGGTTTTGAAGCCACCATCAGCAAGTTTGACAGTAATTTCAGCATGCTGCTGCTGGACCTGCTGGACAAGCTGAGCATCTACAGCACCAACGACTGTGAGCACAGCATGATCAGCATCATCTACAGGTACATCTGTCAGCATTAAAGAGCATGTATGAATATGCATGCATTAATCTTTATGTTCCAAAGCAAACCAATGTTTTTTTGACTTCCTGCATCACATGGGCTCAAAGGAGTTATTGTACTATTTTTGCTACAGTGTTAATTTGAATGGAAATGAGGCTGAATGTCAGTTTTTTTGTATCTAATAACAGTTGTTAACATGTAATAACCATTATAAGTGATTATAATTCAGATATTGTGTTTTTAGCTTCTTACGCTGCTCCAACAATGCTAAAAAATTATGCACATTTAAATTAAAGCATGTGATCATGTGATAACCTTCAAAGGTACTTATCATAATTTTCTGTTTAAAAATAGGTAAAAATCTTCTAGCATGAACTAAACCTAAGTACAGAATTAGAAAAAACACACCATGATTTTATGTCCAAATATTTCTGTGTTGATGAGATGTCAGCTGTTTAACTTCTCTGTAATACCACTTTGCACCACAAGATGGTGCAGTGAATCAGTGTCACCTTTATTTAGCCAGTGGCTGTGCTGAAGAATTGTTTCTTATAGCCCTGCTGATTATTTCCTTACGAGGATTTGCTGTTTGCCAGGCCTCTCTTGTAAATAGGAATGTGCTCTTTGTGAACTACCTGGTTAAAGGTTATGTTATTTGGTACTGCATCATCTTATGGTACAAAGTGGTATTACAAAAAAGTACAGCCTGACCCCAGTTCACCTTCAGTTCATGTCTCTTTAACATGATGCATAGGCCTTCAAAATAGTTATTTCTTTGCATTATGTTGATAACTTTAGTTAATTTTGGAAAGTTTTTAAACAGGAATTTACAATAAGTACCTATTAAACATTATTCAGCGCTAACATCTGCTTAGAGGTGCAATAAATTTAGTTGCACTTTAATGAAATAAAGCTTTTGTTTCAGATTAAATTAATCATAATTTATTTACTTTGATGACATCTCAGGCTGGACTTTAACGGCTTCTACACTGAGCGGCTGGAGAGGATGGCCATCGAGCGCAGTCAGAAAGCGGCGGCGTAGCATGTCAACGCTTTGTGTGACGATCCAGCAATACGTGTTTTCATGCCTGCTCATGAGTCCAACCGCCAACATATTTACAACAGTTGAAAGAGCTGAGACGGCAGCGTGTATATTATATATATGTTGTGTATGAAATATAGAGTCATTAATGTGTGCAGCGTCATTTTAGTGCTTCAGCTCTGAAAATGTGAGTTGTGACACTGCTTATGGGTAACTTATTGTACCTGTATATGTATGAAAGTGTATGTTTGTAATGCACTTAATTAAAGCAAGACTTTACTGAATAACTTTGGACTCTCCACTGATCATTATCAGCTGGAGGTTGAGCAACAAAGAAATGACAGTTTGAACACTCCCAAGTCAATTTAGACAAAGAAATATGAGTTGTACAGGAAGTGTGATGACTGACTTCAAAATAAAAGCTGCTTTTGAAGACAGAATATTTTAAACCACTTTCCAGAGGCTATAAACACCTCTCAGAAACAAGATGACAATTTGGCACCTACAAATGAAGATTCAGAATTTAAAATCTCAGAAACTAGTGAATAAAAATGGAGAAGCAATTACTTTTGTCTGGCCAACACTGAAAAAAGTTCAGGGAAAACCACCTTTCTCTGCTCAAATGAAAATTTACTTTTCTTTGTTGTCATATAAAAAAAATGTAAACATTTTTGTTGTTCCAATTTTTCAGACTTTAAAAGCCAAAATAAATCAGGTCATATTGAGGATGAAGATTAGCATTTTCTCTAACCTCTAACTTCAATACAAGAGCAGTAAATTTAGGTCAGAGCAATAAGCAAATTCACAAACTAAACACCTCATCATTTTTCATTCACTTTAGATATAAATAAATAAATTTATATAAATATGTAACTGTGTAGACTTGTGAGTAATTTCAATTTAAATTTCTGTTAGCTGTCAGCTACTTTCTACTTTGTGAAGCATAAATGGCCAAAATTGACTGTTACAAACTCTCATATTGGGACTATTTGATAGTTTTATATTTCTAAAACAGTCCCTTACAATAACATAACATAAGCTGGATTTATCCCACTTCAGTTGTGACTAAGGTCTAGATCATTCTGTTTATGCTGGCCCTAATTATATGCCTTCTGTACAGGAAAAATACCAGAAATCCCCTGGTATCGGCTTAATGTGACTGTTGTCTGGTTTCATAGTTTTTATGATTAAGTCATCTTTGGTTTCAAGCTGTTGTTTCCACGTATACATCACTCAGTCTCTCAGATAACGCACACTTCATGTTGTCCTACAGCATTAGGCATGTATGCATGATTTATCCATCTACACAGATATCTGGTAAATAAGCTGAGTTCTGGCATCATGTGGTGCGGGCCAGATGTGAGACACCTGTAAGAGGTGAGCCTCTGGCTGAGTTGAGGCAAATATCGCTGTCGGTGATCGTGAGCGCCCTTTGATTTTATTTTTGAACGCTTTAATTCATCGGAAGTGTAACCACAGCTGGCTTTACGATCCGTTTCCGGTAAGTCTGCGAGGCGGAGATAAGCGCG